>MU270047.1:225875-719111 GCA_021432635.1 Thozetella sp. PMI_491
TGATTCTAATCCGTGTTGACCAAGTCACCACCGCTACCGTAGCATGTAGTGAAACCAGGGTTCCCCTACCCGTTCTTGACCTCGTGGAAAAGGGAAGGAGAGGGGGTGTGTAGACGGTCAGAGGGAGGTCGGAGGGAGAGAAAGCGAGAACGAGATAGCACTCACTCCCTGCCTACCTAGCAGCGCAGCTATGCATCACAACGAAATTGTCGGGACGGCAGCAAGTGCCTCCGCCCGCGCCGCATCGCTCTGTCTCCGGGCTGCTGCGCGACCGGCCCCTCGTTTTCGTCCCGCTTCATCGACGAACCGAGACAGCTTAGGGAGCAAACCATTGGCCTTAAAACGAGCCGACTATATCGCCTTATTTGGCATGAGGATGCAAACCCGACAGCCTTAAATCAGACGATCGGCAAGTGGTCGCCTCGCGAGGCTGAACTACAGAGAGATCAACGTCCATCAGAAAAGAATTGCACCGCGGAAAGGCTCAGGATGGTGCAATGTCGGCCTCGGCGCCCTCGACGTGTCTGATCGCAGAGTGGTCTGCAGGAGCGCGTGGGTTTTCAAGCAGCATCGGGGTCGGTGCGTGCAGCGAGATCTCCCTCAACGTCGGTGCGTTAGCTCGCGCGGAGGATGGGCGGCAGATCTGTGATCTGTGTAGCTCTCCCACTTCCCCATATTCAGACGAACAAACCCGCGATCCTCGGATGCGCGAACTTGTTTGCCTCGCGAGCGCCCAGCTTGTTTGATGCCGTCGGCCGCGCACAAACCAACGCCTGACTGCCCGGCCGCGCATCCTCCTCGCAAGCGGAATGGGGCGGTTCCGCGTCACAAGGCGCGGCGGCGTCGCGTGGATCAGGCAGGCCGGTGCTGGCCTCCAAGAAGCAAATACATAGACTCGGGCGAATGCCAGATTCGAGCCAGACTTGACGGGGACTGATCTGGGACACGATCGAACCAGCGTACCAGATATTTTATTTTCGGTAGACGAACGGCCTTGGTGGCTAGCCCGAGTCGCGGCACCCTGCATTCACGTCTCGCGAAGGTGGGTAAGATTTCATCTCCATGGAATCAAATCTCAAATCACCCCGAACGGCGGCCCCCCAAAGAGGCGACCACACCACCCCGATCCTTTCCTTCGGATGCGACCGCCTCGGGAGTCGGCTACGCGGTTTAGTCCCAAGAGCCGTTTGCTGGAACCGGGCGTCGGGCAGGAACTGGAAGATTGCAGGCCGGCGGCAATGTCGCACTCTGTATGCTCCCAACCATGGAGAGCGTGCGAGTCTGGCGCCCATGGATCGCCGCCGGGCCATCAGGTGAGGGTGACGAATTTTTGGCGCTCTGTTCGCCTCACGATCCGAAAGCCCTCGTCCTCGTGTGCGAGGTATGGGTACTTCTATCCGGCTAATGTAATGCGTCCCCCTCGCGTGTACCGCGACCTGCTGGAACCCAGCGTAGCATGCACGTCAGCTAGCGAGCGCCGGCACCGACCTGGCGAACCAAGTACAGAGACATCTCGGTCCCGGCAGAGGTTCCAGGCGCTTTCCTCAATGCAGGTGCTGATTCGACCAGGGCTAGCATCTAGAAACTTGAACCAGTACCCCGGTCATTTCCACGCATCCACTCCAAGCACGGACAGGGATCTACCTCACACGACCGGGGGCTTCTGCTTAACGACATATGCCTCGTCTCCCCTGGCACTCAAATTCAACGACATGGATCCAGGATCTTGGAAAAGGGCTCCCTCATCATAACAGATATACTATTCTGCAGCGCCAGTGGTACCTGTACTTTGGCTGGTTCGCCCCAAGTTCCGGCTGTATCTCACTCCGGCCCAGAAGGTCCCCAGTGGTCCACCATTCTCAGGAAAAGACGTTGAGGCAGCGCATGGAGAAGCCTGCCCCTCCCCAGCCCAACCTCCCCCCTCTTCCTCCATGGAACAAATTTTCCCTCCCTGGCAGGGGACGCTCAGACAGTGGGTTTAGAAGCCTTACACCCTCTGGTTGGGCATCGATGGTTCGGAAATGCGGTGCCATCGCTGCGATCGACTCTTCCTCCTACCCTCCCTGCCTGCCCTCCCCCCCCCCCCCCCGGGGCCCTGAACCCTGCAAGTTTGGCTAGAATTTGGATCAATTGGACGACCAACTGTAGTGTTTGAAGGCAGCTCACCTTCAGAAACCTTCAGAAGGGCAGCTGCTCTTATCTTCGCCCGCGTACTATGTAGCTAGAGACAAGCCCCTCCCCCGCCCTCAAATTGTATATCGGCCATTGGCCAATGGCCAGCAGCGGGCGCCCGAGATCTCGCCTCTACGCTGCAGAGAGAAGGCCGGTTTCTGATGGGGACGATCCTCTCTCCGTAGCCATTGGCCTCCCCCAGACCAGTGGCGGCTGACAGTGAAACATTGGCCAATGTCCTACTCCTGTGGTTCAGAGCATCGGCCTAAAAGGATTAGTATAGGCTTTCGCCGAAATGCAAAGCCGGTCGAGCACACGGTCTCAAACATTTCGAGCCCGCCAGGGCAAGGAATTGGATTTGACGAAACCTCAACCAGCAACGGCCACACGGCCCTTGTCCTTTGCCCTTTGCCTCGCTAGGGTCGAGACTCCCCGGGCAAAGCATGCGGCCGGTCAACTTAAGCATTGGCCTAAGATTACTTTCACGCATCCTGAGCCAACACTGCCGGGCACGGGCTGGGTTGTTTGATGCCCCGAGGACCAGCCGCAGGGACGGCCTCTAACACGACCCAGGCCTGGAAAGCCCCTCCCCCCCCCTCCTCACATGGGAGCTGCTGATGCAGGATCTGGGAATAGCGACAGCTGATATATGCCACCTGTAGCTGCAGAAGAGGCCGAGTAAACAACCCCGAGTGGTCTAAAGAGCTCGGCAACGTTTGATAGCATCATGATCCAGATCCTCCCTTGTTTTGTTTCTTTGCCGTCTTTCTCCTTCCCTTCCATCTCTTCCTCTCGGGAAGGTTATGCTTTAAAACGAACCACTCCTTGTGGTTCGTTGGCTGGGGTGACATGTCGAGAGCGAAAAGTTCGGGAGTCTTGTTTCCTTCCGGCCGAGAGCGCACTCGGCAGCTTGCTCCAAGGCCGACAGACTATGGCTCCAGGCTCCAGGCTCCTTAGCTAAGGTAAGTTGGCAGGGACGACCGGGAGTCTCCCAACAGCCCCATCCACTAGCTGGTGAGCTCTGGTGCACTCGTGGCTTGGAATGTTTCTGCATCTCGCCTCCATGTACCTTATTTCACCAGCCCTCGGGACGAAAAAAAAAAAGCAACCCGAGGTGGACTCTTTCCGACCCTGCAAGGCAGCAAGAATCGACACGCTACCTCCGAACTAAGGAAGCTGGGGAGCGCAACAAAAAGCAATGTCCATGGGCCCAACAGGGGACAATCTGGAGCACCCCAAAAAAGAGTTTGGCAAGATCCCGCCGGGTATGGTCGTCAACCTGGCGCATTTCACCTGAAGGTTCGTGGGTCGACTTTTTTGATTGACCGGCACAACCCAGCAAACCACTGGGGAACCTTCCCAGAGGACACCTCGATTCATCATCGGCCTCTTTCCCCTCCCCTCCGGCAGACGTCCGCCATCGTCACCAGCCTACCAAACCCACCCGTTTTTTGGCGCGCCTTCGCCTTGGCCCTACTTCATCTAGTCTCCCCCCTTCCCCCCCCCCCCCCCCCCCCCCCCCCCCCCCCCCCCCCCCCCCCCTCCCACCCCCCCCCCCCCCCCCCCCCCCCCCCCCCCCCCCCCCCCTCCCCCTTCGGGTCACAAGCGCGCAATTTTCCTCGTTCCTTTACGAGAGAGCCTAGGCCGAGTTGTGCCGCTCCAGTTCTCTTGGTTTACCATCGCAGCCCCGGGTCGCCGATGCCGATGATACGACATCCATCCGGCCGGCATCTGCATTTAGCTTTCTCCTACAGGTTCGCCCAAACCCTGGGCGCTGGAGCCCCTGGCAAACTGGGCTCCTCTCACGTCACTAGCCTGAAGGCTGCTCATCATCCTGCCTCGTTCTCCATCTGGCGCAGCCAGCTGGACTGCCCACCACCCCTGCCCTAGCCACTCTCCTTGCTCACGGGGTCCACTGCCCATCCACTAATTCCTATCGGCCTCTCTTCCGGCCCTGGGGAGGAGACGTTCCTTGGGATTTGGGGGTTGCAGATCATTCTCGACTGCGCTGAGACCAGTCCCTTCTCGGCTTAGAAAGAAGCACCGTTGCTCTTCTCGCCATAGTCAAAATCTCCAACACACTGCACGCGCATCGCCAAGTACGCCCCTCACCCTTAGAACCAGCCCAACCCTCATCAGGTACGTGTCTTGAATTCGCAACGCACCGACGAGGCCGGCCCACACTGTGGACCACCAGCAATATCCTCCGATCGACTAGGGCCTTAATTGTAGCTGTAGCTCTCAGGTACGGACGGCCCTTGGGGTTTTGTACTACTCCATTTTCACTCACCTGGGCCTTCCCACCTCCATCCACACGACACGCCCCCCCTTCCCCTCCCACCCCAAAAGGAACTTGATTTTGTTTATTCGAATTTTTGGGGGGGTTCCTCCTGCTCCCGGTGTGTGCCTACCGGGTGTCTCGACCGCACACCAATCCTGCGCCTCGCACCACTTATACACCCGAGATCTCCCAAAACAAGCAACAACCACCCGCAGCCACGACCCGCCATTGCATCAGGTCGCCCGCCCTGCCCGTCGACACTCCCAGGGTGTAGAGGTACCGACGCTACCTACCCTCTTGGTGACCTCAGCTCCACTACCCCAAGGTTCGAGCTCAAGCTATTCTGAGACTCTCGAGCTGGTGCGCGCTCCCGGTCTGGTATAAGACCTAACCCATCTGCCCCTGCGCCCGCGAACCCGGGCTTTCCTTGTCTCTTCCCCTCTTAAGAGATCACCGCAGCACTCCCGGCCAATCCCAGGCGCGATTACTCTTGCTCGTTGACTCGACGGCCTAATAACACGTAGAGGAGACACGAGAAGAAAAATACCCCTGTGGTTGCGTGGAGACCCGGGGCGCAGTGGATATTCGTCTGGTCTTCTCAAAGTTTCTCGATTCGACTCTCCCCGTGAGACTTTGGTGCGGCTTTGCCTGCACAGACAGATCTATCCTCGTGGCCCTAAGCTTGTCATGCGAGTGCTTCTATGCACCGCGATCCGGGATACACCTAGTTGGGGCTGCATCCAACCGTTTGACAACACATTCAGCGTTATCCAGTGAGGAAGCCGTCATTGTTTACCTGCCAAACTCGCCCAGCCACAGGCACGCCAGAAAATCGACGGCGGCCCTCACCTCGTCATCCCTACCGACCAAGGCATAAATCCACCCCTCTTAGCGTACTTTGGCGCCGGCACTGGTTCCAAGACCTACTTGAATCTTCCTTGCACCCTTCCTCTTGCTCCCGCCATCTTCCCTTCGATAAAAGCACAGGTGGCAGGCGCCACGCCCAACCAAAACCTGCAGACCCCAACTTTGCGCCCACCACGTCCTGCCAGCCGTCCCTCTCTGGACTGATCTCTCTCCGCAAGCAACTCCCCCTAGCAAGGCGGCGCTCCCTTACCTTCCATCCACAAGCACTCCCACGTTCCCAGGACCCGCCTCCGAGCCGGGTATCATACCAGTCACGCGCGCAAGACTTCTCTCGGCGGGATATCACGAGCAAATCGCACTGCCCTCCGCGCCGCCCTCGGCCAGCCTTCCGAGCTCCCTCTCGACGTCGATAAGCCGCCCAAGACGCCGGTCGTGTGACCGAATCGCGGTCCAAGCTGGCCCTCCTATACACCTCGCCCGCTCCGCTGCCCGCGGCACACCGGGGCGGTTCGCCACTCGAGGCACCAAGCGCTTCACCCCATCAACGGGGCATGGACCCAAGGACGGGGCAGAGGAGGCAGAATGACTCCCCGATGCATACCAGCTCCAACCCGCGATACCAGCAGACGCTTCATGACCAGCAGCAACGAAGGTCGTACGCCGGCAACCCGGGCGAACGGGGCGGTTACCGGTCCACGCCAGCACCCCTCAACACATCAAGCGCGGCGGCCAGCCGGAGCATGAGCAGCTCGGCTAGCTACGGAGGGTACTACCAAGAACCAGCAGGAAGCACCTTTTCGGCGGGCGCCATACCGCAGAGCACCATGGGCTACCACCAGTCGGCGACCGACTATGGGCAAGCAGACGCACGCCAGACGCAGGGCTTCACGACGAGCACGTACAACCCGATGATGTACAACGTTCAGCAGGCCGCCGGCACACAGAATGCCACCGTGTACGATGCGAACTCCCAGTTTTCGCGGCAGCCCGCAGCCCTCCAGATGATGTCCACAGACGTGGCCGCTCCATATTTCCAAAGCGAGCCAACCAACCCCGCGGCCGCGGCCGCGTCTGCCATCCAGCAGTCCACGGCCACATCCAGCACGTCCCAGGGGGTATATCAACAGCCGGGCCTGCCGAGCTACTCGAGCGGGAGCATGGCAACCATCGGGGCGATGGCTGCAGCATCCCAGTCCAGCGCAGCGGCCGACGTCAGCATGGAAGAAGACTACCCGCCCGCCGGGGGCTTGGACGAAGCATATACGTCGTACCAGACAGCACTCAAGGAGATTTTTCAGAATATACGGAGTGGCATACTGGCTGCCGCTAGCGAGTCGCTCCTTAACGTCTCGGACTGGCTGCTGTCTCACGTGGCAGAGCTAGGTAGGCCTACTATCCCATTCCAGCCTCCTCCTCAGGAGCGCAGCTCTCCAAATTGGTGACTAACTCATATCCGAATCTAGGCCTTACCTCGGACGACCAGAACCTCCATCAAGACAGGATAAAGTTGTGGAACGACTTCAACCACGCCTGGCTGGCTTTATTTCAGCGTCAGAAGGATCTAATCGAGTCGGGGCAGCAATTACAACGTTCTCAGAGCCTCATCACTCGCGATAGCCTCGAGAAAATGGGCAAAGAGCTCGTGAGGCTTTGTGATGGGATTGAAAGGCACGGCCTTGTTGATTACCAATACGGTGTTTGGGAGGAGCAGATTATTGCAAGTAAGTATTGGGTCCCGTATCTCGGTACATGCGGCCGTCATGAGCTAACCTTGGTTACGTACTTTAGTTCTCGAAGAGTGCCTTGATCTAGGCGATGCCCAGGATGAGGCTGGAGGCAGTACTGCAGCCAGCGCATCTCAGCAGCGGTAGGATGTTACCGGCTATCCCCTCTCCGTCTCATTTCCTACGTGGCGAGAGACTACGTATCTGTTTATGCGATCACCTGCACCTCATCGTGTTTGGAAGGATCCTTGTGGCGCATTTCTTGCCCTCCATTTTCGCATCTGCTGGGGTTCCGGTTGGTGGAGTTGGGAGAAAGAAGAGAACAATCTCCAGAATCTGTGGCTTTCTAGAGGTGGCAGGATCGCTATGAAAGCATCACACGGATTTTCAGGGGTTCCACTGCCAGGCAACACCGCCACATACGTCCCTTTTCCTGCGTTATCCTATTTTTCTTTGTTCATGTTGTTATGTTTGCGCAATTAGAAGGAAACCCAGCCTTCCCCAGGCGGTCAAGCGGCGGGTGGGCTGGCTGGATGGACGGAGGTCATGTTTCTTCTCATGAATTATCTCATCAGGTCGGACTGGGCTGGCATTACTGGACTGGACTGAGCAGGCGCCCGAGGCGAGGCGTGGGCCACGGAGATGACAAGCACATGATAACGGCCGGATGGGGATGATTGGTCTTTCATGAGCCATGATGGCGGGAACTGGTAATCTCTCTCTCTCTCATACACTCTCTTCCTCTCTTTCTCATACTCACACGCGCGCTTCCACACACATCTTTGGTTTTTCTCTGCCACTCCCCCCTCGGCAATACAATGCTATTTTCTTTTCCTTCGGGATAGTGGCTGTGGTGTGGGTAGTCGGGCGAGCGGGTGACCCGGAAAAGAAACGGGATGGCGGGAAGGCTGGGAAGGGGTGTAGACGGCGCAAGGCGAGAAGAAAGAATTTGCAGCTTTTTGCTTTCCTCGGCTTTTTTTTTTAACCTCCATGTTTGTCCGCGCGATACAAAAGCAACTAGAGGCTGGTGACGCTACTCTCTGCCCCCTCACGGGGCGTGGATGAGGCTGGACAGTGTACGAGCAAGGGTGGCTGGCGGGTTGGCCAGGTTGGCCGAATTCGATTCCGATCAGGAAGCGGCAGGGCGGCGGAAGAGAGGAACACGATGGGCTGCCTGGGCTGGGAAAACTCGGTTGTACAAAGTTCCATTGTACATGTACAGGTACATAGCTAGAGCATATGGGCATACTAATTCCCCTACATACGGCCTTGTTGGGCCTGTTTCCCTGCCGTGATGCTAGCGAGCTAGAGGTCCCCAGGCTGCACATCGGCTCTAGTACGGCAATGAACTGTCGATCATGGTCTTATGTGCAGTAAACACATGCCTTGACTTCGTGCCCGACCCGGGTCTTCAATTCACCGCTATCTAGCTCATGGTGGGATCCCTGTGATGGTGTCTGGGGGGGCAATAGCAGGGGCTATTTGCTTTTTTTGGGGGGGGGGGATGTGTGCGTACGCGATAGTTGTCAGGCTTCCGTGGGCATTCATGCCTAAGTTGCGCGATAACAGGGGGTATGTTTGGCCTCACCGTAATGCTGAAGGTTCTGGAAGAGTACCTAAGAAAAAGCAAGCAGGGATGAGAACAATGTGCGTTCCCGCGGTTAGAGTCATGACTAGCTCGCTCGGCTGCCAGCCCGACGAGGAGAAGGAAGAGAGGGGGGCAGGTGGGGAGACTTGATGGCACGATGCAGATATCAGTCAGGCCCGATACGAACAAGAGCAGGGAAGCGTGGTCCTGCCTGGGCACCAGGATCGGCGTTGGTGTGCGTTCGGATGGCAGCTTCGGGCAACCTCGCATCATCAGTCCCGGGGTGCATTCGTGTATCTGCGTCTCAACTTAGGTCTGCTCGCCGAGGAATCCGGTGTAAGTGGTTTCCGGGTGCGTGGGGGGAGGGTTGCTGGGGTGTTGCAACGCAAGCCATCCCGGCATGTCGGGCATCAATGATAGACATGAGGCTGCGATCATAGGGCGCGCGGATCTCCTACCAGCACCCCTGTTTGCTTGTACCATTCTTGGTTTTTTGCCTCGTTCGCGTCCCGAGTAATAGCATCTCCGCCATAAGCCCGGGGTAGGGTGATCCGGCTTGGGCTCGACGGAGGCCAAGAAGCAATGAATGCGGCACAGCAGTTAACTGGGAAATTGAGGCGCTGCACTGAGCTTTGCGAACGCATGCTTGCGCATCCTCGCATGCATGTGTACAAACCCTGATATCACTAGTGTCTGGAAGAAGCAAGCAAGAGGTTGCCACACCACCCACCCCCCCCCCCCCCCCCTTCCCCCTCTCCTCTCTAATTTCAAACTCCCCGGACATGTCGGAACCATGCATGTCATGAGGCACACCGAATCAGCAGCTGCCGTCTGGACAGGGGTGGCGTGTCCCAGCCAGCCGGGTAAGGCAGATTCGACCCCAACAGCTGAAGGCTCGCCAGGGACTCATGTCTTGGAATTCGTTTTTGCTTTGGCGGGAAGACAGGCGCGGCCCATGGGTTGCGCTGCTAATGGCATTGGTCCCGGGAAGCGAAGGAGGCGTGCGGCTGTGACGAGGGCAGAGTGGTGGTACCTGGGAATGTTCACCATGTCAAGCAGGCGCAAGACCTACGTGCTCGACGAACGCTGGAAGAGCACAGAGGCGCGCTGCAGTGTCCCGTCTGTCTCAGTCGCCACAAGCGGAAGCTAGTTCAACTCGGTTGCACACTCCCCGTACAACTGTGCACATCCCTCCGCCCACATACACACACACACGCACAACCCGAATTCGACTTCGGTTCGGCGAGAAAGAAGCAACTGCAAGCGCAGTGCTCCTGCCGTCGTTCGCATCCTTCCATTGCCCGAGGCCACAGGCTGCTGCTGCCTTGAATTGTGGCAGCTTCCTCCCCTCTTTCCGTTCGGAACCCCCGCTCAGCGCTCCACTCCCCCTTCGTCCACACTGAGATGTGCCCTGCAGAATCGGGGCGAACTGCTGCAAGACAGATCTCGCATTCGCTATGGCTACTACTGTCTGGAGGCCTATACTGTTTCTGCGCCATTCGCCCGGGAACAGTCTGTGACACCCCGCTCCAGGTCCCCACGGGCGCACGCAACTGGGGGGCCCCAATTGCTGTGCTGACCATTGCAGCCAGCAGTGTCGGGCCTCTCTCCTCCTGTTCCGTCCCTCCCCGGACCCCCCTTGGCACTCCCTGGAGCGCCATCCTGTGAGATTCCAGAGCCGGGTGGCCCCGTCTGTCACCCGTCACCCCACGGCGGTCGCCTGCAGCCCTGGCGCCCCGGCTGGGGAGGGGGGGGGGAGGGGCTGGCTGCAGGTTGTTGTTGTTCTGGCCTGTGGCGTGCCGAGATGCGGCCCTGGCGGCCCCCAAAGAGGAAATATTGAGGGGAGTGGTGGTCTCTCCCCCCGGTCGACCGTCGATCTCGGAGGTTTTTTCCTGTTGGCCGGGCTCGGTCTCTGATGCTCGCCCGCCGTGGCCGTGCCGATCACCCAGAATGAGGCTGAAGGGAGGAGATGCAGGGCGGACGGGACCAAGCGCCGCCCCGCCGCGCGCCTGCGCCAACCAACGACTTCTTTTTTCCTCGCTTGATAAATCACAAACTACCTGCCCATTTTGCTCTCCGAGCGCCAGGGCATGAGAGGGCACCCAGGGTCTCTACTTGGCACCTACTCGGGCGCCTCACCGCTTGGCCCAAAGTCTCATCCCTTGTTCCATCTTTGTTGGCGGGTGGCTGCAGGAAGATCGGCGAGGTAAGGCGAGCATTTAGGTTCCCCTCTCCTTCAGAACTGGGGCAGAGGCACTAGTAGTAATTTCCCGGTCGCCTGGCACTGGGCTGCGTCTCGGGATCGGGATCGACTTTCAGGTTCAGGCCTCACTGGCGTACGTACCCTTAACCCTGCTGGTTACCCTGTGCCGATACTTCTTACTCTGAAACTGGGTTCAGGCTTGGTGTCCGTCACGAGCCTAAACCGCCCCAATCCGCGGGTCGCGGGATGGAGCACGCAACTGGGATGTTGCCAGCTCCCATCGTCGTCTCATAGCCCCCGTTGAAAGGCTACTCGCCTCAACAAGCTATTGACCTTGCATAATAATTGTGGTGCTCTGCGGTAGTTCCCGGGCGCACATTTCTTCCATCTCTCAACGCCATAGCCATGGCGTACGCCATTCGTACGCTGTCATCCGGCAGCGTTGGCTCACACGGGCTGTTGTTCTACCACATAGGCCGATATTTGTCAACCTCTGCGTAACATTGCATTGCCCGGTCGGCAAGCGCGGAGTTTTCGTCGATGTTTCTTCCTCGCCCGGCTGCCGTATCTGTTGTGAGGAACCGCCTAAGTTGGGGGTACCTGATAAGACAGCTGTACGAGGCAGTGGTGCACAGCAGCGTCGTGAGAGTGGCTGGGAACATGCTCTGTCTTGTTCTAGGCCCTTACGACCGAATAGAACCCCTGACTTCACCACAATAGTGCGAACCGATTCCTCAATGGTGCAGAAGGATGGTCCCGTGCGGGTTGTCTCGCCGGACGGATCGAGAGGTGGCAGAATGTCACCCACTGAGTGGTTGATTACAGAGCACACATGGAGCAACCATCTGAAGCTACTTGTTAAAACGCCCCAAAGTGACCTCACTAGTCGCAAACCAGACAGCAAACAGGTGGTCGCTCTAGAGAGTGTATCAATAAGATACTAATGTACCTCAATGCTAAACTTGTAGTCCTGCATATGAAATAGACGCACTGGTACTGGGGCGATCCGAATATATTTCCTAATTCTAGTGTTTCTTATGGAACCGAGAAGAGCCGTGCCATGGCGATCCTCCATAGATATTATTGCTCGTAAGATCGGGTACTCGCATTCGTGTCGAAGGTATCGAGATAGGATTCTCGATGATATGTCAACAAGTCTAAGAGAAGAAGCCCTGGAGAGAAACACGGCAGAGATGAGCCGAAGCCAACGAATTACTATATCAGCGCGACGATGAGGTTCTCCAATCTATGTATGAGGCGGCAGCGGAATGAAGCGACTGGCAAGCAGGGAAAGCTCCATGCTTACCCGCTGAGATCCCGATTGCCTAGTTGGACATGTTACATTAACTCGGCGCCTTGAAGGATAGGTAGTGGCCCTTCGCTAGCAAGGAGGAACAAACTGACGACATCGCATTCAATGACGCTGTGTACTTGTGGTCAATGCTGCGAGACCTGTCCTAGTTTGGTGCATCATATATTCCCTCTTCTCGTTAACGCCGTTCTTCTACGACCTAGGCCACGTTGCTAGAACGTCAAGCAACAATCGAACGATCCTCAAGCAACTGTACAAATGCTTGTTCATCGTACCGCAAGACATGTCCAACTTTTCCCACCAAACCCATATCGTGGTATCTCAATGTCCAGTGCGACCAAAATATTAGAACTGGTCTGTAATCAAGGCATTAGCGAACCCAAAGTCCCGACGAAATCCGAGCAGAGGGGGCACTTCAAGAAGGGGTATGGACGTACCCAAAGTCATGCTCATGCTCACGTCGGTATTCTCTACCATCTTGGTGAACTCCTCAAAGCTGATCTTCCCGTCCTTGTCCAGATCCGCCTCCATGATGGTCTTGTCCACAATCTGCTGCAGTTGCTGGTCCTTGAGGTTGCTTCCCACCATCATCTTGAGCACAATAAACAGCTCCCCGTTGCTGATGTAGCCGTCCCGGTCGATGTCGTAGACCTGGAAGGCGAACCGTAGCTTCTGCTCTTTGTTGCCCTTGCTCGAGAAGGCGCTAAGACCTCCTACGAATTCCTGGAAATCGACATCGCCGCCGCCGTCCTCGTCGAAGATAGCAATCATCCTGTGTAGCCCATCCTGTCAGCCTTGCCATGTCTCCGAGCTCATTCTCGCCTCGGCTAGGCGGCGGTCTGTGTTCCGCAAGTCGGTACGCACCTCGTTGCAAGGGGATTTGACGATATTTGAGGCAGGCTCAGGAACTCATCGCGCTCGATCGTGCCGGAGTTATCCTGGTACCCCCGGCGGTGTCAGCAGCGGCAGAGTAAGTTTTGATCGGAACCAGCCCCCTCCCTTTCCCCCCTCCTCCCCCTTCGCTTCGTTCGACCACGCACCTTGTCCAGTTTCATGAACCTCTTCCGCAGCCTGTCAACCTCTTCTCTGTTGACTACACGACGCATGGGTCAGCGGGGGTGGGGATGTTCTGGTGGGAAGGAGAGCCATGTCTCTAGAATCGCGGGGTCGCGATAGAGGAGGGGCAAACACACAGTTGGACCCTGAGACGATGTCGTCCAGGACGGTGCTCGGGTTGTTGCCCATCTTGGCAGGTTCCCTGTAGTGGGTCGTCTATGGTAATTGTACGTAGCGCTTGATGTATGGCAGGCCGTCGGCGTGGAAGTGGTCGCTCCTTGTTACGAGGTGGGAAGTCGCAGATGCGGTTCAAGGCTGAGAAGTTGGGTTGCCTTTCAGCGGCGGCTGGCCGTAGGCTGCTGACCGACATAGGATAAAAAGTGGAGCAATTCGGTGCTTATTCACCAATCAGTTGGTAGGTTACAGCAGGAGGAGCAGCGACTTCTTTGGTAGCCAATCAGGGAGCCAGAGGACTTATTCACCATTCCCTCAGGGAGAAACGAGACGCTCGCTGCTCTAACTAGGCATGTTTTCAATGGATCTTTAGTCTTTTCTGGCAGTGTACGCATTCACTGCACCACAAGCGATGATTCAGGGCGCTGATAACAGCCTCATGTGGCGGTGGCAAACAACGTGGCTGAGCTACAAAATATTGCTCGAGGCAACCAACCGAGATTGGCACGTGCCTTGGAAGCTCGATCGCCTGCGCTCCCTCGTTCGTGTCTTGTTGAGACATCTGATTGATGTCCCGAAGGAAAGAGTTTTGGAACCTACTGGAGGTACAAATGAATCTTCGACGCGGTCGTTACGCTACTTTGCCCACGATTAAAGTTTGATATTGGGAGCCCCTTTCGCTTGCATCCACCCTGGCTTGGTTAGGTAATGCGCCGAAAAGTGGCCCGTCCTTCGGTGCACGTAGCCAATTGCCCGTCGGCAAAGTCGCGATCCGCCCGCTCTCAGCAGAATTTGCCAAACATCCGCTCAACGAAGCGTCATCGCGACCCAGGCTTTCGGCCATCAAAATCTCGCCCACCAGCGCTCTTTTCCATCGAAAAAATCGCGGAATCAATCTCGCATGTGCCATTTTATGCATTGAGATTTTTTCGGGCGGGTTTTCCGCTACTTTTGGCCTCGCCTCCTCCTCCCTTCAGTCATGGCGACCCGGAAAGTGCGATACAAGAAGCTGAGCTCAAAGACGAACTTACCCGTGCTCCGAGCAGACCAGGTCGACCCGACCGAGTATGAATTTCTCACTCACGATGGAGAGATCGCGACCGGTGTCGAAGCCGGCGAGCAGAGTGTATGCCCTCTTACCTGACCTTGCCCGACAACATCACGTGACTTACCATGTGCCCTTAGGAATACCATCTCCAGGCCGCTCTGCAGGGGGCGGGTGTCGCGGTGGACAATGAGATCCCCGTGCCCCCGCCGGAAAAGAGCAGCCTTAATTATGCAGAGCTCTACACAATACCGCGGGAAGAGACGTCGACTTACATACGTTTCTCCCAGACGGTAGAGGAGTGTATCGGCTGTCTGTATGACATGACCGAAGACGATGAGACCTTCCTCAAGTCATACAACCAGAAGCGGCAGGCATCTAGCCAGCTCTCCGAGGATGACTTCGAGCGCCTCATGGAGGTGTTTGAGGACACAGCCTACATCAAGGCCCCCTTTGCCGCAGTAGACCAGACCATAGTCCCTTACGACGACATGGTCCAAGGCCTCAATGAGCTAGAAGCTCCCAAGCTGCTGCTGCATGCGAAGGAGCTTTATGAATATTGGAAGTCGCAGCGGCAGGCCATGAGCAACCGGCCGCTCCATCCAACGCTCAAGTTCGAGACTCACCAAGAGAACGACGATATGGATCCATACGTCTGCTTCCGAAGGCGCGAGGTTCGACAGACTCGCAAGACGAGAGCCCGAGACGTACAGAGCGCCGATAAGCTGAAGAAGTTGCGAAAGGAGCTCGAGGAAGG
This sequence comes from Thozetella sp. PMI_491, assembly GCA_021432635.1. Lineage (NCBI taxonomy): Eukaryota > Fungi > Ascomycota > Sordariomycetes > Chaetosphaeriales > Chaetosphaeriaceae > Thozetella > Thozetella sp. PMI_491. The sequence continues at coordinate 241,055 of MU270047.1, forward strand.
GCGCCAACTGGTGCTGGCAGCCCACGCGAGGGAGGTCATGAAGGCGGATTTGATCAAGGTCGACAAGGCCATCTTCGAATCGCGGGCTTGGCTCAAGGAGCAGAAGATTCGTCTGGGCATCAAGGCCGACGACGATGATCTGATCAACACCAAGGTGAGCATCTCTTTCCAGGTTGCAGACCCGCCATCTGACACTGAACAGCCCCAGCCTCAGAAGAGGAAGCCTGTAGAACCGCCCGCGCCCCGGCCGCCGGTTATGCGCATGCCTGTAGCCCTCGGCCGCCCCGCCGAGATGGACCTCGCTCAGCTGGCCGACCGGATCGCCGAGCGTGAGAGAGACCTGCTCATTGATATTGAGAAGAAGGTCCAGAACCACACAGAGTGGAACAAGAACCACGTGGATCTGACGAGAGCGCCGTTGTCGCCGGTCAAGGGTCAAACCGTAGACCCGAGCTTCAGGCTGGCTAAGACGCAATATCTGATGACCCCCCCAGCCTCAGCCTCGAACGACTCCCTGGAAGAGCCTGTGGCTATGGACCTCGACAAGCCGGTCAACGAGCCCACATTTAAATTTAGAGGTGTGTCCCACGACGACACACCATCCTCAACCCCCCCTCCAGCGTATCGCCGCCGGGTGGGCCGACTCGGTCGGTTGTGGATCGACCGCCGTGGTGTACCCAGCTCAGGCGGATTGGCAAGCCCTCCAAGGGAGAGCAACCATTTGTCGTCAGACCGCTTTAAGTATGACCAGGATTCGGACGATGAAGATCAGCCTCGGTACGACGTCGACCCGTTTGATACCCGGGCATTGAGATTCCGAGGTTCGGTGCCTCTTCCTGCGTCGTTGATGAACCGGGGCAAGCCAATACCGCCAGCGTTGGATACGTCGGGCCATCGTCCAGCGCTGCCCCCTGCGCAGGTTCACCCACCTGCCCAGGCCCAGGCCCAGGCCCAGGCCCAGGCTCAAGCACAAGCGCAAGCGCAAGCCCAGGCTCAAGCGCAAGCCCAGGCCCAGGCCCAGGTGCAAGCCCAGGCTGCCCGTCCGGCAGCGTAGGAAGTATATCGAATCGCGACCTTGAAGCTCCACGGGAGAGACGTGGGGAATCCGAGGCATAGCTGAGAGGGCTGTGCCATGTATACCCTCAACTCTTAGCATTATGCATTTTAGCGAATGGCCTGGTCGGGAAGGTCAGCAAGGCGTTCGGGTGGCCGTGGTTGTGTAGAATATGCCACACAGGAATGTACATAAGATGGAGTAACTTACACGAAGGCGGGGAAGACCTATGAGATTCGCGCTGTCAATAAATGCTCTCCCACCGCCACGTTTTGTCCTTGTACCGCGCGTGATGTAGTATAGTCTTTGTTGGCGTGGTACAGAGCCGGGCGGATGCTGCAGCGTAGGCCTAGATCTTATGTCCGCGTTTCTGTGTCGGCTGATCGTGATGCCGTCTTCTTCTCGGGAATGTCAATAGAGAGTGGTCGGGCGTGAGACGGGCGTAAAATCCAATGTTGGTTGAGCCATTCTAGTGGCGCCTCTCCCGCTGGGTTACCTAGCCGCCTGGTCTGCCGTATAGGATCGATCCCAAGCGACATAACCTAGAGGTAGGGGTGCCTCGGCAATGGTGATCGAGCAGAAGCGCTTATCGTCACAATGCTATCATGTTGTCCATATACTAGGCCTCGGCCAGCTGAGAGCTCGATGCGCTATTGGGTTGCGACCCTCTCCGCCGCTCACATGGGCTCCGATCCATCCCCGCAGGGAAATTTCGTTAGCTACGCGAGAGCCTCGGCGCGAGATAAAGAGAGAGAGAGGATGCTGTGTCGGCAGGACGGCAAATCAAGGTGCCGAGCGAAACCGGGAGCAAAGCTGGAGAGGTAGGTGTTGTTGAAGGCAGGCGGCGTCATCTGGCGGTGGCACAAATTCGGGTCGTGCTTATAAGCTGTGGCGTCAACCACACCGTTAGCGCAAGGTGCAAGTCCCGCAGTAGGGAGGAAAGGGGGCAAGGTGTAGGGTTGTTCTGCAGCATCGCTCTCGAAGATGTTGGCCGCGGCCAGAGGCGAGGACGAAGAAGACGAGGAGCTGTGGAGGTGGTTGTGTCTTGGCAGATCTGGGAAGATCGGCGATTCTCCTGGGGTGGTGGTGGTGCATCGGGAGAGCTTACCCACATCAACTTGAAAGCCCAGGGGTTACCCGTTGGTGTCGGTAAGCGCCCGAGCCTGCGAGGGTGCTGAAGAATCCTTTTTCCAAAGAAAAATCCCACAATTGGCTTGGAAAAGACGCCAGCAAGGTGAGGACAGCCTCGGGAGAGCCCGACATCACTGGTGAAGTTGGTGGTCCAGTCGCTTTCCCGTGCCGACTGGAGGGCTTGCAACAAAGCGTATGCGAAAGCTCGGTGCAAGGAGGACCCGTCAGCGCCGCGGCGACAGAGGCGGGCTCGTGAGTTTATTGACAAGAAAGCAAAAGAGAGGACGAGGTACAGACGAGGAGGACGAGAGAGAGAGGGAGAGAGAGGAGGAGGGGGATACAGGCCACCGGGAAGGAGGCATTGGGCTGGGCGGTGTTGGTTTCGATTTGTGAGCAGGATGGGAATCCGCTGGCCCTCGAGCAACTGGACGGGAAAGCGAACAAAGGTTGCCCCACCTTCGGCGCCCCAGGCATCACGCACAGGGGACCGACTAGATCCCTGAGCGAGCACCAAATCGCATCACCCAGGTCGGATGACGCACCGCCTCGCTCTCGTGTTGCAGGACAAGGGGAAAAAATGGACAAAAAACCGGGAGAGCCCAGAGTCATCGGAGGGGTCCATCACTCCCAGACGCTGGGTTTCGTCGGTTTGGAGCAAGACTGGGCAAGCAATGCTGGAATTCTAAACGAGGAGAGCTCCCGTTGTGCTTTGGGGGTCGAATCCACATTGTCCAACGCCCACGCCTGAGGAAAATGGTCAGCAGTTCTTTCGTTGCTCGACTGACGAATCAGGTGCCGTACCGCAAACTTGGACTTAGACCAGTGGGGCCAACTTACAGACACACCACACACATGCCCGCTTCGACCCCGCCAAAAAAAAAAAAAAGGTAGCTTTGGCTGCGCGCGTCGACAAAGCTGCGGCGAGCGAGCATCGCAGCAAGTGCGACATTCCGAGAAAGCTCCCACTCGTCTGGTATTGGCGTCCCTCCTGTCCTGCATCTTCCCGAAGGCTCCGCCGGTCCCAGGCCTAGACAATAAAACCTCACTCGGCCCATCCTCTGAATAATCCGTGATCCTTTTTCCCAACCCCTCCCCTTCCCTCACCGCCCGGCCCGGCCCCACCTCGCCTCTGTCCCTGCCAGGAAGAGTGAGCTTTGCCCCCTTGCCTGCCCTGCCCTGCCCTAGGCCAGACCAGACCAGACCAGACCGGACGGTACCTGCTCGCGGCTTGCCAGGAGCAAGGCCTTGCCCAGCCGCTGGCTACCAGCGTTCTCCGGTCGTCCCCATGGCGGCGCCCACTAAGAAGCGGCGCATCGCCCTGGGGTGCGAGGGCTCGGCCAACAAGCTGGGCATCGGCGTCATCGAGCACTCGGACGCCTCGGACTCGGCCGTAGTGCTGTCCAATGTGCGGGACACATTCAACTCGCCGCCCGGCACCGGCTTCCTACCTAAAGATACGGCGCGGCACCACCGGGCTTTCTTCGTGCGGGTTGCCAAGCAGGCCCTTGCCGACGCCGGTGTGGGCGTCGCTGACATTGACTGCATATGCTACACCAAGGGTCCCGGCATGGGCGCTCCGTTGACCTCCGTCGCAGTCGCCGCGCGCACGCTCGCTCTCCTCTGGGGCAAGGAGCTCGTGGGCGTCAACCACTGCGTCGGCCACATCGAAATGGGACGCACCATTACGGGCGCCGACAACCCGGTTGTGTTGTACGTGTCGGGCGGGAACTCGCAGGTCATTGCCTATGCTGAGCAGCGGTACCGTATCTTCGGCGAGACGCTCGACATCGCCGTAGGGAACTGCCTAGACCGCTTCGCGCGGACGCTCAACATCCCCAACGACCCTGCGCCGGGCTACAACATCGAGCAGCTGGCCAAGAAGGGCGGCCGCGTCCTGCTGGACCTGCCTTACACGGTCAAGGGGATGGACTGCAGCTTCAGCGGGATCCTGGCGCGCGCCGACGAGCTGGCGGCGCTGATGAAGGCGGGCGGCAAGGGGCCGGACGGGGAGCCGTTCGGGCCTGAGGACCTCTGCTTTAGCCTACAGGAGACGGTGTTTGCCATGCTGGTCGAGATAACAGAGCGGGCCATGGCCCATGTTGGCAGCTCCCAGGTGCTTATCGTCGGCGGTGTCGGTTCCAACGAGCGTCTACAGGAGATGATGGGCTTGATGGCGGCAGAGCGTGGCGGAAGCGTCTATGCCACTGACGAGCGCTTCTGCATCGACAACGGCATCATGATCGCACATGCCGGCCTGCTCGCGTACGAGACGGGCTTCCGTACGCCACTCGAGGAGAGCACATGTACCCAGCGTTTCAGGACGGACGAGGTCTTTGTGCAGTGGCGAGATTGATACACGAAACCAACACCCCGTAGGGCTTTTTTTTCGTAACCAAGAAGTAGTAAAAAAAAAAACATCGAAATCAGCTTGGTATGCCTGCGGAACGGTCCGATTACCGGGCATACATGAATCCCTATAGTAAACTCCGAAATATCGCTCAGGATCTTTTGCAGTCTGCCCTCAGCAGCCCGTCCCTGAATCCAGATGAGAGTAAAAGCCCAACCCTAAGTGACTTCACACAAAGTGGCGCTTGAACCACCAAGGTACACCGACTCCTGATTCCCTTTTGTCCAACCCACCCACGTTATATCCCTTTGCACCGAGTCGATCCTCCTAGGCCGTCTCGGTCGGCTTGTATATGATGGTCGTGACATACTACAGCGTGATATCAATATCCATGTATACAAATGCACCCAAGTCGGTAGAGACGAAGGGTGAGGTGTGAGTCGCGCCTAAAAGAGTGGTTCGCGGAGAGAGGGAAGGGAGGAAAGGGGAACGCCTGTATAGAGTCTCGAATGCGTACCTTTTGCTTATACCTCGTCGTGGCCGACACGGCCAGTATGTTGTTCTTGATGCTGCTTGTGGCCAGATGGTTGAGCACGGTATGGTTGGGCATGTTGAGAACGCTGTTGTCGTCCTTGAAAAGGGTGGCAGCGTTTAGGATTGGCTTGCCCAAGAAGCCGGGCAGGCTGGGTGGGGTGGGCAGCTTCTCGATCTCTTGTACGGCGGTCTGGTAAAGTTCGTAGTTATCCGTCTGGTCGAAGTCCCGTAGGTACGTCGGTAGGCCGTGTGAGAACATCTCGGAGCCGATGACAACCCGATCCTTGGGCGCCTTGGGTTCGTCGTCGGGGCCGTCTGTGGGCTTGTCTACGTCCTTGGCCTCGGTGGCAGCCGGCTGCTTGGCGTCATCTGGGCTCACCTCGATGTAATTCACGAGGTTGTTACCAAAGTCAACGGTGGTCGGCAGGTCCGGCGACGTCTGCATCTGGCCGTCAACCAGGAAGCGGACATGATGGGTGCCGGGTAGTATGTGGATCGTGGCTGCGAATTCACCAGGTCGGCCGTCCCTGCGTCCCGGGGCTCCATGTTAGCGAGCGTTGCGTCAATGTGACTAATAGTATCTGACAAGGACAGGCAGGAAGGCAGGCAGAAAGGGAGACGGGCAGAACGGGGGGGACGGGGAGCAGGGCAAATGAATGGGTGGGGGGCCTCAGGCTTCCTGTGGTCCAGCCGTGGGCTTGATCTGAGGTCAGGCAGCGCGGCTGATGGCACCAGGAAGGCACCTGCCCTGTCCCGTGACGAGGCGAGAAGAGGGTTTCCATTTTACAAGCAGCACTTTCCACTCACACAGGATGCAGGCGCGTCTTGCGGTTCCACTGGAAGATGGTGCCCGTCACGTAGACCTTCTCGCCTCCGCGAAGCCACTCGAGGCGAGTCGGGACGGTGGGCCGAGTCTTGTCCACACGCAGCTCTTCGTTGTCATCGTCGTCTATGGTGGCCTGGCTTAGGCCCGACGAGCGGCGCGGCAGGTTCTGGTCCGAATCGAGCGAGCCGGCGTCGGCGAGAGGGTCGTCGAGGTCGGTGGGCGCGAGGATGGGCGACCCGGGCGTGTGGAGCTCTTCCTCGATGGGGAGGGGCATGCGGGGCGGCCGGGTGAGATAAGACATGTCCTGCAAGCTGCTGTTGGCCATGATGGCGGTGGCCGTCAGCTCGGAGAAGGGTGAGCGTGGTTCGGACGGCGAGCTCTGCGAGTTGTGGGCGTGGGAGCCGTGCGAGTTGGGAACGGCGACGGGCTGCGAGGCGGCGGGCACGGCAACGGCAGCAGTGGTGGTGGTGCCGGCGGTGGCGCCCTGCTGCGGGGGCTTGGCCACCTCGACAGGCCGGGTCGATGTCACGGAGCTGGCGGGGGTCGAGTTCGCCGAGCCGGAGGAGCCCGTATTGTTCAGCGAGGCGATCGACTTTGGCTGCAGCGACTTGAAGCGATGGGTGCTGGTGGTGCTGCTGCTTGGAGTCGAGGTGGTGCCTTGGACCTGGGCCAGCGACGGCTCGGGCGGAGCCGCGACTCGCTGGTTGTGCACGGGAATAGGGTGCCTGTTGTCGCGCCTCGCTGCCCCTCCTACCTTGTGCTCATTTTGACCTTGGGATTGGGCTGACGATGAGGACGAAGGGGTTGTGGGTTTGGCAGCAGATGGTGCGGAGGGGTTGTTTCCCATCTTTGGAATTTTTTTCCTCTTTTCTATTCGTTGTTTCCTGCCTCTGTCGCGGTCTCTTGCTCCTTTTTTTTTCCGGGGCTGGTGGTCTTTTTTTTCCTAGTCTCCTCTCCTCCTCTGGGGCCTGTCGTGAAGGCCTAGCTTGGAGCGGGTAAGACCTGTGCGGTAGGCGGCAAATGGCAGGCGACCTCTGGGGGATGCGTTCCAGGCTCCTAGTTCATATCGTAAACCGGAGAGTGGTCTCGTGGCTGCTCCCTAGTCTGGCGGTGAGGTTGGAACATGGCATGCACCCGTCTCAATGGGTCGCAGGGGCGAAGCGGGAGAGGGGCCAGCGCGATGCAGAAAGTTCTGGACGGCTCAATTGAAGGTGAGGTTGACGCCAGGAAGAGCTTCGAAAGAATCAAGGTCGGTTGGAGCTGCCCCACCCCAAAAGGTTTATCGCATCCATCACATTGCGCTGCCGACGCCTGGCCGGCGACCCCTCTCCTCCTCACCAGCAGCCAGCGCAGCCGAACGCGCCAGCCGAGCCAGCCCCGCCCACCTTTGAACAGAGGCGGTTCGGCCTGAGACCTCACATAATATTTGCCACCACGTGCTTTTCTCGCAACCTCCTCGTCCTCTATTTCCTGTAACAACTTCGCAGTCCCGGGCAGCTGGAGGCCCGTGCAACCCTTGCGCTCCTTCCTCCCTCTCCACGAATGATTTTCCACTACTGCCGGCTCCTCAGCCTCATCACCTATCGCTGCTACAAGCCTCGGCCTGCTGAATTCACTACTAACAACTCCGTGTGAAAACATCCCCTCCGGTGCCCGAGCCCCCGACTCGGTCGACATACGAAAATTCCAGGTGTATCTCCCACTTTTGCTCTCTCTCCATTTGCTGTCAGACTGTCGGCAATCATGTCTGACAACTATGTTGCGCCTGGCCAACAGCGCTACCTGCGTGCCTGCATGGTCTGCTCCATCGTCATGACCTACGCTGTTTGTCCCCCCTCCCCCCCCAATCCTTGATTTATCCCTTGCTATACCACTATAGACAGAGGACCGGACGATGCTGACCATCGCTGCAGCGTTTCCGAGATGAGGGCTGCCCCAACTGCGAGGAATTCCTCCACCTCCAGGGCTCTCAAGAGCAGATCGAGAGTTGCACGTCGCAGGTCTTCGAGGGTCTCATCTCGCTCGCCACACCGAGCAAATCCTGGGTGGCTAAGTGGCAACGTCTCGACGGCTACGTCCGCGGCGTCTATGCCACCAAGGTATCGGGACAGCTGCCCGACGATGTCCGCACCGCCATCGAGGAAGAATACCGCATACAGTACATCCCGTGAGTCTTCTCTGACCTGCTGTATCGCCAGAGCAAATAACTGACAAGACACGTACAGCCGGGATGGCAGTGCTGTCGAGGTGGATTAGGCGTAGGAGATGAAAAGACTTTATTTCAGGAATCACGGAGTTCTAAACGGGACGGGAGTTAGACGGCATTTCTAGAGCTGATTTCATGGCCCTATTTAGCGAAAAATTTGACGATTCTATTCTACAGACGCCGCCCGCTGTGCTGCCGTCTCTCCTCTGTTGGACCAATTAGCCCCCTCTTTGAATGGAATGCGCCAAGCTTGCCTGCCTCCCGGCCGTGGTATCATGAACAGTACTAATAGCAGTTGCCTCCCAAACGCCATATTCCGAGTTGTACCATGCGCGTGAGGGCGCGCCTTGCCTTGCCAGGCCATGCCTTCCTCCCTGTACGCCCCTCCCAGCTGCTCTCCTAAAATCTCATCTTCTTGCTTGGCCCCTGGCCGGACTCCCGTGTCCTCTTCCGCTCGTTGCGTTCCATCTCTTCCTTCATGATTCTCTCCGCCTCGCTCATCTTCTTGGGTTGGGCTACCATGACCTTCTTCTTCTCACCCGCAAACGCGTTCTTGAAGGCGTTCTTGGGTTGCGGCTTGCTGAGCCCACCGAACTTCAGGGAGAGCGGCTTGGCTGGCGCCTTGGTGGCCTCGCTGGCGGGCAGATCCATGCCATCTCCCGCCTGCTTGCCGAATTCAGTCTTTGGGGCGCTCTCTGTCGCTTGGGACTTGACCACCTCCCCCTCGCCTTGGCTCTGTGCGGCCGAGAGCTTGGGAGGTTCGTCGGTCGGGAGCGCTGGCTTTTTACCGAAGGAAAGGCTGATTTTCTCGCCCTCCTGTCGCTTCAGGGTGCGATCCTCGTTTTCTCCTTCGGCAGGTTTAGAACCACGCGCCTCGGCAGCCTTGTTCGCCCTGGCGATCTGGGCGCGTAGAATTTCTTGCTCGCGCTCCTCGTCGCCCTTGTCTTGCATCTCTTTGCGCCGCAGCGCCTCACGCCGCTTCATCGCCTCGGGAGAGTCGTCGATCCATGCGATGAAGATGCCGTCCTCCTTTTCCTCTACCCGGCAGATGCTCTCCCTCCCCAGGTGCTTGGCGAAATCTGTCAGGGAATGCCACTTGGTCGAGTTCAAGTGGGTGTGGTGTCGGTCTTGGATGACCTCCTGGTAAAACTTATTTATGTGGATCTCCTTCTCTCCGTGGGACGTTCGCAGCAGTTGGACAAAGCTTTTGAGGAACTCTTGAGAGAAGTCCTCTTGGACTCCGGTGAAACCGCTCCGGCCGGCTTCCAGCGCTTTCTTGGTATGCGACTCGCTCTGGCAGTGCATCTTGAAGCCATTTTCGTCTCGGCAACTCTTCTGGCAGAGTTGGCAGTACCAGCGCAGTCGGTTGAGGCCCTTCGCTTTCATAGAGTTGTTCAGGGCCTTCAGGCTGCCGGCTTCTGCTCGCCCCATGGTTGCGGTGCTGGAGTGCTTGGTGGCGGGAGGAGCGGTCTGCAGTTGTCGTAGGGGGAGTAGTGTGTTCGTTTACCGAGCTTTTGCAAGATCGGGCGCTGAGGCTTCGTTGTGCTAGCGACAGCCAGAGGGGGGAGGGGGTTGTTCGCAGACAGAATGTGCTGGACAGAGGGAAGCGTTGTGGCGCAAACAACGGATTGAAGTCTCCCTCCAGCTTAGGAGGCAAGCCGATTAGTCATGGATTTTAAAGTGGGGAGAATAGGATCTCCACGACCCGTCCGTCGGGGTCCAACCCCACAATAGCTGATCCCGGTTGGTCGGGAAGGAGCATCGGACGGCGTCTTGCATCTATAGAAACTTGGCATAGCCTTCAGTCAACTGCCTTGTAAACGTATCAAGGAACAATGGGTAGTCGGAAAGTCGCGGCTGCTGCAAATCTATCCTCGTACAAAACCCGCTCAACAGAACTGAAGCCGATCGCTTTACTGCACAGTATCCAACCAATAATAGTGACATAAAGCGGACAATAGACTCGTAGTCTCTGAAATACTTAAACAAACATGCTGTGCATCTAGTGCTAGGGTTCGATAGCTATGGACAATATGACTTATGTAGCGTTTTAAACTCCAAATCCATAACCTTTTGTTGCTTCCCCCCTTGGTCAACCCGGCGATGGACTCATGCATAATTCTGGTTCTAACCACAGTCTAGTGAGAAACGGCGATCCTCTGTGACACAGGAGGTATAACGCTGTCGAATACGAATGATAAACTCCGGCATGCGTACCCTCTTGACGAATGCGGGCAGCATCATGCGAGTTTCGATTGATACCACCATCTTTCCCTGAACGACTATCCCCGGCGCCTACTCGAGGAAGGTGAACAGATTCGTGTGTAGTATGTTCATGGCCCGCTCTGCCGCTTTCGCGTCGATTACACAAGAAATGTTTATCTCACTGGCACCTAAAGTAGGAAAAAAAGTCAGTCGAAAGAAGAGTTGGGTGTGTTGGGGAGGAGGCAGGACAAGCCCGTAGAATTATACGCACCTTGCGAGATCATCTCAATGTTGATGCGGTGCTCTCCCAGCGTCGAGAACATTTTGCCCGCGATACCAATCATGTTCTTCATCTCCTGGCCCACCAGGCTCAGGATGGCCATGTCATGAAGCACGCTTACATCACCGTATTCTTCTAGGTCCTTGACGGCCTTGTCGAAGCTGCCGAGTTCCGAGTTGCCCGTATGTACCGCCATCGATACGTGCACCTCGCTGGTCGAGATGAGGTCGACGGACACCTTGTGCTGGTTCAGGATGCCGAATACGCGCGCGAAGAAGCCGTGTGCGATCGACCGCTTGTTGCTGTGGATGTTGATGACCGATATCTTGTCCTTGATGGTCACCGCGGTGGGTCGCTTGGGATTCCGACGTGCGCTAGGGTCCGACGGCTGGCGGGTCCGCTGGATTTGCTGGTTGGGAGCTAGGAGGGGATCCGGTTTCACGACGGTGCCCTCCCCCCGGGCATTGTTGACGTTCTTGATGCGGATTGGGATGGGCGGGACTGCCTTGATGACCTGGTCCATTGTGAGGTGGTGGATGACCTCCGAACCGTAGAAGGTCAGTTCAGCGGCCTCGGCTGGAGTGATAGTCGAGAGGAGCCTCGCAGTAGGGACTTTGGTGGGATCGGCCGTGAAGATGCCGTCGACCTCCTTCCATATCTGTAGCTCCTCAGCCTTTACGCCAACGGCAATCAGGGCCGCGCAGAGATCGGTGTAGCCTCGCCCGATGTCGCCATCGAGCAGGCCGCCCGGCACGTTTCCGAAGAAGCCGGTGACAACAGGCACCCGCTCCTCGCAGGCCAGGATCTTTTTCCTAAAGGCATCGATCGTGGAGCTATAGTAGGCGGCGTCTAGCCTCCCGGGGCTTTCGGTGTGTACGACGTTTGCCAAGTCGACATACTCGGCATCCACCCCCTACCGTCGGTCAGCCAACGGCAAGGGCATTCCAGGCATCCCGCGCCATGAAGGAAAACTTACCCTGTCCTTGAGCAAGGCCGCCATGAACCGGCAGCTCAACCTCTCCCCGAAACTCACCACACGGTCTTTTGCGCGGGAATTGATCTCTAGGTTGAACCGCTTGGCCATCTCCAGGTAGTCGACGAGCGACGCGCACTCGTCGCGCATGTCTTTCTCTACCGCCTGGCAGTGCGCTTCATCCCGCACGAACGTCTTGGCGGCCGCCACATGGTCGCTGCAGATGTCTTGGACGATGCGCTTGGCATCCTCGAGCAGTCCCGTCTGGAGCTTGTCGTCCTCGGGTGCGGCGGCAATGGCGCGCAGCCTCTTGAAGACCTCTAGTAACCTGTCCAAGAAGGAAGCGAGAGGTGTGGTTAGTCCGAGTGCTCCCAACCGGCAATTTTGCGTAATGGAGAGGGGGTTGAGAAGGAAAGGGGGCGGGATAGGGGGTATGGGGAAGTGGGATGCCATAGATGGCCGCATATCAGCCCTCACCCCGCGTCCCAAGACCACGGCGCGGGGGGTCGCGCGCGGGTGGCCAGGCTGGGGTGCGTCGGCTGGACACGCCTAAAGCACTCACCGACTAGTAGTTCCTGTGACTTTCTTTCCGGTACTCCTAGCCGAGCAGATGACCACGACACGGTGTTTGTTCTCCAGGTATGCTCTGCGGCCGCCAGGTGTCAGCGTTTGGGGGTGACTCATGCATGTCAGGTCCAGGGGGGGAGAGACAGACCTGACAATGTCCTCGGCAATCTTGTCGGGAAACTTGCCCACGCTGGTGCCGCCAAATTTTTGGACAATCCAGCCGCTAGGGCTGGAATTGCTCAGGAGAGGTCGTGCCATGGCGGCGGCGAGGCACGTCCAGACCCCAAGGTGTCGAGAGGAGGCGTAGTCGGCCGGCTTTCGTCAGTTCGTCAGCTCGTCAGTCACCGCCTGCTGTGCTCCCCAGGCAGAGAGAAGTCTTGGGAAGAAAGGTCTTGGAAGGCGGCTGGGCGGTGCCGATCTGAGCGCCAAAGTGTGCAGGCACGCGACACAATTCCAATTGAGGCGGCAGTTTGCTTGTGTCCCCTCGGCCGTGATTGCTGCTTGGTTGGGAGAGGTCGGATCGAAGGGGAGCCTATATGTAGTGGGCAGTGGGCTAGTGGGGGAGGGGCAGAATAAAAGCAGGTGAGGGCCGGTCTACTACCGCGCGAGGCGTCGTGGGGGGAGCCCTGGTCTGCGACTATCCAGGATACAGTAGTCAGTACCCTACCCAGTGGAGCTAGTCAATGGCTAGGGGGGGAGGGTGAGAGAGTCCAATGCAGTGAGATGTATTATGTATGGGCCAGGTGATGCTGGGCTTTCCACCACTCCGAATCCCCAGCTGCAACGACGACGCGAGATGGGACCCAGACTGCGTGGTGGGAGCGGCGGCACCGGTGCTCGGGTCGACCTCCCCGAATCGGAGGCAAAGCGGCTGCAGAAAGGGTCGATTTTTTTTTTCTTCGCCCGGGTCGAGGGCCCACCGGCGGCGCCAGAGCAGGCATGTGCAGTGGGGTGGCCCATTGCAGCGCTAGCACGTTAGCGGCACCGGCCTGGGTTCCTGAGTTTGCCCTGGGGAATGATGTCAATGGCCGCCCAACTGGCCAGGACTGAACCCGCTTTCGGCGGCGGGAGGGAGAGGGTGGATTCGTTGCTTGCACCCGCTGGGCCTGACCGGCTCGCAAAAAGGAAACGGCTGCAGCTCGATCAATGCCTGGTGGCATTGCAGATAAAGGCACGCTGTTTGGCGGGTTGGAAGTAGCCAAGATGTCGACCTGTTGTCCTCTCCTCCCATTCGTGAGGTCGTAGCCGTCGCAGAGGGCTTCCGAGCTTGAGCGAGCCTCCGATGCAGCGCAGACCCACGGTTCGCTTCTGAGAACAGGGGCCAGCAAACCATCCTGGCATTTTCGAGCCAGGTCTGCTCGCTCTCGAGATCAACTTCGTCGAGTCGTATTCTTTTTCGTACGGGATATCTTGCCTCGTTCTGGCCTCCCATCTAGCCTCCCATCCAGCCTCCCATCCAGCCTCTCAAGCTCCCTCCCTCCCTGGCAGTTACCTCCTTAGTAGAGCGGCCCATCGTGATTGGCCCAGGAGAAGTCAAAGTTATCGTCGCTGCTGTACCTCGCGATAAGGCAAGGGGTTGCAGTATAAGCCAAGGCGGCCAATTGGGTATAATTCCCCTCGCCCTGCCCTCGCCTTGCCCTCGCCTTGCCCTCGCCTTCCGCTCGCCTCACCTCCATGGCTGGAGTGTGCGAGCAGCCCTCGGCAGTATAGTCGAGTACAGTCGACCGACTAGCTACGTCGCTCAACACAAGTTACACCAGTGCCGTAGTCGACACGCAGCCCTGTCGGTTTCCTCCGTTTATTGTCCACATTGTCTTGGCATTCTTGGCTGCTTTGTTCTGCTTGCATCCGGGGAGAGTGGGGGGTTCTAGGCTGCTCTGGTCTTTGGAAGAGCGTGGGGTCCATGTGGGAGTCAGACAGAGAGGGTTGATGCATCGCTTATTGGTGCTGATGCAGTGAACATCATCACTCGAATAAGTGCGTGGCTATCGGGGCATCCGCCTCGCAAGCCTTGCTGGGGGGGTTCAACAGTAGGACCAGGACCAAGTACCCCCCACCTCGCCAGGCAGAGTTGAATTGCCAAATCTACAATCTTGATCCCTTGCGAGGCTCTCGAGATTTGCTCCGAGGTGGTAGCAGGTGGTCGACTGCGTGGCGGCCTGGGTGCTGTCGGTGCCGGGTATCTTCACGATGAGTCACATAATTCAGCCACGCAGCCTCCCTAGGCCCCACGGTGCTTTACCTTGAGCTTCTGTCCGTAATCGTATAGCGTATTCGTGCATGCTATTATTCTATGGGCCCCTCTGGCTCTGTTTCCATACGTGCTTGACGACCCCTGGGTGCTCGGTCGGCGGCCTAGAGAGTATACAGGCCAGATCAATCGCCTCGGAGCTGCCTCGAGTCTTCGCCGTCCGTACTCGTACACGGATTCGTAGACACAGGCAACAAACTGACCCATGTTTGCCCCAGAAACAATATGACTGCGCCCCTAGACGACTGCACAAACTAGTCACGCCCTATGCCTGCAGGAGATGACCATTCTGTGATCTTGATGTGTTATCACCGACCTCGCCGCCCACCGCAGCATTGCTGCGAGCATCGAGTGGAGTGCCTCTCTACCTGGGTTACTTTACACTAATGAAAACTCATGCATATGCGCCAGCCGTCTAGTAAGCCTAGTCCAAACATCCTGCCTGTAGCGTGTCCGATGACCAAGTCTCAGACCCCCCCTTTCCTTTTGACCATTAGGCAGCTAGTACGACACAGCCGCGGCCCCCGTGCTCATTCCTTCTTCTTTGCGTCCACGGGCTCCTCGACATCTTCTTCAGCGGCCTCCAGATCCTCCTCGATCTCTTCGGCCTCGGTAATGTGAGTAGTGCTGGGCGCTCGCTTCTCCGGGGGCGTTTCACCGCCACTCATTTGCCATTCCATGAGCTTGCTGAACGCGCTCTCAGGGTTGCTGCTAAGCTCTGGATAGCTGCCTACCTCGGCCACGGTTCCTTCGCTCGACAGCACAATGATGCGGTCCGACCGCTTGATGGTCGACAGTCTGTGGGCGATGGAGATAGTGGTGCTTCGGCCTTTGAGAAGTTCGGCAAGAGCCGAGTTGACAAGCGTCTCCGACTCGGCGTCTAGCGCAGACGTTGCCTCATCTAGAATCAAAATGTCGGGGTCCTTAAGGAGCGCCCGGGCGATCGCGATGCGCTGCTTTTGCCCGCCTGAAAGCTGCGCTCCACGGGCGCCGACTTGGGTCTCGAAGCCGTCGGGAAAGTCCCGGATGAAGTAGCAGTTCGCCTTCTCAGCGGCTGCGATAATCTGTGCCCGACTAGCTGTGGGTTGCCCGTAGGCGATATTTTCCGCAACGGTTCCCGAGAAGAGAACGGGTTCCTGAGCAACCATGCCGATACGCCGACGCAGCGATTTGACGTTCATGGTGGAGATGTCCACACCGTTGATGGTGATGGAACCCTGAGTCGGGTTGTAAAAGCGCAGGAGGAGCGAGGCGACAGTCGACTTACCTCCTCCTGATGGTCCCACGATGCAGACGTTGCTCCCCGACGGGATCTCAAAGTCCAGACCGTCGAATATAGTCACCGCAGGCCTAGTAGGGTACGCAAAGGTGACGCTTGAGAATTTGATAGGACCCTGTGCCGAAATGACCTTGGTTCCTACCGTCTGGGGGATGGTCGGTTTCCGGTCCTGGAGCTCGAAGAGGCGGCTGGCGGCGCCCACTCCCTTCATGAGCTCCGAGTAGAATCCGCTCACGCCAAAGAGACTGGAGCCGGCAAACACGGTATACATCATGAAAGACGTCAGGTCGCCTAGCGACATGGATCCGCTCCTGACGAGCCCACCACCCACGATGAGCATGGCGAGAACGGTCATGTTGCCGGCCCAGCCCGTGGAAGCGAAGAAGGTGGCCGAGTAGATGGAATCCTTCTTGCCGAGGGCGAAGACCTTCCTGACCTGCTTGTTGTACCGCGCAACTTCCTGGACCTCCCCCACGAAGGCCTGGCTCGTCTTGATGTTGCCCAGCCGCTCCTCGGCGATCTTCATCAGCGTTCCCACGTTCTTCTGAATCTGCCGGCTGAGGTTCCTGATGGTCCTGCCGTACATGAAGGCAGCGAGACCGAGGGGAGGAACCATTAGGAGGATGATAGACGTCAGCTTGGGGCTCAGCCATGCCATCATGATGAAGCCAGCCGAGCCGCTCACAAGCGATCGGAGTCCGTCTGACACGTTCTGGGTGATGCTCTTGCCGACGACTACCGTGTCCGAGTTCAGCCGCGAGATCAGGTCGCCGACCCGGTTCGCATCAAAGAACTCGGCGTCCTGTACATAAGTGCGCCGGTAAAGCTGGGTCCTCAGCCTGGCCACCACGCGCTCGCCAACGATGCGCAACAGGATAATCCTGCCAAAGTTGGCGCAGGCTCCGACGCTCAGCAGCGCACCGAGGCCAAGGAAGAACTGCGTCAACGTAAATCCAAATAGCCGAGCCTCTTCTGCATCCCCCTTGGTTGAGATATCGAGGATCCGTCCAACCGAGAAGGGAATAGACATTGTCACGCTTGACGAGATAAGCAGGAGTACGAAGGCTACCCCCAGCCATCTGAGCTCGGGCCGCGCGATCTTGATGAGGCGCCAGATCTCCCCAAACCCGGCCTTCCCATCCTTCTTGCCCTCCTTGGACAGACGGGCGCTCATGTTGACCTGCGCGGCCCTCTCCCCCTTCTGGCTCCTCTGAAAAGCCTGCGGCTCTAGACTGTTGGCATTGGGTTCATTCTTTACAGACTTCGTGTCCTGGCCCTCGGGCTGCTTCGGATTGACCGACTCCTCCTTGAGCTCCTTGAGCAGCCGGCTCGAGGTCGAGAACTGGCGCAGGAGGCTGGTCGGGGAGAGCGGCCCTGGCGCGTTGGCTCGGCGCAGTGCCCGCGAGAAGAGCTCGGAATGAATGCCCACGCCAAGGGACGTCGGAGCAGCTGGCGCGGCGTTGATGGAGCTCGGAACGCAGGGATATACGGGTATCTTGGGATTGGTAGAAAAGGATCGGATTGCCGGAGAGGCAACGAGAGCCTCGCGCGACAACACTGGGGCAGCTTGGGGAGCCCCGAAGCCGATGGCGGCGCGTTGCGGGACCAGCGCCGCACGACGCACCGCTCCCGAAACCATTTTGGCGGAGGGAGTTCGAGGACGACGCGGGCAGTCGAAGCACGTTCAGGGAGCTTTCATATCGTGAAGGTCGAGTTGTCGGTGGCGTGTCGGGGATTGATGGCCATTCTCACTTTGACCTGGAGGTTGAAAAAGGTGTAGGGTGGAGGGTCGTGGTGGCGGATGGACCCCAGCAGTGTCGAGTAATTTCTCAGCTCTAGCGAAGCTGCCGTTTCGTCTCCGAAAAAATGGCTTGCTCCGTCCGGGTCCGGAGCCTCGGCTTTTGCCCAGCAATTCGGAAATCATACTCGGCTCCGACTAGGTTCAGATGCCAACTCGACAGCACGACACCAAACTAGAAGCTGCGACTTCTACAGAGCTGGTGCAAAAATCCATGTGTTAATGCCTCGTAATCAACTCGTTTGGACGCAGTCACGCACAAATTGTCGGGAAATGCTATGGGCATTTTCACCCCGTGAGCTAGCTTTGCTAGTGTCGTAGGTCGCAACGTCATATAACAACATACCACGCACATTCTGTTTAGGGTGGCGGCTGCGCACCCGACTCTATACCAACGATGATACACAAGGACTCCATCGTCCTGGTTACTACTCTCCCTAATGTGACTGAGCTCCCAAGTACAAGCCATTAGAAGCGAGAGCTTCTGCTGCCCCGATTTCGCCCAGTCATACTTGCTGGGTATTGTTGCATTGACCCCTTTGCAGACACCTACCCAAAGTACGGAGCCCATTGAGAAGCTAGCTCTGGAGCTCCTCATACGAATCCTCCAGCCCCTTCCACTGAAACTCCACTCCTGATTAAATCGTTGCCGTGGATGATGGCTATGCTGGGCCTCCAGCCTATGGAAAACATGGATTGAGGGTTTGGTATACAGAGAAATGAAGGATTGCTCGTCCTGCGAAAGCGGGCTGGCTAGACAAGTGCAGAAGCTTAGCCAAGCCACTTTGTCCACCGTATGCCATTCCTACACAAACAGCACGCCTAAGAATCAGACACCGGCGCTGTCTCTCCTCAAGATCTCTTTGACATCTGCGTCTATACCATCGTCATTACCGAGGTCTGGAAAGTCATCCGATGCCTCGATCTTGCGTTTCTTGTTGGATCCGTTGACGGGCACAGATTGATACTGCGAGGCCAAATGGGAGAGCATCTCAATGCCTGGGGCAGAAGGGAAGGTGGCCTGCTGGGCCGTGGTTGGGGACTGGTAAACCAGAGGAGGCGACTGCGGATCGCCGTTCGCCGGGGGCGAGTTTGCGTAGAAGTCGTTGTCATCCTGCATCTGCGGGGGGGTCAGGGCCTCCATCTGGGGGGGTGTCAGGGCCTCCATCTCGGGACGCTCTGGCTCCGGCGGCGGGCTCCCGGCTGGAGCATCGCCAGGAGCCTCGTTGTTGCTGCTTGCAAGCTCGCGCATGATTGACAGTTCGACTTCCTGCTTCTTCGTCTCGGTCGTGGTCTTGCGCGAGCTTAGCTCGGCCAGGCTCCTCTCATCCTTCTCTAGCGCGTTGCGGTTCGTGCTCAGAATATCTTCTAGAGCGCCAATCAATTCCTTCCGAGCCTTTACGCATTCGGCAACAGCGCCCTCGGCGGTAGCGAGCGTTTTCAGCAAGCCATTGAGCCGGGCAGCATAGACGGGTGGCGCTGGAGGAGCATTGGACGGATTGGTGAGCTTCTCGAACTCAGAATTGGCGCTACTGAGCGCCGATTTGGCAGGAAATAGCTTCTTGGATAGGTTCTGCTGGGGGACGACTAAGGGGTTCAGTTCCGAAGGAACTGATGCTGGGGATGAGTTTCCGAACAACGACCCGCCGAAGCCAGCAGGCTTAGTAGCGGCGCGGCTCTTGTCTAGATCTGTTGTTCTAGTCAATGACAGGCCGCTTAAAGGGAGCAGATGGGTATGGTTGATCAAGAGCCGAGGGCAAAAGAGCGCGGGCTTGATCGCGAGGATCAGATGCGCGCATGAGGGGATGTCTAGGATGGAGACTTACCCTCGAGTCGATTTTCCACGGCTTGCTGGATAGCTGGCTCGAAAACGTTGCGCTCTCTCCAGACGTCAATTACCCGTCGCAGCTTGCCCTGGACATCCGCAGTCGCACCCTTATAAGCCACAGCGCATGCTTCTGCGACGATCGGTGAGAAGGCAAGGAGGAAGTCATCCTTGTGACGAGCCTTTGATTGCTGCGTCACCTCTGCGCAGATGTCAATTTCACGTGGACAGGCGACGATAGTATGATGCTGTGAAGAGAGAGGGGGGGGGGGCTGAGTTCGAGCTAGTTGTACTGACCATTTGCGAGGTAAATCATATTCAACCGCTTCGGGCTGGGGAGCTCCTTCAGCTTAGCCAACCAGAGCTGGACAGTTTGGTTCGCATAGCGACTGGAAGATCTGATTAGAAAACCATGCGCCGACAGATCGTACCCGAAGAGATGCTTCTTCTTTGTCTTTACTCACCGATGGAACATGATCCACTGTGCCGCAGTGGCGATGCTGTCATGGCTTTCGTTGAGGGCCGACAGGCGTGACATCACGGCATCGTCGGTGTACGACATGTCGAGAGCTTGAAATGCTGGGCCGGGGCGGTGAAGGGTGCTGCTGGTTCATCCGGTGATAGGATTAGGTACTGTCGCGAACTGTGGGTGGATGGGCGATGGAAGAGGATGAGTCTGTTGTTGACGGCTTGTTTATGTGTGTGTTTTGCTTCACGTCTACGAGGCGCCGTGACCTTCAACTTGGCGACCTGGTTCTGAGCTTCAGAACTTTCCAAGGCACAACAAGTCTAGCAGGTCTGCAACAGGCCGTGCAGCCCAATTTCATGCGATCAGAGCTCTAAATTCACATCCACCCCAGCTACGGTGGGCCGGGTTGATGATGGCTTGTGAAGGATAGCTCTTGATGTGATGAGAGGGGTGTGACGGTCAGGTCAGTGGAAGCGGGTGGCAGGGCGAGATGCATCGAGTGAAGTGCCAGCGATATTTGTACCCGGTTAAGGTGGTTGGGGTGACATATCGAGGGTATAAAGCGGTATATTACGTGTGCTATTGACTGAAATACCGCTCTGTAAAATATCTGCCAAATTGCGAGACGGCTTCGACAGGAGCGAGCCACATTTCATTCTCTTAGGCGCGAATGCCTTGCGATAGCTGTATAAGAAGCAAGCGGCGAAGCCAATTACGGTGGCTCAAGCAAGCAAGGAAGACGCCCGGCTCCTGAACGGCAGGCATCGTCACGATCTAGAAACGAAGTGCACTCTTTCGCGACTGGACCGCTTGCATCTAACCGAGTTTCGCCCCAGTCTTCTAGCCTGCGTAAGCGCAAACCTGCCTTAGGCCAATCACCTTGTACTAGAATCGCCAGTCGTGGCTGCATCATTCCTGAAGCAACTCTCTATTCATTGCCTTGTGATCGCACTGCTTGCGCAAAGCTCCGCCTCCTCTACCACGAGCCACTTTTGCGAGAGCGACCCCTTTGCGTACTGTAGCGACTCTTACAACCGCCGCCAAGATGGCTGACCGTTTCCCGTCTATTGAGGACTTTGATGCTGGCGGTCAGTTCTCCTTCATGGCGAGCAGCCAGACAGTTTGCCAAACCCTCCCTGCCGTGCCCTAACCGCCAAGCAGCCGAGACAGATATCCTAGATGCATCTGCCGAGCCATCTGCCGGAAACTTTCTCGACCGCGAGAAAGCCATCCTCGGCGATGATGCGAATCAGTTCGACGCCGTCGGCGACGACTTGCTAGGCGGCGGCAGCGATCCCATCTCCAGCGGCAACGCTGCTTTCGAGTCTCAGTTTCCTGACATCTCCAACAACGCAGTGCGTGGACTCCCTGTAGCCCCGTCTTCTCTCTTGCAGCTGCTAACTGGCACGGCTCCAGAACGTCGGCCCCGGAGGCACCATCACCGGTCCGTCCGTTAGCTACAACTCGGGCTACGGAGCTTACACCGAGGAAGAGGAAGAGCCTGAGGTGATCAAGCAGTGGCGAGAGAATCGGGACGCGCAGAACGTCAAACGAGCCGAACAGTTCGCTGCCCAGCGAGGCGAGACCGTCAAGGAGGCGCAGGAGAACATCGATGACTTCTACAACAACTACAACAACAAGAAGGAGAAGATGGTCGCACAGACGCGCAAGGAGGCCGAGCAATTCCTCGCAAACCGAGAGGACACCACGTCCGGAGGCACTAGCTGGGAGCGCATCTCCAAACTGGTTGACCTCAGCGGCAAAGGACCTCACGGTGGCTCCGCCGGCTCGGGTAAGGAGCGGTTCCGCGAGCTGCTGACCAGCCTCCGCAAGGATGAGAAGGCCCCAGGCGCCGACGGTTACTAGGTGTTTACAGAGCGGCGAGATACGAAAGCTATGATGAGGGTGGGAGGCCGGCGCTCCTCGAAGGAAGTGATGGTGCCCTAGGGGCCAGGCGTGGCTCTTCTCCATCGTGTACTTTAGAAAGGCCTTGCCTTAGCAGGGCGGATAACCGGCAAGGGACCGGCGTCATTCAATGCACATACGAAATGGAATAGCGACGAGGAAGCACACATGGAATATGACGTGATGCGTCGGGTCTTTCCGCACCGAAAACACTTGCCCCTGGCGGCGTCTATTGCCCAATTCTATACACATACAGTTGGCATTCATACCATGACGGTATCTTCCCCTGGTATGCTCCCCCTTCCTTCAATTCGTGCTCCAAGTGATGCTCAGTTCTCGCCGAACCAAGTGTTGTAGCCAGCGATCTTGCGGCCCATCGCGTACATCGAGGCTGCATAATTCGTTAGTACTTCACTGAGGGCCCTCGATTTATCTTGGATTCCGTCTCGTACCTCCAAAGGTTCCCCACATGACGACCTTGAAGGGCACGAGATACACGTTCGATCGGGGGTTCTGTCTCATCGTCAGCCAGGAGCCGCCACCTCCTGCTCGCTAATCCGTTCGGCGACTCACGATCTGGAAGACGCGGGTGTGAGCGCGGTAGGCAGCCTGGTATATGCGCTGCTGCTCAGGCACCTTGTTCTTAGCGTTGACGAAACTGCGAGGAGGGACAGTTGTTAGCTCCAGGAGTCCGAGGATGTGGGTTGAGCAATATTCCGGCAAGCAATTGACCGCCGGGGCCGCCCGCAGCGGCCATTGAGAGTAGAAATCGAGACACGCTCGAGCTTCTAGAGGGAACATACCCCATTGTTCACGAGTGCGGAGAGGAGAGGCGACTGTAGCTGTGCAATGGATGCTGGAGGTGAGTCGAATGTTGAGAAACCGAAAGATCGAACGACAAGTAGGTTGGAGGCTCGGTAAAGTCAGGACATAGGCATAACGTGATTGGCTTCGAGTGTGGAGCCCCTGACTCAGCAGAAAACGCCGTTGATCCGCTTAAGTGGGATATCGTGAGCTCCGAACTACAAGATCCCATCGCCAATTGATAGCTGCCAGCGCTGCCTCCCCCTCCCACATGACCGAACCAATAATGCTGGGATCAATTGCCTAGGAGTCATGCCAGATCTGTACGCCAACTGAGAGACATGCGACTTGTCTCGACGCTCCCTCGACGGATAAGGCGCCAGAGCGAGCTCGCTTCACGAGCCAACGACTACCTTCGATCTCCTCAGCGATACCCCTACGCTCGATCCCTATGGCTGCCAGATCGCAGCCGAACGAAATTTGTGACTGTCAGACACAGCGTGACGGCGTCTGGGGCAGCCTTGGTTCCCCGGGGTGCTCCAGCAGACGCGCATCTGCAGCCAGCTTCTCAAGCAGACGATGCAGCCGACAAGCCCAAGCCTGAGAACGATGCCTTCAACTTTCTTCTCAATAATCAACCCAGATCGCTTCCAGTGACTCCTAACACAACGAGGAATCCTGGAGACTATGGCAAATGGCAGTGGTTAAGCCTGAGACCGGATCTGCTCGACTTCGAATCGGATGTTGAGTCGACGAAATCCGAAGGCTTACGGCTGGTGGATCAGCCGGAGAATGAAAATGATATACAGCTATGGTCCTGCATTCTAAACTTCAGGCACCGGAGAAATGGAAGCGATGGTGTGGCTGCCGTCCTAGAGGGCCTGCAAAGGCGCCGGTGCTTGCATGCCGTCCATGGGGAGTCTGCGCTGCTCTTCTGGCAGACGATTCTCTACGAAGCGCTACCCCGCGAGGAGCGGCTTTGGAAAGTCCGGGACTACGCAGAGTGGCTTCATGCTACCCATCGTGTCCACTGGCCTAGTCTCTACGCGACAACGATATCGTATTTCCTCCAACGCAAGCAGCGAGAGAATGCGGTCCGATGGCACCTACTCCTCGCTCCACACTTCGGCCCCAGCGCGGGTGAATTTGCGAGCTTATTGCGGAAATTCATCACGCAGGGTAGTGAAGAGATACAGGACGGGCTCAAGTGCTTGTACTCGATGAGTCTTCATCGTTGCCTTTACGACGAGCTTGTGCCTTTCGTTTACGCTCACGGCCATTACAGCAATGCCTGTAAGTGGCGCAACCATCTTCTGCTCCACGATGATCAACCAAGATCAGCAGCAGCTCGACCGTTCCTCCGGTTCGTCGCGGGCTATCTCCCAAAGGCCACTCCCCTAGTCCCACGAGAACTCCAGGCCGCGGGCTTAAGGCAGAAGACCTCAGCAAATGGTATTGAGTACGAGCGACACGACGAGGATTTCTGGTATGTGCTAAATCGCGTCCATGGAGAAACGTTTGGCATCAAGGAAAAGAGGTACAGCGACACTGTGGGTGCTCGGTGGTTTGCCAGCTCTTGGGCCCCGCTTGACTTGGCACTCGACGTTGTGCGCATGCTCGGGTTCAATGCGATCGGCCCTCTCTCTTTGCAGTCGATTGCCATTCGCGAAGGATCTGCCGACCTGCTTCACGTCCGGATCCAGCACCTCAGAAAGCAGGGCATCAATTTGGGCAACTCGACCTACGCGCGTGCCGTGAGGCACTTCGCTGCCGCCGGTGATCAAGAAAGTCTAGATGATCTGTTGTCTTCCGATATTCACCCAGACGTTTTCGATGATCTCGAAACTTTGGACGGCATTCTCAAAACTGCCGTGGCAGACAAGGATTGGAAAAAATACTATCTGATCTTAGCCGTCAAGGCCGTCTGTCTTTCGTCAGACCACCATCATCCCGAGCAGACGGTTGCGCTAACCTCCAACCACCTATTGGGGAGGTCCTTTGTTCGGGGCGACAAGAGTATGATGCTGAAGCTGCTCGAGGATATGAGCACAAGGGGCATCCAGGTGTCTCCCTCAATCAGCGATGCAATCTCGACGGACATCCTCGAGAAGGTCTCACCCCATGTCGAGTCCGATGGGATCGATCTCCACTTTTACTCTACCCTCTGCAAGTACATCATCAACACGCGCTTCCCACTTGCAAGCCAAGCCTTTCAGGTTGTCTTGCTCAGACTCTGTCGCGAGGGGTCCATCGACGATATGGAACGGCTTTCGCTTGCCGTTGCACGTCGGTACGACCGCGCAGGATCCCATGAAGGTTCTTGGTGGTTCGCCCATGACCGCGATGTTCCGGACGTGGTTCAGGAGGAACGATCGGGCTTCAGCCATTTCCAAATGGTCCCACGCACTCTGTATGAAGCACACCCGCTGCATCCACTGCGTCTAATTTTCAGTGCCAAGCTGCAGCGAAGCATCATTCGAGCATCATTTCGTTCTGCCCTTTCACATCACCAGAAGGAGCATGGCTTTTCCTTTAACCTAAAGCAGCCCAAAGACTATGGGTTTGCGCGTGGTGTCCGTCTTTTGGCTCTTCTCAAGGAGCGAGGTGTTCATGTGACCCCGAACCTAGTGAGCAAGGCAATTACCTCAAGGCTGGCAGAGATTTATGGGGCAGGTGAGGAGACAAGGAAGCGACGGGCCCTGAGGGCCAAGAATCAACTGAGCCTGGAGCAGGCAAGAGACTTGTGTAACGCAGCATGGGGCTCCGAGCTTCTCCCGCCTCTGCCGGAGTTTGTGAGGCTGTGTGAGAAGCGTGCGATAGAGAGTGATAGAATTGGCAGCCGGTAGAGGACACAGCGGCACACTTGAGAACGCTCCGCGGGATATGACAGCATAGATACCCAGCCCCCCACAGGGCAACTTGCATATTTAGCTCTAATCATCAATGAAAATATTTGTTTCTCCAGTTGATTGGTACTGGGAGAGACATCCCGTCTATTCATTGCCTGACTCGTTGCGTATCTAGTAAAACATGATGTTACAAAAGACCAGACTCCATATCGCCTCTGCCACTGTTTGCAGATGAGAAAAGACTCCGTTTCAACTAAGGCCGGCTCGCTTGTAGGGTGCTGTGCTGCCTATGCTCTTGCTGCGTGTCAGCAGTTCGCTCTTCAAGGCGACGCTCAAGGGTTGGTCGCTGAGGTCACTCATTCCTCGCCTCCACTCTTCCTTGGCTTGATGATGATCAGAATGATGACGCCCGCAATGATAAGGAGCAGGAGGAGAATGATCTTCCGCTTAGTCGTCTGTTTCTGGTAGCCATCTGCGACCTTGAGTTCTCTGTCGGCTTCCTTGACGTCAGTCCCCATGCGCTCGACATTATAGTCTATCCTGTCTAGCATCGTCCCCTGGTCTATCACCATAGCTTGCAGGTCGCGGAAGATATCAGCGAGCTCGATGATGCCCTGGGCGATGTCCTCGATCTCTCGCTCTCGTTGCGAGATCGCAGCGTCGTTCGATTGCATAAGCTTCTGGTGCGTGGCGGCTTGTAAAGTTGACTGCGAAAAGGACCGATCGACATCGGACTCGAGTAGGGAGGGATCCATGTAGCTCCCTCCGGCTAGCGGGGTTGAAGCGCGTTCTGCCGGGCTTGCGATGCCGCTCATGCCACGAAGCTCTGATGGGGTAGCGGCAATTAGCTACCAATGAATGCGTTGGACGGCAGGGGCAGCTCTGGCAAACGGGATACTCACTCTTCAAGTATGCGCTCTGCTTCTTTCTGAAGCCGGCGCTCGCCTCCTGTACCCTGCTCGCGAGGCTGGTCTGTATGTTCTTGGCCATGGTCTCCTCGGCCTTGCTCATCTGGCCGGTGCTCTTGCCTTCGCGCACCATCTGCTCGACCCTCTGGATGCAACGGTGGCAATCGTGGAAGCCGCGGGTAATCTCCTGCGTCAGCTGCTCGATCTCGCCTTCCTCAGCCCGCTTGGCCTCTTCGTCGTTGAAGCCGGGCAGCACATGCTTTTGGTGCAGGCGCTCGAGCTTCTGGCTCTTGCGCGCGATTGCGTCCAACAGCTCCGTCACCTCGTCCGTCACGTCGGCCCACCGCGGCGGCAGTAGGTCCATCTCGATGACAGCGTCACCGTCCTCAGCTGCGTCGTAGGCCCCGGCCGAGAGCAGACCGCGGCGGTCTTCGTCGGCCGAGAAGAGCACCCCGGAGCTGGCGCCGAGGCCGGATGAGGCGGACGCTCCATAGCGGTTTCGGTGCGTCGGGTGGTGGGCGTACGACTGGCGGTACGAGATGTAAAGGTTCGTGCGGTCTCGCCACATGGCGGACGCCGGAACGGGGATTGGCTCCCGTCAGGCCAGCTGCGCAGCGATGTTTATCGGGATAAAGGGGGGAGTTGCTTCTGCGAGGGGGTGGTTTCTGCCGTGGCTCGCTGGGGAGCTCTCATCACATCGTACCGCAGCTTGGTTGGTGGTTTCGATTTGATGACGACGTGGAGGTTCGCGGCGCACACACATGCCTGCCACCTGCCTGCGCCAGCTCAAGCAGGCCCCTTTCGTGGTTGGGCGGCGTATGTAAGTGGGGCTTTTTCTTTGAGCTTCGCCAGCTGATGACAGCTGAGGTGACTTGAGCAGTGACCAGGCATCCAAGAGGCATCCGGCCGAAGGGGGGGTTGTTAGGGAGTGAATGGGTGCGCGGACCACTACATACACCTGGCTGCTCCAGTAGCCGCTCCTCGCTTTTTCAGGACCCTCCTTTCCCTCGAAGCTCGAACACTTGTTTCCCAAGTCAACAACCCAAAAAAACGGGGACCCAGAGACGCAACGCGACCTGCGTCATTACCACGGCTCTCCATTGCGATTATACCCGCCACTTTTCTCCCGACCTCTAGCGACCTGATCTGCTTTCAAGCACACAATCAACATCATGGTTCGTTGCTCCCGCCCGCCGCCTTCTGCGTCCGGCCTGATTGCCCCGCGGCTGAGGGGCAATCGAGGGAACCAAGGGCATTCCGAGCTGACCACGACCACCCTCAACAGGCTGATTCCCTCACTGAAGAGCAGGTCTCTGAGTTCAAGGAGGCCTTCTCCCTTTTTGTACGTCTCGTCCCCCCCTCGCCTTCGTTTGCCTAGCCTTGTTCTTCCCGCCGCACCGCCTCCCCGCGCTCCTGAGCTGACCATAGAAACAGGACAAAGATGGCGATGGTTCGTATTCAGAAACTTTCACGCCGCTTCAGATCGCGTTAGCATCGCACAACTTTCCTCTCCCCGCATGCCCTACGTACTCTATATGCACCTGCCCTCCAGAGCAAAATTCTGTACCGCCATGAACAGAGCAACCGGCGTGGAGGCTAACACGAGGTTGGCAGGACAAATCACCACCAAGGAGCTAGGTACCGTCATGCGATCCCTCGGCCAGAACCCCTCCGAGTCGGAGCTCCAGGACATGATCAACGAGGTGGACGCTGACAACAACGGCACCATCGACTTCCCCGGTACGCCCCCTTGCCTACCTGCCCGCAACTTGTTTGACCTACGTTAACATGTGACAGAGTTCCTTACGATGATGGCCCGCAAGATGAAGGATACCGACTCGGAGGAAGAGATTCGTGAGGCCTTCAAGGTGACCGAGAAGCACCCCCTACGCTTGCAAGACACATTTCTAAGCGCGTACTACAGGTGTTCGATCGCGACAACAACGGCTTCATCTCGGCCGCTGAGCTGCGCCACGTTATGACCTCGATCGGCGAGAAGCTCACCGATGACGAGGTTGATGAGATGATTCGCGAGGCTGACCAGGACGGCGATGGTCGCATCGACTGTACGTCAACCCCCATTTGCCATGCTGCACATGGTGTTTCCGTGACTAACGTAGCGGACCAGACAACGAGTTCGTCCAGCTCATGATGCAGAAATAAGCTTATCTGCTCACAACCACCGTCCCTACACCACATTACAACAAAATCGGTAGCGGTACGGGGTGTTTTCATTTCGCTGCAATCCAAATGGTTGGATTTTGGCACAGCTTGCTGTTCAGAGACTTGGCGGTCACCGCAAGGCGGAGGTTTCCTGTTCTTGTACCCCGGGCACGCTCCCTCGAGGATGCCGCCCCCATCAAGGAAGGCTGGATGGAGAGAGCTGTGGTCATGATACAAACAACGTGGGAGGGAACGAAGATGATGTGGCGGCAGTATTCTATGGTGCGGTTTGCAGGCCTCGGGACATGTGGTGGAATTTCTCATCCACGCTCCTGCGTATCCGGGTAGTTATCTTTTAGATAATACTGACGAGACACGCTTGGAGTCCATTCTCAACCCGCCTCTAAACTGCCTTATCGCCCGTGAGGCCGGCGGCCATGGTGTGTGGCCGTAGGAGGCTGCCTAATCTGCTGCCTAGCCTTCTGAAGGGAGCATGTCCCTTTTTTTTATTATTGTGCCCATCGATATTCACCACGTCGTCTCAACAGCAGTTCGTGTTCTTACTCGCGGTACCTCTGACCTGCGAGCTGTCACAAGACCGACGAGCAAAGTATTGGCCCATTCGGGGAACCAGGAACGGATGCATGCCAATCGTGGCAGTGCGCTCTAGCGGCATGGTGCTAACATCTGCCATTCGGCCTCTCGCCCTCAAGGTGCAGGTGGTCCGTCAGCCTTATAGGGATGCAGCGTCTGTCGCCTCCGTCACATTGAAAGAACCACCGATTCTCCCGTTCTCCCGTCCTCCCGCCTCCCCGCGCTGGGGCGGCACCGTGGCACCGGACTTTTTTTTTGTCCCGTGGGCCTTGGCATGGTGGGTTAGGTTTGGGGGCCACTCGCGAAGCAGTTTGCCCTCCTCAGAACGCGGTATTCGGAACCCCCGCACTGATGTTCCACCGTCTAACGCAGGCGGAGGTGGGTAATAGGTTGGTCCATCCTCACCGAGACTAGCCTCGTTGCCCCATCTAGGGCGATGTCTCTATTCAACGCAATGTTCTAGTGTTCGTGTCTTATTGGTTGTGGAGATGCCTGCCTTCCCCAATCCATGGCAATGTCAGAGGAGAGAGTTGTAGGCGGGCCTTGTACCAGCTTAGTACTGTCCTCACGTTAGGGTGAACCTCTGGTTCCCCACGCCGGGTTTGGGTGTCTAAGGAAGCGGTCGGGTTGCACCTAGCCATACGGGTGGGGGCTATCTATATGCTAAGTCGTTACTCCAGGGGTTTCATCTACTTCTGGCGTACTATTTGGAAAGCACGAGAGGTCGGGCGCTGTCTAGACTCCTTCGAGGTGTGCTGAACTTAACCAAATGTCTTGCCAGCAGGGTTACAGTGGCATCAACTCTGGACGTATCGCTGTGTTCTCTCCTCTCCTCTCCTGCCTTCAATTGAAATTGACTAATTTCGGCCAACTTTGGTGTTGTTCCAAGTATGCCAGATGGGAAGCACAGAGGGCTCCGTGGCACCGTCCTAGGGGCGACCTCCTTGCGGGTTGCAGTTTGTGGAGTGCGTTTGTGCAACACTTGCAGGATTGGTATGCAAATCAGGTTCCACTAAGAACAAGCACAAGAGAATATAATATAGAAATGGGCTGGTCCGGGGAGCAAATCGTTGTTGTTTAGCTTGCTTTGTAAATAAATAAATAAATAAAAATGCTCGGTCGGGTTTGGCTGGATGTAGAGAAAACTACGAAGTAGAATGGGCTGTTAACAGCATGACAGCACCTTTGGGCTTGAGAGCGCCATTTGCCTGCACTACATCGACCGCTAAGGGCGGCCGCCCAGGGGTCCTGGTACCTAGAAAGCCAAGGAGACTAGCAGCCAAGGCCGGCGCGGGAGGCGGATGCCGGCAGCCCACCACCGACCCAGGAGAGGGATCGACAAACGGGGCAGCCAAGGCAAGGATCCCGGGCCTGTCGACAACCCATAAACTTGGACTTCCCCGTGTCAACTTTTGGGTTGCATAGCCCCCAGCGTCAGCTTCTTGCATCCACTCGCTTGCCAGTACGACATCTTGTCGTTTTCTCCTTTCCACCGCAGCCGCAGCGCCACATCAATTGGCATTTCCGCCGCCTTCTTCAAACGCGTATTTGCTATCTAGCTGCCTCTCGTTTCATGCGACCCTGCACCCGAGCTCTAGCTTATACGGCGATGCCAACATAGATTCGAGCTTGCAAAAGCTCCGAACCTCCTTCCCAGAGCCTCGAAAGATGCCTCCCCCTCTACGCCGATGGCGACCCTTGATCGCCATCGCTGCCCTCTGGCTCTTTGTGTGCTACTACTTCCTCTGGAACACTTCAGACTTAGCGACTGGCTCTGGTGCGCCAGCGGGCCTCGCGCCCTTCAAACCGAAGCCATTCAAACGTCCGCACAAGAACGATGGCAAAACCCACTGGTCTAGGCTTCCCGAGCAGTTCCCAGTGACCTCACTCCGCGCCCTCCCGACCGGCCGCCCCACGCCGCACATTCCCAACGTCCAGCGGCGTCCACCTCCGGAGGAGGACTCAGCGGCCCGCAAGACGCGCGAGCAGCGGCTCGCGGCTGTAAAAGAGAGCTTCCTTCATAGCTGGGCTGGATACAAGAAGAATGCATGGCTAAGTGACGAGGTGGCGCCCCTCTCGGGCGACAAGAAGGACCCGTTCGGGGGCTGGGCCGCGACCCTGGTGGACGCGCTCGATACGCTCTGGATCATGGGCCTTAAGGACGAGTTCCACGAGGCGGTCCGGGCGTGTGAAGAGATCGACTTCACGACCACAGAGGAGATGAGTGTGAACGTGTTCGAGACAACGATCCGCTACTTGGGCGGGTTTCTGGCTGCCTTCGAGCTCAGCGGGATGCAGTACCCCACGCTCCTCAACAAGGCAGTCGAAGTAGCCGAATTTGTCATGTGTGCGTTCGACACACCGAATCGTATGCCCATATCGAGATGGAACTGGCGAGAGTGAGTGCCCGTCCGCGAACAGCCGGGCGCCGCAAGGTAGCCAGCCGAGCCGCGCTGACCACCGACCGTTTAGTTATTTGCGCGGCGAGCCACAGAGTTCCCCCAGGACAGTTCTTGTCTCTGAGATTGGCTCCTTGAGCCTCGAGTTCACCAAGCTCTCCCAGCTCACGGGAGAGATGAAGTACTACGACGCAGTGCAGCGCATCGCCGACCACTTCGAGAAGGAACAAAAGAATACAAAGCTGCCAGGGATGTGGCCTGTCGTCGTCGATAGCGTCGGAATGAAATTCGATACCGACAACAGCTTCACGCTCGGCGGCATGTCCGACTCCCTCTTTGAGTATGAACCACCCCGCCTCGTTGCACTCCCTATCCGTAAGCCCGAATGGAACTGACCGGTCCAGGTACTTCCCGAAGCAATATCTCATGCTGGGCGGCGCCCTGGAGCAGCCCCGCAAGCTGTATGAAGGTTTCATCGATGTGGCGAAGAAGCACCTCTTCCGCCGCGCGCTCAACGCCGAGGACATCCCAATCGTGTTCTCGGGAGATGCGCGTGTCACTGGCTCCAGGGAAGAAGCCGAGGTCACTACGGCGGCCCGCGGCCAGCATCTGACCTGCTTCGCTGGCGGCATGGTGGGCCTTGGTGCGCGAATCTTCAGCCGCGAGGACGAGGTCGACCTAGCGATCCAGATGACGGATGCCTGCGTGTGGGCGTACAACGTCACGGCCTCAGGCATCGGGCCTGAGATCTTCGCCTTTGTTCCCTGTGGCCTCATAGGCGACAGCCAGACGGGCGAGAAGTGTGCATTCTCGGAGGAAAAGTGGCACGCAGCCGTGCGCAAGTACTGGCGGCCACACTCGAAGGCCGACGAGACCGAAGCTGAGGTCGAGGAGTATATCCGGTCCACTATCAAGAATAAGCGGCTCCCTCCCGGCCTCGTGGATATGCCGGACTCTAGGTATATTCTACGGCCTGAGGCGATTGAGAGCGTCTTCATCATGCATCGCATCACGGGCGATCCGACCTGGATGGACAAGGCGTGGCAGATGTTCATGCACATCGAGATGCACACGCGCACCACGATCGCGGCCGCGAGCTTGTCCGATGTGAACCGGGCAAAGCCTTCGCAAGTTGACAGCATGGAGAGCTTCTGGCTCGCCGAAACGCTCAAGTACTTCTTCCTCGTCTTTGCCCCGTGGGACGTGGTAGATCTCGACGAGTGGGTGCTGAACACCGAGGCTCATCCATTGAAGAGACCAGCGCCGGTCGGAAGACCGCAGGGAAAAGGGACGTAAGAAGACCGGTGGCATACCGGTTGTGAACACACCACAATGGCTTAGTGATATCCTCAGGGGGGCGGCCACGTTTTTTGGCGAGTTAATACCCCCGTGTAGAACATACGATATAACATGCATATGGCTAGAGTATACAAAATGAGTCGGTTAAGGGTATAAAGATGATGGGCCCAAGTGCCTTATTTTGCTCTCTCAGATCCTTTACATTCTTGCTGTACTATGCACCATGAGCGCGGGCTCTGTACGAAGTTGCTCAAACCCGACCGTTGTGACAATGGCGACGGCGTATATTGGTGAGTTACTTGCTGCGCTTGTCGGCTGAGGAGATACCAGCACCTCACACAGCTCAGACAGCACGCGAGTTGATCCTTCTAGAAGCACCTAATGGTACGGGGACAATAGGACATTTGTCTCACTCGGGTCTGTGGACGAGGCGGCCGCAGCCTTGCGATGTTTCAGGGGCTGCTGGGCTCGGCTTCACGGTAGGCTGACCCTAACCCTTCACTACGAATGCACTTGCTTTTATTATGCCCGAAAATTAAGGCCACATTTTGTCCCGCAGTTCCAGGCGCCCACCCCCGAATCGCATTCCGGGCTCGAGCTCCAACGAGACCACTCAGAAAAAGCGACGTCTCTCGGGCGATAATAGCGACACAGGAGTAACCCGCACAACCACCCCGACCAACCTGCCAACACCCCCGAATCGAGACCCCCGTTCCAACTGGCCAGGCACAATGGATCGAGCCCTGGCGGGGCTGAACCTCTCGACGATCACGTCGTGTGAGTTAGACCCAATCCCGCCCGTCTCTTGCGGTGGCGGCAGCCCCCCCTTGACGACCGTCTCCCGCTTACACTCCTGTCTCCACAGTGAAGCAGTTCATCCGCAACGTTCGTGCAGCCAAGACCATTGCCGACGAGAGGGCCGTTATCCAGAAGGAGAGCGCTGCTATCCGAGCAAGCTTCCGTGAGGAAAGCGGAGACCATGCTGTCAGGTAGGCAAGATCCTAGGAAGCGGGAGATGTCGTCGGTGGCCCATCCACCACCACCACCGCTCCACCTCTTCCTCCTTCGGTGCGTGAAATGGCTGCGATATTGACTGGACGATGCTCGCAGGCGGAACAATGTGGCCAAGCTCCTCTACCTCTTCACCTTGGGCGAACGCACCCATTTCGGCCAGATCGAGTGCCTCAAGCTCCTCGCCTCGCCCCACTTCGCCGACAAGCGGTTAGGACATCTGGCAACCAGCTTGCTGCTTGACGAGAACCAGGAGGTCTTGACCCTCGTTACCAACTCACTCAAGAAGTATGGAAACGCCTCCCCGTCTTACCCCACCAGCGACCTGGGAAGCGCCGTCTGCTAACCTTCTGCTCCACAGTGACCTCTCCCATTCGAACCAGTATGTTGTGGGCCTAGCCCTCTGCACTCTCGGCAACATCGCCTCAGTCGAGATGTCTCGAGACCTGTTCCCCGAGATCGAGAACCTTGTCTCCACCGCGAACCCCTACATCCGGCGGAAGGCTGCGCTCTGTGCTATGCGGATATGTCGCAAGGTGCCCGACCTGCAGGAGCACTTTATCGAGCGAGCCGCCCAACTCCTGTCGGACCGGAACCACGGTGTTCTGCTCTGTGGTCTGACCCTCGTCACCAGTCTCTGCGAGGCTGACGAGGAGGAAGGCGGCGAAGAGGGCATCGTTGAGAAATTCCGCCAGTTCGTCCCCGGTCTTGTAAGGACGCTCAAGGGCCTAGCGTCGTCTGGCTATGCCCCCGAGCACGACGTGACCGGCATAACGGACCCCTTCCTCCAGGTCAAGATTCTGCGGTTGCTCCGGGTGCTGGCTCGGGGCGATGCACACACCACGGAGCAGATTAACGATATCCTGGCCCAGGTAGCCACCAACACCGACTCGACCAAGAACGTCGGCAACTCGATCTTGTACGAGGCCGTGCTCACTATCCTGGACATTGAGGCCGACTCGGGCCTGCGCGTTCTCGGAGTCAATATTCTCGGAAAGTTCCTGTCCAACAGGGACAACAACATCCGCTATGTCGCCCTCAACACCCTGGTCAAGGTCGTCGCCATTGACACCAATGCTGTGCAGAGGCACCGCAACACTATCTTGGAGTGCTTGAGGGACCCCGATATCAGCATCAGGAGGAGAGCGTTGGATCTGAGCTTCACCCTGATTAACGAGAGCAACGTGCGCGTTCTGATCCGCGAGCTTTTGGCCTTCTTGGAGGTCGCGGACAACGAGTTCAAGCCCACCATGACTAGCCAAATCGGCATTGCTGCCGACCGGTATGCGCCGAACAAGCGGTGGCATGTCGA
This sequence comes from Thozetella sp. PMI_491, assembly GCA_021432635.1. NCBI lineage: Eukaryota > Fungi > Ascomycota > Sordariomycetes > Chaetosphaeriales > Chaetosphaeriaceae > Thozetella > Thozetella sp. PMI_491. The sequence continues at coordinate 276,044 of MU270047.1, forward strand.
CACCATGCTGCGTGTCCTGACCTTGGCTGGAAATTACGTCAAAGAGCCCATCCTGTCCTCCTTCATCCGACTCGTCGCTACCAGCCCGGAGCTCCAGACATACGCCGTCCAGAAGCTCTACACCAATTTGAAGAAAGACATTACCCAAGAAAGCCTGACACAAGCCGGCGCTTGGTGCATTGGTGAGTACGGAGACGCGCTGCTCCAAGGGGGGCAGTACGAGGAGGAGGAGCTAGTCTCGGAGGTCAAGGAAAATGAGATCATCGACCTCTTCACCACCATCCTAAACAGCGCCTACGCTACGCAGGTCACCACTGAGTACATCGTCACCGCCCTGATCAAGCTCACCACAAGGTTGTCGGAGCCAGCCCAGATCGACCGTGTGCGACGACTCCTGGCCAACCACAACGCCAGCCTCGATGTTGAGGTCCAGCAGCGTGCAGTGGAATACGGCAACCTGTTTGCCTATGAGCAGATCCGGCGCGGTGTTCTGGAGAAGATGCCGCCCCCCCAAATCAAGGAGGAGTCTCGGGTACTAGGTGAGGCGACCAAGAAGACCACAAAGGCAGCCAACCGCAAGTCCAAGGTCATCAAGCCCAAGGAGGAAGACCTGCTATTCGATCTCATGGGAGACAACAACGTGCCCAGCGCTGCGCCGGTCAACGGCGGACAGAACAACGCCGACCTCCTCGCCGACATTCTCGGAGGCACTAGCTCGCCGCCGCCAGCTGCCGCCTCGCCGACCTCGCAGTCGTCCAACATGGCCTCTATCATGGATCTCTTCGGCCCAGGATCCGGCCCGGCCGCATCGCCGGCTCCTGCCCCGGCGCCGGCCGCCGCGGCGTCCAATCTGGATCTATTCGGCTCCACCGCCCCGCCTGCGCCTCAGCCGCAAGCACAGGCAGCTGGCGCTGCTGCTCCGGCGGGTCATCCTTGTTACAACAACCACGGCCTGAACATCACGATACAGACCCAGAGGAACGCCGAAGGCATCGTCCAGGCCGTCGCCCGCTTCCGCAACGCATCAGCCGGGCCGCTGAAGAACGTTGGTCTGCAGGCCGCCGTGCCCAAGTCGCAAAAGCTGCAGCTGCTCAGCATCTCGAGCTCGGACATCGCCTCCGGCTCGGAGGCCACCCAGATGATGAGAGTAACAGGCGCTAAGGGGGTAAGTCTTGATTTCGTTTGGGCGCTGTGCGTCTGGTAATTAGCGGGGCCTGTTGTGCTGACTAGACCTTACAGCCACTCCGGTTGCGGCTAAGGATACAGTTCGCGAGTCCTTCAGCTGGCGAAGTGACGGACCAGGTGAACTGGTCCGAGCCATCTTGAAGGAGGGGAGAAGGGGAGGAGGGGAGGAAGGAAGGACAGGAGGTCTGAGCAGGCGGGCTACGATAGAATGGTAGGGAGGAGCGACTGGACGGCGCAATGCAAGATGTCTGCATCAAAAAATGAATGACGGTGGCACTAGAGCTCGCCACTTGACTGGATGGACATTAAACATCGAGAGTGATATAGCAAGAAATGATAGGCGGTGACGCCAGGGCGTATCCAGCGGCCGAGCCGCCTGCAGCTACCGTCCTCTTGCTTTGTGTCGCGCCCATGGCGTGCCAGCATCGGCTCCCGGTCAGGCACCCTCGGAGGGTGAACGGAGAGATGCAACTCGAAGCGGGCATTTACCCCCCCAGTGTTGGGTATCATGATGATCGTGAGGGTCTTGGAACCTGGGAGCTAAGCGCGCTTCCGCACCGCGCTTGTTTCGCTTTGTGATTTGACATTTGAGCAGCTTATCAGAAGTGCTATACTCCGTAGCACCGCTGTTACTTCGTGCTGTCGCCGGCGATCTTCAAATCGACCGTTCCAGGCAGCCCCCTTCCACTCCCCCCTCCTTTAGCTGCCTGTCTCCCAAACCCGAACTGGATGATGCCGCTCTTGGCGTCATGGCAGCTGGCGGGACAAGGGTCGCACTTCGAGTATTGTGACGGCCGCCATGTCCCCAATCTCTTAGGGCACTTCCCCAAGCAAGACCCAGGGGCCATTGCCCATCAGCGGCCGCACCTGGTGATACGGTTTCCAATCTGCTGATGGAACCCACCTAGGCCCCTTGTTGCTCAGCTGGAGGACTGCGTAGTCCTGAAACAGTTCAAGATAGATTAAGCTGCCCCCTCCTCGGCCAGGTCGTCGGCCAGTGTTGTCTAGGAGCACGGGACGTGAAAGAACTGCCGAGCACGGTCCACTGGTCGATGCCCCTGAACGCCCCCCTACAGCCTAGCAAACAACCGGGTGCCAAATACGCCCACGTTTCAAAGTTTTTTATCTACGGTCGGTCCTGCAAATGCCTAGATCGCTCTCCCCCAAAAGTCAGAGGCCAAGATCGCCCAGACTTCGGACGAAGTTGCCATTCTCATTCGGACGCTGGCTGGGCTTCCCGGCGCACCAATTCAGGGATCGAGGCGCCCAAAAAAAGGGGGAGGGTATGCTGTCCTGAAACGGTTCGCCAGGTCAACTTGCTTCCCCCTTTTCTTCGGCTTTGTCTACCTAACAATTGAGTCTCTGGGGTTGCAGATAGCCACACCTTTCGGCATACCATCTGTCTAATTTATTTTCGAGTGTCACCCTATGTCGGGGCACAACTTGGATGTCTGCTTAGCGAAAATCATCGCGGAGCGCCGCAGCGTCCAACTCCTTTTACTCCTATCATGAGAACAACAGCACTATGGCCAGTCTACCCTGAAGAAAAATGCTCCATTGGGCAGACTTCTGGCTGAGGGTCAGGCCCAGATCGGAAGAGCATCTGCATCGGAGTAAATCCATTAGCGGATAGGCGAGATGCATGAACACGATGCGCGCTGGCTGTTCAGTCAACAAGCGTCATAGTGCAATGCAGAGCGATGGAAGGTGTAGTCGGCTTCCCGCGCTGCAATGCGCGGATGTTCCAGGATGGGATGGAGGAACTTTTGTAATGGCCATGAAAGACTCTCCGTAGCCCCCTGCCTGAGGCGAACGAGACTGTACTACCCCCCCCCCCCCTCTACTCGGATTCAGCCCTAGAACTTCTCTAGGTAGGAGCTTAATCGGCGCCCGGAAGGTCAGGTAGGGACGGCAAACACGGTCGCCCAAGCCGCCTGTCGCCATCCTTTTCGCATCCCGTGCTTGTTTCAGCCTTGCGGTGCTCCCCAGCCCGCCTCCACGGGTGTACTGCTCGCGGACCTCGCGGTGTGCCAGAGGGTTGATAAGGTGCTGACAGGGGCCGCCGCAGCCGTTTGTGGTCCTGCAGTGCCCGCGTCTGCGACAATACGGGTTCCCAGAGGGGGCTGGGCTTACATACGTGCTGGAACCTTCAGCCTGAAGTTGGTTAGTTTGCGCAAAAATGTCGCCGCGTTGGCAAACTTGTGCGCCACACCATCCTGGCCGTGTAGTTTCGGAGAGGGGATGTAGGAAGATGAGGAATGGGCGATAGGAGGGGAGCGGTGGTCGAGGTGAAAAGGGGGTCGGGGGGTCGGGGCGGACGGTTGCGTACCTGGACAAAGCCCTGGTGAGCAGCCCGCAGCTCCAGTACCAGAATCATCCAGGAGATCATGTCAAATCATTACCCACCTCTCTCCCGCACCCTATGCCACCATCCTCCTCCGTCAAAGATCTACCGTGAGCACAGGCCAGCCGAGAAAGTCACCTGCTCTGCCAAGCATGCATTGGCAGAGAGAGAGATCTACATCCGGGATCTCACCGGCGTACGGCCCTACCGGCGAGGTTCACTCGCACTCTTCCGAGCCGCATTGTGCGGGCACGGATGCGTAATCGCGGTGGGGGTACGGCACAGGTTTGTGCTGTTTGGAGTCGGATAGGGGCTGTCGATTCTAGGCTTGCCCTTGGAGACATGCCAAAATGACAGGCTTGAGGTGTCTTGGTAGTCTCTAGTGCCTCTCCCCGTCGCCCCCCTGTCATAATGATGGCTTCAAACCAGCCCTTTTTTGGTGTAAAAGGCATTTCGGTGGAGGCAGACAGCCGAACACCTCCTTCCCGGAATCGCGACTTGAAGCGAGATCTCAGCCTCCCGTTCCGTGTTTGGTGCATGACCAACAGCACACACACAAGACATCGTGCACTCGGAAGCCGAGAAGTGGGAGGACTTTGGCATGGGAAGCTTTAAGAATTACTATCTTTTAATTCTCTCGCGTGGAGAACTACCCTCATCCACCTCTTCCGGCATTAGACAACCCATTCTTGCCCCTGGCAGACCGCCATCCAACTGGTATCAGGGTATGCAGACTTTAAAAAATGTATACAGAAGGCAATAATATGCGCAATACAGTAAGCCCTCTCCATTTTGTGTTGGCAGAAGGCTGGCCATCAATGGCAGCCAACATGTGAAAGGCAAAAAAAAGAAACCCTCCTTCAAGCGCCGTCCCGAAGTATGATCGTCACGCCAGTGACGTGTATGTGTCGTGCTCATGATTGTATCGTGCGTGCCTAGTGGTACAGACTTGTTGGTGTCCTGCCATCCCTGGGCAGGAAGGTGCATCGAATTAGCAGAAGGCAAAGGAGCCGCTTATTGGCTCTTCTTGCCCTGGTAAAACCAATACCTATCGGACTCAGTCAGAAGATGTTTTCGTAATTGGCTCGCGCGTCGAGGAAAGACTTACTGTGCGCTGTATTGAACCGAGAATGCTGCTGGCATACCCGTGCACAAGGCAGGGGGGCTGCCACCGGCCGTCTCGACACGGAAGACCTCCTGGAGGTCACCGGTGGCACCCTGGCGAGAAACGAGCTTCAGCCATGCAACGGCGCCCTCGCCCTGCTGACCCTTGGGTGAGTCGGCCGGGGCAGAGGCCGTGTTGTTCTTGGCGCAAGGAATCTCGCCCAGCTTCATCGACTGCGTGTCGAGGTTGAAGAAGGGTGTGGTGGCGTTGGTGAAGAAATGGGCTCCCGACATGATGAGGTTGGTTGCACCCATGCGCGGGGACTCATCGCTCGTCAGGTTGAACTCCAGTGCTACCTTGGGGAGCAGGGCGAGAAGGTCCGGATACGTCGAGGCCACGCACGAAGCGTTAAAGAGTGTCGCGACGGCGCCGACCGCCACAGGCACTGCTGTAGCGTTCTTGGTGTCGCATGTATAGTTCTGCACGCCGCGGCCGATGGCAACGTGCTTGAGCGTCAGGCCGGCACTAGGCGAGGGGAGACCTGAGGGCACTAGTGGAGCGAAGATTAGCACCTGCTACGGCGATGGCGAAGGCCTTTTGAAGCGCGGTGGAGCGGGTGTACCTACCAGTTGGGAGGACGGCGCGGGAGAGATCGCAGACGGGTGCTTGGGACATCAACCGGCTCTGCTGGACCTTGTCGGCCAACATATTGAAGTACTGGGACATGGTGTCGATGCCTCCGGGCATAGCGGCATCCACATTCAGTTCGGGGTACACCGGGGCGGCGAGGGCACCGGCGGCAAGCGCCGATACTGTCAACAGGGTGGCGAGCATTTTGTGCGTTGAGCGTGCTTCGGGGAGGCGGGCGAGGATGGTAGAGTTTGCGTGCTTGCTCGTTCGACGTGCAGGCTGACCGATAGATCTTGCAATGAAAGAATAGCCGAATAGCAAACCCAAGAACAGACCTAAGGACAGACTCAGACGGAAAGCAGAATGAAAAAGAGCAGACCCAAGACTGATATAGGAGATATGGGATGAACGCAGATCAAGACATGGGGGTTCTTCCAGCATCCCGTTACGTCGAGGGGAGCGCGACCCGAGTCTATATAGGGATCTGGGCCCAACGACTGGGTGAGGCCCGCGCAGAGGGCCTTACACGCGGCCCGGCGGCACGCGAGGGGGAGGGAAGTAGGTCCGTAGACGCCAGGCCGCTCGCGCGGCGGCCAGCCGCCACAGCAGGCAATACAGCAGAAGGGAGGGTAGCATGGGGACAGGGATGGGTTGGTTCTGAATTTGGAATGCCGGGGCCTCACTGGATTAGCCAAGCGATCTGCGCCCAGGGCCGGGAAACCCCTGTCGCATCCCGGCTGCCATTAGCTCAACTGCAAGCGCCCGGGCCGCCGGGATAGGTCTCCCCCCCCTTCTCTGTTTGCTCCTCGCACCCCCTGCTGGAGGGGTGCAGGCACCAGACGGATCATGTTTGAGGATTCCAGAAGTTAGCAAGAAGGAGGGAAAAGATAAGCTCCCGTGCACGCCATGGCTGCTTGCTGTCGGCATTGTCACCGAACAGTGAATACCCTGAAGATCACTGTTCGACGCCCCGAGGGCAGGAGCTCCCGTAGCCAACAGCACATTTCCAAACACTTAGGGGGCTGACATGCTGCTCGAGCATGTCAAATCTAGAGACGTTAGATCCGGCGCCCAGCCCAGCAGCCGACAGGCTCTTGGTATCGGACTGGCGAATGGACCTCACAAAGACGCTTATCTGCCTTGACAAAGACGCCAATATTTCGAAGCCGAGCAGCTCGGCCGCGCGGAATTTCAGGGCGCTAATCTGGTGGCAAACCAGGGCTTGAGAAAGCCTCATTATGTTGTCGTCTGTGTTCAAGCGCCCGCTCAATCTGCTTGTCCATTCTCCGAGCTATGGCGCCCCTCCTCGGTGAGCGTGCGGGCAACAATACCTAGCCCAAGTCCATTAGGCCCAGTCCCAGCGATGATAGTCCGTCGAACATCTGAATAACCAACGACGAAGATCGTAGTAGGTCGTCAACGTGCTCCCTCGTCAACACGAGCCAAAGAGAAGGGGAGGGGTGGGCCTAATCCCCTCCCAAGAAAACTTCCAGAACCAGAGTGAGGAGGTCCAGCAACGAGAATGCAGGTAGGCAAATCTCGGCCTACCAGAGACCAAAAAAGATCGGCGGTGGGTTATGCTGGCAGTTTAGCTTGCTTAGCTGCTACAGCCCTCTGCTGGACGATTGGGATCCGGGCTCACTCAGGTCTGCAAGCAGCCGCGGAGACGCGCTGGTGCAACGCTTGACGGGCAGATGGGCAAAATCTGGACATGGGGCAAAATTGAGGGTGTGTTAATCTGGAAGCCCCGTCTCCCGGATGCACGATGGACAGGCAGCGCCGAGGACCGCAAGACGAGGTTGAAAGGGCCTCGCCGGAGTAACCAAGTGGGCAAAATACTACCCCAACCTCCTCCGCTCCAGCCAATCCGATTGCGCGGGCGGCTAAAGGCTTGAAATAGCAGAAATAGTGGTGCAAGGAAAGACCCACCTTCCACGCCGGTCCAGGTCCCCCCCCTCGAGGACCCGGTTCGTGCCAAGACCAAGGATGGGCAAAAATAGCCCAATGCCGGGGGCGGGAGACAGAGCTGCACAGCTGGCAAGGCGAGCAAGGCGGGGGAAATTAGCCCCGAATGCTGCCGGCCAGCGACAGCCAACCAAGTGCCTGCACCTAGGAAGCGCCCGCCCTCCGGCGTACCGCCGGACGGCGTCCACGACAGATGACTTGGCAACGGCTGGCCTGCCATCGACTGGCCGTCCTTGCTCGGTGCGACACTGGGCATACCGCCTAGGCGTTCGGGCAGACGCCAATAAGTCCCCACCATGGGCCTATGTGCTACCTTCGCATGCCCCGCGCGACGCCGTTGTTATCGTAGAGGAAGGGATGGCCGGCGAGCCGCGAGATAAAAAGATTGGGGAGGTAAGGTTTGCCAAGGGGTGTTAGGCGCTGATCGCAACCCCAGGCGGACCTGGCGACGGCAGGAGATTGCATTCAATAATGGTGCCGTCCAGACGCTGGAAAAGGTAAGAGGCGTGGGAGTGGAGGGGGCACAGGTCAGATTGATTACCTATGCCATGCAAGATCTGTTTCCTGAGCTCCTCCTGCCTGCGCTCTCGACGCAAGCGAGCCAGGGCCAACGGTTGGCAGCGGGGATAGTGGGGGCATGTTACCCCCCTCCTGCACCTTCCCTCCCGTACTGCTGATCGACCAGAATAGTAAAGATGAGCAACCGAGCAGAGCAGAGCATTCTCATGTCTGTGAGAGGCGCCGCCTGCGGCGCACGTACGCCGACCGTTTCTACGGGACTAAGAGAGGCTGCTAATAATTCTCACCGCCTCAAGACCCTCAGCGAGCAACGCCACCCCGCCTGGAGAAAAAGGTGGTAGTGCTCTCCCCCGTGGCCAGAAACCCTGGCCCACCATCCTAACATCTCTTCAGTCAGCTTTGGGGGCAAGAACAGCGGACGATTCTTCAGAATGCCGCCGGCATGCCTCGCGACTCGAATGCATTCGTCTACCTGCATCTGCAGCTTATTTAATTTCTGCTCACGTCAAGTGCTTCACTGGTCCGCAAACCGAGACAGCGATTCGGCTATGGATGACCGGGGTGAGGCGGCGAATGCTTAAGACGAACCTGGAGCTCCCACCGTAACCCTTCTTGGGAATATAAGGGCTTTTCCATGTGAAAAATGCAGCTCTTTTACGCCTATCTCGTTCCCAGGGGGGGGCGGGGGCATTACGGAGTGTACCGCTGTTCCCCGTCGAAGCAGGTTGACAGCCAAGGTGTAATTAGGAGATACAAGTATTTCGCTTCAAACTAACTTACCAAACGCTCGCGCTTCACTCTACAACGATCATGGAAGTCAAATCCATTTCTCTTAGGCGACTTGATGCTGCAAGGGCAGTGTAGACGCTCTAGTCGGCCTGCCGTCTGCCACACCTATCTCCGCCCCGAAACTTTCCTACACTGAGCAGTATAAAGAACCATTCCTAGAGGCACAGACTAGGGATATCTTCACCTGTGCGGAGGGCGTTCCTAAATTCCGTTTTAGGACGTATATTTAGCTTCCTGGAAGAAAGAAATCAAGGTAATAACGAAGCTGATGCCGACGAAAATCCAAGTCCTGATATCACCACACCCTCACCCACCTTGAAAGTTGATCATGTAATCCGCTGCGACGCTCATTTTCTGCACCTGTAAGTGGGTAAATAGTGCGCTCTTGTGAGAAAAATCTATAAATATGAACTAGAAGATACTAATAGAGGGTGGTCCTTTTCAAAGACATCGGCCCCTCCCACGCGTCACATAAGTCGGGGCTCCCTAAGGACGACACTGCAAGTCAATCCTCTTGAATTCCTTTGCTCGAAATCTTTTCATATCCTTTTTGGTATCCGATTATCGGACGAAGTTACAAATATGGCTTCTGGTTGCCGTGAGCACTTTTCGACCTATCTTTGGCCTCGTGACGGGCCTCACTCCCAATCTAGTCCTGTCACTAAGATTTCCATCCAGTCTGATGAGCTGTTGGTAAATTGACCCGGTCAGGCACTGGGAAACTGTTTTTATGATACTCATAAACTTCCGATCGTGAATAATACCCCCCACCCCCACTTCTCCCCCTCTATCCCCTTCTTGTATCTGGACTCGATCGCAAACGCCGAGGCCAGCTGGGTATAAACCCCTGAATAGCCACTGCCGTAAAGGCTCTCGTTTGCCTCTCTTAGGGGTGCCGTGGATGCATTGGTAGCTAATAGTACTAAATTCGGTTTGCCCTGGTCTTGGCAAGCGGTAATGGCTCCGGACCAAGCAAACTGGGTCGCAACTGTTAGTGTGTGGGTAGTTAGAGGATGGGTTCCTTGATTCCCGTTGAAGCTAGCTTTGAGGGCTAAATACATGCCTCCCGAGTAAATCCCCACTTCTTCACAGCCGCCCAAGGTTTACCTATATCTCTTTCGAGATGCTATAATAAAGACCGCCCTTGCTCTGGGGCACGGCGCGCGTTAATTGCGGCGCTAGCTACCGCCCAACCCGGGGCGCGGAGAATGCCCGCTCAGTGTAAATTTCTTTCGCCGGAAGCAATATGGAAGTCCCAGTTGCCGACCCCTCCCCCGCCCCCCAGCAGAAGCGCGTCGTGCCCTGGGCGCCAAGTTTAGCACCTCGACTGGGTAGCAGGGCCAGCGCTCATTAACCGCCGCGCCGCCGGCGTGCCTCTGGGGTAAGCCAGGAGCAAGAGACCCGGGAATTTCCTCGCGGGACCTCCAAGAGTTTCACAGCGTTCCCGTCGCTGGTTCTGGGAGCCAAGGCCGTCCCAATGGTTTGATATAGAAAGGCAACTATATGGGGGGGGGGCATATCGTACTGAGGAGCGAAGCTCAAGTGTGGGGGGCAATATCAACAACAACCAACCCGTACCACACATCCACCGTCATGCTTGGCTAGGCAAGAGGGGAAAAAATGCAGATGTATGGTGAATATGCTGGATATATCATGGTGCTGTACAAGAATTCTCCGTCTGGCCTCGCTAAGGACCACATTCCAATGGGAAGCGGCCGTGTGGCCGGCCGCAAGGCCTCCCGTCGTTCGGGTAGCCGCCCGTGCAAGCCACCGGCCATTCCCCCATGGCGGTAGGGTTGCCCTAGCCGCGCGCATTCGAGAGATAACCTGCCCTCTCCGTACATGGACACTGTTTATAGGTGGCGCACGAATTTCCCAATGCCGAACTCCCGTGCTGGCCCCCGGTCCCTGCAAAGACGAAAAAAGACTCTCAAGATTGCTTGCCCAATCTTTGCTATCTCCCGTGCTATAGCTGTCGAGGTGAGGTAGCCAGATCGACAAAACAGGCACTCCGTGCTTGGGTTACGTGATCAGAAAGGTTGTAGAAGGAGGGGTATTAACCAATATGCCGGCTAGCCTGCCTGCCCGCCCACCTGCCTGCCCACCTGGGTTACTCGCCGCTGAACCCTTCCTCCTGCCAGGTCGTCCCCGAACTCGCCCCTGTTCCCTTGCCTGCCCCTGCCGCAACTGCCGCAGCCGCGCTTAGGTTGCTCGCGTGCTGCTCCACGTCGGCCGTCCCCAGCCAGTACAGGCTGAAGAAGACGAGCACGTGGAGTGCCACGCAGTATACTGCAAATAAGTTGCGACTCGTTCGGCTAGCTAACACCATGCGGGTGATGGAGTAGACGACGCGCTCCGGGAAGCTCATGCGCTTGTAGGCGCGCGCACTCTCGCGCCCGCGGAACGCCGCGAACGGCGACAAGTTGCTCTCATACGCTTTGCGGTATCTGTCCAGCGCGATGCCTGGGTTGCCGGTTCCGCCAAAGGAAACGGTGGATGGGTTGGGGTTTGAGCCGAGCGCCGAGGACGAGGCGGCGGCGGGTGTGGCCCGGTTGTAACTCGACACGTAGCGTGTCTTTTCGTACAGGTTCAGGTTGTCCTTTTGCAGAGCGGCGATCTCTTGCCGCAGCTGCGACACGGTCCGGTGGCTCTCGCCTAGCTCCTGCTCGAGTTGCGCATTGCGCTTCTTGAACCGGTCGCGTTGGGCCGTGATCATGGGGAGGATGCCGGAGCCGCCGCCCATTGGCTCGCTTATGTCGCGTGGGTTGAAGCCACTTATTATGGACGAGGTCGGGGAGGTGCGCCCGCCCTTGCGGCCCGGGGCGATCGAGGGCGCATATCGACTAACGTAGGTGCCCGCAACCGAGGCCCCAGATGGGAAGGCATTGGGTGCCTCCGCCTGGATGGTAGACAGCTCGTTCTCGAGCTTCTCGTTTAGGTTTTGCGACTTCTCGAGCTCTGCGTTCGTCTTGGACAGCTCCTCTTGCAGATTCTGCAGCCTGCTCTGAAGGTCCTGGTGGGACACGCGGAGGATGGTGAGCTCGTCGCTCAGCTTCTTGTTGCGGGCCAGGAGGAGCTGCTCGAGGGTGTCTCCTTTGCCCTTGCCAACCGCCCCGTTCTGTTCCTCTGCGGGTTCGTCGTCGTCACCCGTCGAGAACTCGATGCTCTTTAGTACTTCGAGCTCTTGCTTGACATCCTCGTAATCGCTCCACTTCTGCACCTTGGCCTTCAGGGCGTCCCGCTCCTCCTTCAGGAGCCCAACTTCCCGCTCTAGTCCGCGGAGCTGGGTCTCGAGATTGCGTTTCTGGGAGTCCTTCTCAACACGGGCGGCGTCGAGCTTCCGGATCAGAGACGAGTTCTCGGACCGCATCCTCATGTAGCCGGGGTCATCCTCGAGTGACAGGGAGGACTGGGCTGGCACTTGCGACTTAGCCTGCGCGAGATCTAGTCGCAGTTGCTCGTTCCGAGCCTCGACCTCGGCGAGCCTTGCGCTTGTCCGTTCTAGGTCTGAGTGCACCATCTCGAGCTCGGCGTTGGTGACGTGTCCCTTCTCATCTTCGGCGTCGCCTGACTTGCCCAGCCGCTGGTTGACCTCGTAACTTGCCTTGATCTCGTTGAGGAGGCGATCCTGGTTCTCAATCTTGTCCTCCAGGGCCTTCTCCTTAGCGGCCCAATTGTCCTTCTTCTCGTCTAGCACTGCGACCCATGACGACTCCACTTCCTTGACCTTGCTCTCTAGATTGTCTTCGAGTTCTTTCCTCGAAGTGCGTTCCGCCTGAAGTCTGGCCTCAGTCTCCTCGAGTTGGAATGTAAGCTTCGAGACGTTTTCTTGGAGGTGGGTGTTCTCTTCGGTGAGCTTGGGCATGGTGTCTTCGGATACGAGCATCGAATCAACCGAGGCCTCGAGGAGGGGGTACGGGTCCGGGGCCTCCGAAAGCGAGGTGTATGCCTGGAGGAACGCAGAGTTGATGGACTTGGAGTGGTTGGTGAGGAGATCGATAAAGGTTTGGTACGCTGCCGTTCGGATTAGCGCTTTCCCAGGTATCGTCGTCCCGGCAGGGGCGGCCTACCTTTGAGTAGCCCCTTTATCTCTGTGAGCTTGGTAGCATCATCGAGCTTCCGGAAGTCCTTGGTCTTCTGGGCTAGGTCCTTCCTCTGCACCGTCGAGTCTCGTTGGTAAGTAACGATCTCGGACGCCGTGTTGTCGAGGTCCGAAACGAGCTTGGTGAAGTCGAGACCTAAGAGGCTTGTTAGGACCGCCATACAATTCGGGCTGACCGACCTGGCACCGTACTTCTCCACTGGGAAATGGCATTCTGGAACTTGGTTGTCGTATCCTGACCGGAGAGGCTCGGGGCTGCTCCTTGGCCCAGAGAAGGAGCAGATTCTTTGGCGTCGGCCATTGCTTCCCTCCTGACAATCAGAGCGATGAAATGGGGGAAAAGGACAAGAAATCACAAGTGGCTGGCGCTGCTTAGAAACAGCGCATCAATGCAGATGGCTAGGTGATGCAAGGTACATGGAGGACCGAGGTGCGTTGGCGATCCGTAGCAATGTTTCGTTTTCGGTGTTGGCGGCGCGGCTGAGCTTTCCGGAAGTTGAACGTGTTCCCTTACGTACGAGGCCCAGGCCACGGTCCGTGCTGCCAGCCGCCAGCTAATAGTCGAGCTTGTCCCTGGATCCGGCGCAGGGCTGCCCCGATTCCAAGTGGCCAGAGCTGCAGTGGGGCTCCAAGGCTACCTTATCCGCCAGTTGGTCTTGGCGCCGTGGTAGCCTCGCTCAGCCCACCAACATCATCGACCTAGGACGAGATAGACGCCCCATCGCCACCACTCAACCACATCGACGAAGGACGATGCTCCTCGCGCTGTATATCACCGACGCCTTGCGGTAGTGCTAAGGAGCCGAGTCCAGGCATGGCACCCGACACTGAGAGCGCGGCGCCGAGCGGCCTAGAGGCCGGCCCGTTTGTGCTGCGTCCGCTCTTCCGTGACATGCCATTGTCGCCGGATGGCGCGAGCGAAGACATAAAGATCAACTGCGTCGACTATTTAGGTACCCACTTCTCTCCATGACCTCAAAGGGCCGCCTCCTCGATAAGCACGCCGCTAACGCCGCGACGAACAGACCGAAACCTTTACGTCGGCACCTCTGCTTCGGAGCTCCTTCACTTCGTCCAGATCCCCCCCGACCCCGCCGATCCAAGTAGCAGCCCGGTGTTCATTCTAGCCTCGAGGCTGCGTCCTGTCTACTCGGAAGCGGCGTCCTCCCCCAATGGCGGGCGACCCGGCGTGCAGCAGATCCTGCTGCTCCCCAGAGTCGGCAAGGCATGCGTCCTGTGCAATTGGACCGTGACCTTCTACTCCCTCCCGGAGCTGAGCCCAGTCTTCGGAACCACTCAGGTCAAGAACTGCAACTGGATCGGCGGTGTGGATCTGAACGAGGACCTAGAGGGCAGCGTGGACCCGAGATCTGGGGGGGTTACAATCCTGCTCTCTCTGAACCGGCGAATACAGGTTGTGAGGATAGGAGAGGATGCCAGGGTTGTCAAGGTAGGATACCCTTTTTGATACTAACAGCAAGGTGTAATCCTAACGATGAGCAGAAAATTGACTTTTCGGGAAGCACCTTATCCGTACGAAGGGACAACATCGCCTGCGTGGCTGATTCCAGGAACTATGCCCTCCTGGATGTGGATCGACAACTCAAGATTCCCCTCATGAGCATTTCGTCTTTGGATGACTCGCAGTCGAGCGGACCCATAGGGAAAGCTCAGAATATCTCGGCGGGCCCCGATGGCGGCTTGTCAAGGAGCGCATCCTCCGCAACCTCCCGTCTCGAGCAAGTACAAGCTGCACAGAGCCACTCGAGAAGCACGAGCCTGGGTGGCTTCATCGCTGGTTCCATGCGTAAGAAGCTAGCAGAAGGAGAGGACCTCATTTTTCAGGAGCACGATCCACCGGCGCCGTCACGAAGCCCTGGGCCTAGCGGCGAGAACACTCACCAGGGACAGAAAGACTCAGATAAGCCACTTCCTGCGCCGCCTGGCAATGTACCAGCCACCTCGCCACTTCCGATCCCCAGCACACCTTCGCGGGTCCCCTCGCCGCCGAAACCTGGCCTCGTCTTCCTGAAGCCGCACATTGTGTCCCCCACGCCAGAGGAGTTCCTGCTCGTGACCGGCACGGGACCTCTCGATCCGGGTATCGGCATGTTCGTGAACTTGGATGGCGATCCAACACGCCCTACTCTTGAATTCGATAAATACCCACGCGAGATCGCCGTAGATGGAGCGTCATCGGACTTTATATCATCGGGGCCTTCCCTCACACCCGAGGGGGACGGCTATGTCCTTGCCTCGATGACCAAGGAACTGGGAGGCGCGATGCGCCATGGTCTCGAAATACAGAAGATCAACGCCAATGACGGCGAGGGAGAGCACCGGAAATTTTGGCTGGAGCGCTCCTCGAACAAGGGCGAAGAATCTATCCCTCTAGGTCTCCGGTCTCTCCTTCAGGGTGACGAGGTCGTGTTTCAAGAACTGGTCGATCGTCTGTGCCAGAGGCGGTTTCTACCCTTCGCAACTGGGGCCTCCGTGGCACCTTCCATGTCTCTGCGAAGCATGGACTCGAGAACAGCTCTGTCGATGGAGCGACAGTCAAAAGAACAAGAGTTATTTGACCGTGACCTGGACGCCGAGGAAGAGCCGCTTCCAGAGGGCTGGGAATCCACACGGAACAAAGAGGAGGAGGAGTTCGTGAGGAGACTGGCAAAAACCAATTCTCAGCTCGCGGTCTGGGCAGGTAACGACATATGGTGGGCAGTGAGGAATCCTTTGTTACTTCAGTTGGAGGCTGCAGCCGAAGCAGCCAGCCGGCAGCCTGACCAGAAGGCTACGTCAACAGCTGCCGAGACTCGACTCCAGCTATTGTCTATTCCCAACTCGATCCGAGGACGCGATGCTAGGACAGAATTGGAGTTTATGACATTCAGTTACGTCAGGCAGAAGGTTGGTGTTATGCTGTTGACGAGCTTCTTGGGCGCGCCGTTCGGCGAAACGGAGCAGAAAGCGATGGAGGAGGTCCTGTTGGAGGGTAGTCTCGACCCACGAGTCGTCCTTGCCCTGATACCAGCCCTCCGGAATGAAATCGTCGAGAGCCGAAGAGGAACGTGGATCTACGAGGGCATCAAGACGGTTGTGGACGACTATATATCCTCCCTCAAGCTCACCCGCGCTCACCCGCCGGTGAGTTCCTTGCCACCAGAGGTTCTCCAGTTTCTCCGACGGTTCTTGGCATCCTGGAGGAAGAAAAAGGGATTCGGCAGCATAGCAGATGAGAGTGAGGTCTTCAAGACTGTCGACGCATCTCTTTTATTGGTGCTCCTTGAGCTCGACCAGAGCACGCTTAGAGGAACCACGGCGAAGCACAGCCCGATCCGAGCAGAATTGTACGAGGTTGTCGACCACGGTGTTGACTGTTTCGACAGGGCTGTGGATCTATTGGAGACCTACAACCGACTCTTTGTGCTCAGCCGGCTCTACCAAAAGCACAAGATGTCAGCCGATGTGCTGGCCACCTGGCGGCGTATCGTCGAGGGCGAGCAGGATGACGGTGGGGAGCTCGGCGACGGCGAGCAACGGGTCCGCACTTACCTATCCAACGTTAGCAACCCAGCACTCGTCCAGGAATACGGCATCTGGCTTGCAACGCGTAACCCGAAGTTAGGGGTCCAGGTGTTCGCTGATGACAAGGGCAAAGCTAAATTCGTTCCTACGGAGGTGGTTGCCATGCTCCGTGAGGAAGCGCCAGACGCTGTCAAGTACTACCTAGAACATCTGGTCTTTGGCAAAGGCAACGCTGCGTACGTCAACGAGCTAATCACTTACTACCTCGATATCGTCATCGAAGACCTGCAGTCCTCGGCGGCCTCCCGTGAAGGCGTCGCCGCTACTTATGAAGCATATCGGGCCCTGCGACCACCCAAGCCCACCTATCGCCAGTTCCTAACTGACAATGCGCCTCCTGATGATGAAGTCTGGCACAGCCGTCTGCGGCTCCTCCAGCTCCTCGGTGGCACACACGACTACGATTCTGAGGCTATCCGCGCCCGCATCACAAGCGCCTTGCCGGCACCCAGCGCAGACAAGCAGCTCCTTGTACCCGAAGCTATCATCCTCGATGGACGGGCCCGCCGCCACGAGGATGCACTGCGTCTCCTTGTACACCGGTTAGGGGACTACGACACCGCCGTGAGCTACTGCCTCCGCGGCGGTGCGAGCCTATACGGGTCAACGCCCGGCCGACGCGACAGCCTTCCTTCGACGGTCGATCAGACGCACCTCTTTCGAGTGCTGCTGCGCGAGTTCCTCCTACTTGACGACCTGAGCGACCGTGTCGAGCAAACGGGAGCGCTGCTAGAGCAGTTTGGCGGCTGGTTTGACGTCTTGGAGGTGCTGGAGCTGATTCCGGATAGCTGGAGCGTAGATGTCGCGGCACGTTTCCTGGCTACAGCCCTGCGCCGCCTGGTCCGAGAGCGCCATGAAAGCATGGTCGCGAGGGCTTTGAGCTCGGCGGAGAACTTGAGAGTTAACTATGACTTGCTGGTGGTGATCGATGAGAAGGGGCCGGTGGTCGATGCAGGGCCGTGAAGATAACGTACATAATGCCCCTGAGAAGGATGTGCACTAAGCCTTGCTGCATGATGTCAGATACGTAACTTCTACAGGTTTAGTTGCGAGAGAGCTGCTCAGGAAACCTCGCCGCGCTGCCTAGAAGGATAAATTAATGCCTCCACTCGAAAGGAAAGAGCACACCCAAATCCATAGGTGCTACTCTTTAATGGCTACTGACCCTACTAACATTCTGCGATGCATACATCTCTTTGGCTTGCGTTTGTTTACTTCTCCTGAGCTGGCCTACATGCTTGGGTGGAGGAAGAAGCGCCAGACCTGTCAGGATCGTAGTAAAGCACGCCACCCAGACGCCAGTCTTGCGGATTTGGAATGAAATCATTCTACTTATAGCCAGTCTTCATAGTGTGCCCTGGAGTACAGAACCTTCTGCTAGGTTTCTGGTCCTAGACACAGGGCAGAGACCGACAGAGCAGAGTGGCCCGCACGATAAGGAGTCTTGAGGTGACAAGCTTGGCATTTTTGGCTTGCTCTCATGCTACAATCGTCATTTTTTGGGCCTCGTGTTCAAGACCTCCTAAGCGCAGCAACAAAGCGCAGTATCTCCCTGGTTTTTGCCCTCCGAGCTCCCGTAGCTTCTGCTCCGACTAGATTGTACGTATTACTTCCTCGCTGTTTTTGCCCGGCCATGGCCTCTTAGCAGCTTATTAGCACGGGTTATACTATATAAGAGCGTCCGGACCTACCTGGAGCTGGCCTCCGCTGTTTCCGGTGCCCCGGTGCCTCGAAGCCAGGTGTCTGCCCGGAGATCTCCGTCACAATCCTGGCCCGCACCAGCGCCTGTCTCAGCGGCCACTCCGAGAGAATTACCAAGAGGGTGAGACTGGAGATAGGGCCGGAGAGGCGGTGGGGTTGGAGACAAGAGTTCGGTTTGAGTGTGACGAGGCCACACCTGTTGATCTTCAAGCACGTCAACGGTACCCGAAAATGCTCGTTGGCCGGCGGTTGTGTCCACCCGCGTTGACTGGGTCCTCCCCGTGTCTAGATGCAGAATTGACTGGCCATCTGGATTCTTCTGTCGCGAGAAGGTGGATGGCTCAAGAGAACCAGTTTCGCCATCGCACGGCCTTCCATAAACAAGCATGGGATCGCGTAAATAAGGGGCAACAGTCGAAGGGTTCAAGGAGACCGGTGCCGCGATGTTGATCGGTCGGACTCCCAAGCCTACGCTACCTTCTTTCTGGGTATCTGAATGGGCCACACCGGCAAACGCTCGTCCAGGTCGCGAAACTATGTCTTCCCCGCCGCTTATAAAGCCTTCGTGGTGGTGTGCGTTCCTAGCCCGGGTCGCCATGCATTGCGAGAAGAAGGATGAAGCAGGCCGTCGCAGCATGGCAGAACTAGACACGACCGCAGCGGCTGTATCGGCCTCCATCACAATATTCCGCATCGAGCTCAAGCGACGGTCGCGGATGCATACCAGGGTTGTAGGCTCATGCTGCCAGTCCATCTCGTCAAAGGTGTATCCGCTGCCGATACCGACGTCGTCCGCCCAGAGCTCGATGACCAGACGCTCCCGCTCGAGGCCGTGGAGGAGCGCATCGCGTAACGCCTGGTTGGAGCGTCGGACCGTGGAGCAGTTGATGCATGGCCCTTCGGGATCAGACTGGTCGCGGCTGCGAGCGAGGGACTGTCGCTGAGATGACTGGCTCTTTCTTGAGGGCTTGTTTCCTTGCCGGCTAGCAGCGTATGGCGAAACACGTAGCGCACCGTGCCGGGCGTAGCGAACAACGATATCCTCGTTGGAGCTATCACTCTCTAGGTTGGGGGGTCGAGGAGTGAAGATGCGCTGGCGGCTGTCTTCTTTCGCGCCATCTATGCCGGTGGCCTTGCTTGATCCGCCGTTGCGGATTGGCCCCGGGCCACTCTTGACACCATTCCTGGTCCCAGTTAATGGTTGCCCCTGAAGGCCTCCTCGACGGCTCCGTCTGGCGTATAAATTGGGACCAGCTGGGCCGTAGACGCTCGAATCGCCATCGTCCTGGAGATCGGCCGAGAGGACTGTGGCTGCTCGACGGGCTTCACGAGTCCCAGCCTGCTTCTTCCGCGACTTCCCTCGTGGAGGCATGCTTCTGCTAGGGTTCGAGAGTGGCCAATCTGTCGGCTGTTATGATTTGGCTCGAGCGGAGCTGAAGTTGAGAGACAAGAATGGCGACAGGGCAGCAGCCAGCGCCAGGATAAGAGGCCATATGAGCTGCAAGATGCCACTGACATCTCCGTAGTCTCGACACTAAAAGAAGAACAAATCTCCAAGGTGTTGTGCATAGCATAGTCTCCAGTCACATAGAAGCCCCCGGTGAATGGAGATGCCTTAGATCCGACAGATCTTCCTCTCAGGGTATCCTCAGAATGAAACATCGTGTGGAATAGAGGGGACAAAGGGCGGGCCGACGACTCAATCTCTACGAAGTTCGAGAAGGTCTCTTCTTGTCAAAGAAATGTCGTTATCTGAACTGCATCACCGCCCCTCCGCTCCCTCCCCTCTAGAGTACAAGAACGGTGGTGGTGAGCAGTGCTGGAAGACTAGCAAACCATACAACAACAAAGCACAGCCTCCGGTCTTCAGCCTGTCTCTCACCTTTCAGCATTCCTTAGACACTACGGTGAGAGGAGGGGTGCGTTCTAGCTAGAATGCTCCACACAGAGGAGGGCTACAAGCTGGATGAACAGGGTAGGGCAGACTACCTCACCGTTCCTGGGCGCTTTCGGGAGCAGGGCCACTTTCGAAGCTTGTCTCATCATCCTTCCCACTCTCTCTACTCAACTCTTGCTTCCCAACGCTCGGACGGGATATCGCAAAGAAGACAAGGCAAGCGCGGCAGCACAAAAAGTCACCGCCTAGAGAAGGACAGGAAACCAAGATGGCCTCGGCTCCAGGAGCGATAACGGCTACAGTAAGATACGCATGTGGCTGGCTAGACGATGGTTCTCACTGCCATGGATGGAGGTGAAGGATCTCTTCCTAGAGACGAAGTAGCATTGGTGCTAAGAAAGTTCCAACCACCAAGAGCTCTTGTCTTCTTGACCAACGTGCTCCTTACCAGAAGGAGACTACTGTACTCGCTTGGTCCCTTGCCCCCTCAAGCTCCAGGGTTCCTCCGAGCTATGACCACGGCCTCGACCGGTTCGCCGGCAGCGTGATCAGACGATCTCGACACCGATGTGCTAGAGAAAGCCACAGAGAGGAGAGAGGGACATGTCGTGCAAGGGGGCGAAGGTACCAACGGCGATTACGACGCCTCGTCGTCCCTCTTCCTGCTCCCCGCTCGGCTAGGGGCCCGAGACCTCAAGCCCCGCGCGATCTTGTTACCTGATTCTCCCAAGGGTCGGCACTGATAGCTCGACACATGCTTGTCAAGGGCTCGGATATGATGTGATGTGGGCAGCAATTGGTGACGGCCACGGTGTGGCGTCGGTGGACCTGCCAGAGGGCGCATCCTCGTCACCTTGTCGAGCATGTCCAGGGCCCAGTAGAGCAGGGAACGGCGCGCCTGCCGATCACTCAACAAGACACAGGGTCTAGGCCAGGGGCTCGGAGCGCTCCTGCCCTCCGACGGTGTCACCCGCGTGGGTGGCTTGCGAGCGCCGGAGGCAAGCCCCTTGACCCTGACATCTGCATGCATCCGCGCCCAGTTCTCGCGATGCAGCTTGTTGGGTGGTCTGTGGCTACGTGGGTGGGGGAAGAGGGAGACGGATTCGGGTGCCACCGCCGTGGGCGTCGGGCTCGCCCGTGACAGGACACACGCCCTTGACTTCCCGAGATGCGGTATGGGGGCAGGGGGGGGGCAGGTGTGCTTGGGCCTCCTTGCACTTGCACCTTTGCGCCTTCTCCTACTTCTCCTCAGCGTTGACGCTCCACTGAGCTTCTCAAGAGCAGGGCGGGACATGCATGCATCGAACCAACTGAAGAGGGGAAGTCTAGGACGGGCTCTCGACGGCGCTCGTTCAGGCAAAGTTCGACAGCCACCGTTGTAGACCTAGGCAGCTATTCACCTCGGACCTCGCGCTAGCGAGCCGGATACCTTCCAATTTTGCCCAACACCCTTCGTTCTCCTTCGTACTCCCCTCTGCTCGCAGCGCCTAGCCTGGCTGGCTAGCTGCTGGAAGCGGGAGGGGTAGAGAGCGTCGCATTGGGGCACCAGCCAGCCTCCGGGCACAGCAGAGGTCGCGTACGGTAGTCACAGCCGTAAGCGAGACAGCTCTTTCAGCCTCTCCCCCTCGTATGGGTGCATCGCGCGGCTGGGAATGCAGATGCAGGAACAGGAGGCCAAACGAGTTGGGAAATGCGAAGAGCGAATCCGGAAAGCAGCCGCCCGATGGCGGCCGCTGGGCCGCCCTCCCTCCCAAAAGGTGCAACAGACCGCCGTAGCGAATTTGTGACTGCCAATTGCGGGGAGGATTCGAATACGGGACTGCTCAGCAGTTGAGCGGCGAGGCGACGCTGGCTCGGCCGACCAGCCAACCAGGGTATGGCTTGGTAAAATGAGGTTGGAGGCTTGGATGGGACCGATCTCACCGAGGTGGCACCTCTTGTCGATCACCAATTTCAGGTGGTCCTACCTAATACCTGCCCCAGAGGACGGAGTATTCCCCGGTATTCGGCGCAGCAAACCGCGCCCGGGGGTCTATTCGAGAACGCATCGTCCACCTTTTTAACAAAGGAGGGTATGTGGTAGCGTCGGAGTAAAAAATAAAAATAAAAACAAAAACAAAAAAAACCCTCTTCAAAAGACCCCCAGATATGAATAGACGAGACAGAAAAGAAGAGACGACGGCTGCGTCCGGGGAATGAAACAGCAGGCGGACAATTCTCCGACTGGCACAGTGGGCTCAAGCCCCATCGCTTGCCTGCACAACCCCCCGGCTGGCGTCGGCATGGGACGAAAAAGCACCCATAAACTCTCGCCTCTTCCCTGCACCTACTAGGGCCGTCAAGGCTCAGGCTTGCCTGGCCATTCGAACGTCAGCATGGCATCAGATAGAAGTGGGAATACCCCGGAGAGGGATCGAATCTGACAAGAGAGATGATCCCAGACGCCCCCCTCCCCGCCGGGGCAGTCTTTGTAAGTCTCACGCAATAGCATCAGGCCCCGGCCGGGGCACACTAGCTTGGCTCTCGATGGCGTCGGACGTCAAGTGTGACAAGTACCTAGCAAATGTCTCGGGACGAAGCAAAAGACGACCGATCGCAGCCCCGATGAGATGACGTGCTTTGGAGTAGTATTTTCGCCCTACTATGCTACTGTAGTTGTCTTGGGATTACTGTCTCGTTCGAGGTGGAGAGCAGCCGGCTTGGCATCGAGATGCCCAGCGTCGCACCGCGGGGACAGTAGACGGCAACGTGGAGTGGTATTTCTGATACCGTACCCGAACCCTTCTGATACCGTACCCGACCCTCCATACAAAATACATTATAATTAAACTCGTTCGTATTTCGTAAACCCCAAGCTGGGGTGCAGAGGTGGACACACAGCTGAACCCTGCTCGCGAAAGAAGGTCGTAGAGAATACAACCCTCTTAGTTGGCCGACAGACAGCATCCCAGACAAACTGCCTACAGCCTGCCAAGACTCGTGCTTGGTTCTTCTGCGAATCCTATACTGCTCATTACAGAGCAGCATTGCCAATTAAAGCTGTGCTCTTGAACGCTCGCCTACTGCACTCGGTAGGCGCAACCTACTTTCATGATTAGATACAGCTTGAGGTGGCCTTGGTTGTGCTTCCTAGGTCGCCGTTTCCAGACCCTGCCCGCGTCGAACCATGCTGGACTCATCATGTCGCTTGACAGACGGCCAGCTGTCCGGCACGATCAAATGTGACACCTGCACACCAGCTGCAGGCTCCCAGCTCGGGCCACTAGCCTTCCCAAGTGAAGCTTGTCGAAGTCAGCTCCTCCCTTCTTCCCCTCATTAATAGAAACGCTCGGCCCCCTGAGGGGCATCACGACAGCAACTCCGGCACCTATCCGATATTAGGGATACCCTCCGAAATGCTCCCTTAAAATGGTTTCGGCCACGACTAGCTAAGGCAACCCGATGGCGGCCGGCCGGGGAAATCAGCCATCCAAGATGAGTATGCCAGGCCGTCTTTGCACTGCCCGGCACTGTCGGCAGGTACACACATCAACAGCAAACCACGCTTTCTTCCTGGCCTATTAGGCTAGGCGTAAAAGGGGGAGGATGGCGAGATAAAAAGTCCGAGCACCACCTCATCCCCTGGAGAAGCAGCTGCCCCCCCCGGGGATTGTGGAGAGCCACCTCCCGTCTTTGATGGATCGACCACGCAGCGAGGTGAAGAGGAGGAGGCCCATGGGTACACATGTCGCCCGGCGAGCGGACCATGCAGGAGAGGTTTGCCCACCATTATGGCCAAGTTATAGAGGCGACCAGGCCGGGAGCTCGCCGACTTTGATTCCCGGGCACGGACGCACACCGAAACGGATTCCCGGTGCTGCCCCTTTCAAAGACCTACCACAAGCAGACCATAGAGTCACCAATCAGAGGTGCACAGGCGAGTAGCTGCCCCTGGCCCCTGCACTCACGGTTCTCACACACTGAAACCTGGCCCTGGACTGGGATCGCCGTGGCTTGGGGCCACGCATCGCGGAGTCACGCTTTGCATCGACCAGGCCGCTCGCAAGACGACAAGACGTTCTGCCATGAGAAGGGTTTCAAGGTCCCCCGGTGACAGTAACACAAGCCAAAGTCTTGTCGTCAGAGATTCGCGGTCCTCTGTGTGTGAACAAGATGGGCAGCCCGAGGCTGGTCAGGCTAGTATCAACATCGGTTGTGGAGACAAGCTACCGACGCTGGACGAGCCAGTGATCTTCCTCACCGTCCACATCGATTCGCAGGAGTAGAAACAGAACGAACCGGAGGGGGCGGGGGATCCGATGAGAAGCAAACTCGATCTTGGAGGACAATAGCGGCGCAGGCGCTGCCTGCCCAGAACGGCCGTACCCTGGTTGACAGCAGTTCGACCCAGGGTTTCTGTGCATTGATCTCCGTGGATTATGGCCAGGGTAACCAGCTCAACAGAGAGAGGTTGGCGCGGCCCCCTGGAGGGATTGTCATACCGCTCAATGACTTGCATCCGCCTCGTGACAGAAGCCACGTTGACCGACAAGATGTGATGTGATGCGTGGACTAGCCAATCCCAGGTCCAGCTCGCAACTGACCCTCGCTTTTTGTACTGTCGGTGAGAGGCGCAGGGGGTGAAACAAAAAGAGGGAAAAAAATAACGCCACGAGGTTGTCGCCGAAAATAACGATGATCCTCCCCCGGCCTCTCTCCCCGGCTTCGTCTGAGGATGCCCGTCGCACGCCGCCGTGGTGGTGGTGCTGGTCCTAGTGGTTGAGTACACCAACCCGCGATAGGCACCTACCTTGTGAAACATTTGTAGCCAGATCCGAGGGAGGGTGAGAAGGTAGATCTGCCTATGAATATCATCGCTGTCGATAGTCTGTCACCGACGAGGGGCGCAGACAAGGTGCGGAGCAGAAGAATCACCCTGTTAGAACCGAGGACAGCAGTCGCGGGTGCGCGTATACGCAGCCGTAAACTCGAGTGGAGCCCTAGGGTTGCAACGTCGAGCTGTAGCGTGCCTTGGCGGTAGCATGCCATGGAATGACCAGGAACCAGGAAAGCGTGGTAGTGCTAGGGTAGGAGGCGGCATCTAATAGCGGTTGGTGTCATCTAGGCGAGCTGTCAGAGCCTCACTAAAGTAGCTATCGTACCAATTCGTGCCTGCTACTGAATGGGTTCGACAGCAGGGTGAAATACCATGTTCGAGGCTACTCCGTAAGTATGCCTGGCAATCCAAGCTCATTCGGCTCTGTTCTTGTTGTCGGTCTTTTCTCATTTTCTTTTGTCTTTTCCTTTGTCTTGTAGAGGAAACCCACGTGCTGAGCCGAATCGATGCTCTCGATGACACGGCATTGACGAACTGCATCCCGACAAGCTTCGACGATTGTTTCCCTCCTCGCCGCAAAGGCACAGCGATAAGAAGCTCGAAGGATCGTTCTAGACATACGCAACCAAGGATGAGGACAAGGTCATGACAGTCAATGCATGGAAAGGCCAGCTTAGACTGGCTGGGTTAGTTAGTGGCGTAGTATGAGCCCGTACAGAATGTTGCGCTGTAGCAATATTGACTATGCAGCACTTGAGACAAAATCGTGGCAACCAGCGAGCTCGTGCCCATCTTCAGCAGTAATTCGTGCTCTGCCCCTGCTGCCATCGCCCTTGTGCGCTGCAGGGACCCATGCATTGTTACCACCACTTCCCGTCCTGCGCCATGTGTCCCGATCCAGATGCACGGCACAGCCAAGTTGTAGAGGGCGAGCATGTTCCTTACGGGTCAGAGCACTGACTCCGTCTGCAGTGTGCAGTGTCATGTGAGCGGGAATGCGTTGGTGTGGCATACAAGTTGAAGACCTCTAATCGCTCACTGTCGTCGTCATGGGCATTCGCGCTGGTGCGTGCACGCACCGCTTGGCTTTTCCCCGTTATGGAGTCGGGAAGAAACGACTCCCGCCGCGACATCCACCCCTGGAGATTTGCGCAGCTATACAGCGGTGGGGGACATGCTGGCCGCCCGGCCTTGGTGTGTCACAGAGCCGCTTTTGTGCCACCAAGATGGATTGAAGGGGAGGGAGCACAGAGCAGTGCCGGTCTTGCCGTCACGCGAGAGGACGGACGTCGTGGGGGAGGGTCAAATGAAGCTATCGCTGCACCTTGGACTACCCCGGCCTAGCTCGACCGCTTGGATGTCCAATTTAGCAGCTCTCGGCAGCCGTTCCCCTTGGACCTTCTTACACCCCAAGTCAGAGGATGGGAGCTTCCAAACACAGCCGGGCAGGACAGCAGCCCGCCGACGGCGGGCTGTGGTGGCGGGCCATGACGGCATGGGCCGGCTTGTTCAAACATTGAGAACGTCAAAATGGGGAAATGGTGGCGTGGAAGATCAAGCAACGACGGCATCCGAAGAGGCATACGCCATTGCTTGGAGGCAAACCTGTCTTCTGCCGGTAGAGTCCCCCAGCGGCAGCTTGAAGCGATTGGGCCTCGCCATGATGCTGGCCACCACGCGGCACCGCTGCTATCTGGCGAGAGTCTAGCCGGGACTTTGTAAAACCTGATCCGATCGTGCTTGGGGACCTGTTCGTCTCAACGACTGCCGACCGGAGCGTTTCTCCATCGTTAGTGCTCTCTCTAGTGCGGCGGCCCACTGCCCCAGCCTGCTGCATCCTTGCTGACCCGACTTAGCTGACCTGGGGGTGAGGGGAGGCCAAGCAGGCGGAGCAGCGAAGCTCAGGGCTGGTGCGCTAGTGCTGCTCTTGGCTTGCTTGTCTGGCCTCTCTCTGCCTCTCTCTCTCTGCCTCTCTCTCTCTGCCTCTCTCTCTCTGCCTCCCTCTTACTCATCGTCCTCTGCAGCGGCAAGCCCGTCGTAGCAGCGTACCGCGGAGTGGTAAGAAAAGAGGTGACCCCACGCCCAACCCGACCCAGCGGGAGGGCCTCGAATTCGATGGGGCCATGGTCGCGAGTATCTATCTTAGACGAAGCATCTTCACGCCGCCCGCACCAGGGCTTGCTCCGTGATCGATGTCGGTCGTCATTTGTTCGCACGTCGCGTTCGGACTCATCCGCGAAACGACTCTCGGGGAGGGTTGAGCCCAAGGGGATTGGCACAATGTTTCTGCGCACCGCCGTGCCTCGCGTGGCCTGGACATGGGTTTCATGTCGCTGAGCATGGGTCGAGCGAGGACGCGACCACCCCCGACATTGAGGTAGCGTTACTTGCTGGGGAAGCGGCTGCCCCTTGTCCACCCCGCTTACCACGCCTAGAAACAGCTCGGGGGAGGTACCGGGGAGTACCATTACCTGGCGGGTCGGTCCACAGCGCCATGCAGCTGGCAACGGTACGGAGAGAACACCGTTTGCCAAGTACCACGGGGTCGCCGCAAAACGGAGGGGGCCCTGCACCGTCAGTGTACATCGCACCTTTTGACTGCAGCACCTGTGCATCTGCCTCCCTCCTCTTGTGTGGGTGGATGGGCCACCGAGCTTAGATTGTTTTCCGCCAGTGTGACTGCTTCTGGGCAAGAGGGGAGGGGAGGAGCGGCCAATCCGGGTGCCTCAACCGTCGGGTCTTGGACGTCTCCGTTCGTCTGTCTGTCAGGGTCTCGGGCGGCCACAGGCTCTTTCCCTCGTCACCTTCTCTTGCATTTTGCCGTGGCCTGGCATTGTACGGTTCAAGCGTTTTGCGCAAGACCTCCCCGCTGCCCCTTCCCTCTTGTCTCTGATCCCAATATCCGTCCCACCTCTTTTTCCGTCTTTCTTTCTACAAATGGCACCCGATCAGGGCAAGTGACTTGGGACCGATCCCAGAAGCCATATACCTTGTACATACCTCCCCCAGAACCTGACCCATCGCTGGTCAATGTGAACCCTCTTCTCCTCACCTCTTCTCTTCGCCCCCCCTGCTGCAGGTCACCCTTGTCAGGAGCTGCAGAAGAGATCTCTCTGTGTGTGCGCCCCCAGTCTCCTCCAGCGGCGTTCGACTTACGCCTCGTTGAGCAAGACATCGCATCGCCCCCAGCGCCTCTCCCTTGCGCTCGAGATGACGGTGCGCATCTTGTCGGAGTACGAATACACCCAGCCCTCCTCGCTGCTCTGCTCGGACCCCTTCCCGTTTGTATCTGCCAGCCGCCGCGCGCGCCTGCTCTGGACCTGAAGCCTCGATACTTCTCTCCCTATCCCGCCGTTCTGGGAAGAGAATCGCCAACATATTAGTTGGGGCTCTCACCCACTATCTCGACTAAATTCTCACCACGGCACACCTCACCCACGCACGACGAACATCAACAGGGTTGTTAAATTGCCCCTCCCTCCCTTCCGCCTAAAGTGCCTCTTGACTCTTGTCCCTTACTCCCTTTGCTTCGGCGCTCACCTCGTCGAAGATACAAAGGCCTCTCACCTCCCAGACCTTGACACTGCCGCCGTGGAGCCCTGGAACCAAACTCTCGGGCAGACACACTCTTTTTCATCCTGTTCTTCGTCCGTTCCATACCACTTTGGATGGTCCCTTCTTCAACATGAGTACCCCAACGCCAACAGAGACTGCTGCGGCTGTCGTCCCGACGATAGACCATTCCTCCGATGCCTTTAGCATTATCGAGCGCGTCTGCTCTGTCTTTTCCTTGCTAGGATGCGTCTTCATTATCACCACATTCTGTTTCTCAAAGGCATTCCACAAGCCGATCAACCGACTCGTGTTCTACGCTTCTTTCGGCAACCTGATGACCAATGTCGCGACGCTCATGGCTAAGACCTATATTCTAGACATCGACTCGGCCGGCTGCCAATTCCAAGGTTTCTTGATCCAGATGTAAGCTTGCTTGGAGGTGCTTGTTGCGCCACGTTGCTCACCTGTTTGTAGGTTCATGCCTGCGGATGCGTTCTGGACGCTTGCCATGGCCGTCAACGTATATTTGACTTTCTACTTCAAGTTTGATGCCCAAAGGCTCCGGCGGATGGAAATCCCGTATCTGTTCTGCTGCTACGGTATCCCCTTTGTCGTTGCCCTCGCCTTTATTTTCGTCTCGTCGCCCTCGAAGGGACGCATGTATGGGAACGCGGCGCTGTGGTGCTGGGTATCCACGGAATGGGACATCTTCCGTATTGCTACCTTCTATGGCCCCGTCTGGTAAGTTGATGCCTTGTTTCACTTCCATGTGATGATTTCTCACGCGTGGCATAATAGGATTGTCATCCTTATCACCTTTTTCATCTATATCCGCGCCGGCCGCGAAATCTACAAGAAACACAAGCAGCTGCGCAACTTCAGCAGCCACCACGAGCCGGAGACGGTTGTCCACGAAGATCCTTTCAGCTCTATCAAGACGACCGAGGTTTTCGTCACCTCGGAGGCCGCAGACAGCAACGCTATTGACCTTGCACCCCTGGGCCGCCGAGGATCTGAAGCAGCGAGCGCCTCGGAGAGAAAGCAGGCTCAGAACGCTGCCTACTCTGTCACCATTTCTTCAAGCAAGCGACCTAGCGGCCGCGAATCATATGGTGATATTAGCCTTCCCATCCAGCCCAACGCCCCTTCGCAGGCCCCGGCCGCCCCATCCCGCCCGGCCACCCAGGCCAACCCGCTCCGCCGCAGAGCCGCGTATGAGGCAAACAATGCAGCATGGTCCTATACGAAGTGTGCTATCCTGTTCTTCACAGCCATGCTTGTTACCTGGATTCCATCAAGCGCCAACCGTGTCTACTCGGTTATTCACGCCAAGGACACCTCCCTTCCGCTTGAATACATGAGCGCCTTTGTGCTGCCACTCCAGGGCTTCTGGAACGCGGTCATCTACATTGTCACCTCGTGGAAGGCGTGCAAGACACTATTCTCGGAGATGCTTCCGCGACCCTCGCCCAAGGCACCTGAGCGCCTGACAGGAGGCTTCCGTCCTGATCACTCGTTCCAGAAGATGAGCAGCGGCGGCTCACCCCGGAGCGACAAGAATTACGAGAGCGAGAGCATGACCGAGTTGGCGGTTAGTCGCCCAAACTCGCATGACCGCATCGAGAAGACAAGTGGGAGTCTATAGGATCTGTCGTGTCGCAGCTTGATGTCACGATATGGAGAAGGTTGTATCAACACGCTTACGCCCTGTGGGCGTTCTGCTCCAGGCAGCCCTCGTTTAGGGTGCCGCTAATCGGAGGAGCAGCTGTGCGAGGTAATGCTGGCGCATGGCGTCTTACTATTGAGGTCTTTGGGGACTTATTGGGCGCGACCCCTCCTATTTTTAGCGAGATGCAGTATCCTGTACTTGCCTACCACCGTCTTTTTTTTTTCTTCCTTTTCTTTATCTGTCTACTGGTTGTATATACCCCTCTTGTTTCTGGCTTCTCGACATTCGTTTTGCACCTGAACAATGGATGAGTGATATCCAAGACATAGGTGCCGGCACTGGGAAAGGCTATGATAGGCGGCTTTGGCGAAACGAGGAGTCTGGAGCACATGGGCGAATCGAAAGGGAGGGTGGGCAAGGGACGGGAAAACTGGACCAAGGGACACAACTTTGACTGTTGTGGAAGTCTCCCTCTAGCGCGGGCGAGGCAGGTAGCCGGCCCGTCGCACACGCGGATATCATTGTCAACTAGGAATTGACAGCTTCTCAATTGAAGTTCTTTCGAGCCCGCGCCTCATGGATGTATCCCCCCCCCGGACGGATCCCGTTTGACATGCGTTTCCCGCGCAGGGGTTGAGATCCTTCTCAGCCTTATTTCCTGCGCCTCGGGTGAGCTCCTCGTGGCGCTCTACCTTCTGAGATTCGCGAGGGTGCACATCCCAATCCTACCGTCAACCTGCTTTCGGAACAATGACCCAACAGGCCCGTTGGTGGCTCGTGGCCAGCGTGCAGCCGCGCGCACGACGGCCCAGTAGAAGCCGAGTACTGCTGCGCCGTGAAGGCATCCACGTTGCCGGAAGTTTACACGTTTACACGGTCGATCCCAAAAGGGCGTCTCAGGCCCAAACCAAAACTCGAGGCAAAAAGGAAGCTCGCGGGAGGGCCGCAAATCGCCGGTAGATCGAACGTGAATGAGTTCTGCCTCCACCAAACGGCGGCAACCAGGCTGCCCTATCACGGGCGGCCGCCCGTTGGGAGAGAAACAAACAAACAAAAAGGTTCGTCTCAACTTGCCCGTGACGCATGATCTGTCGCAGCGCCACGGGGCAATTAAGTACGGTTCCCGCGTGGCGCGCATGCGTTTGCGTATTCGGCCCATTTCCTAGGCTTCCAGCCGGCCCGCCTGTCTCGCGCACGATCTCGCATGAAACGGGGGAGGGGGGGAGAAGAAAAAGAAAAGAAAGCATTGAAGAAGGAAGCAAAGAATGAGAGTGAATCGCAATTGCCTGTGTCTGTTGGACGTCACCCCCCCGCCTTGCTTTGGAACATTGCCCGCGACCGCTGCACCCACAGACTTTTTGGCAACGCCGCCTTCCCCAGACCCAATTCGCTCGCTACCTGCCGGCCACACGGACCTCTGTACCTGGCAGTAGAGTCTGCCGTGCGCCTTCGGCTACGGTGCACTCTCCTGGTTCTGGCGTCGCGCTGGCCCTTCTTTTCCACGAAGCCGGAGACGGCAGAGAAGCTGTATCCGTCCGATACGTCGCCATTCCGAGAGGGAACGAAGACGTCTGTGGGCTTAGCGGGGCTAGTTGTGGATAGAGCAGAGCCAGTGCCCGGGCCGAGCGGGCGCGTGAACAACAGCTATCCTCCCTTTTTTTCTCGCTCTGGCTCGACGGACCGCCTAACTGGAAGGCGCATGACGAGCTGGCATGGAATAAATCGGGCGTGGCTTTCCAACCCGGATCGATTCCTAGCAGTCCAACTGTCACGCGCCCTCCCTTTCCATTGCCCCTCCCCCCCACCTCTCCAAGGATGTCCTATTCATGGTTCGTCCCCCCTCCCCAGGACGCGTGCGCGACAAACAGCTGCCCTAGTCGCTGTAGCAGGCAGACTCATCTTAACCGAAGAGAGAGGGCCAACAAGCTCACAATCTGTGCTGCACTTTATCCGGTTAAGGAGAAAGGGGGGGGGGGGAGGGGAGCAAATCGAAGGCGGGAAGCTTGTGTATACGGCCGAGGCCAGACCAGACTCCGGGCCGACCAAGCTGCATCCAATCAAGCTCAATGTCCCCGAGATTGGGTCCAGGCCTCCACTTCCCGCGCTGCGTGGGCTCCACCTGACAGTGCGGGGTAACGGCGCGAGCGTTTGTCACTCCGTTAGCCTTACACCTTTTTGGTCGTTAGGGCTCCACCCTCCACACGCAGGTTCAGGGGGGTTCTCCCCCCCGCGGTGAGGCGAGCGACACGTCGTCTTCAGAACCCCCCCTGGCCCCTGGCAACCTGGGCGGGTCATCCCTGGGCACGTTTTCCGGCTAGCAAGGTTACCAGCTGGCCAGAAACGCCGTGGAAGAGGAAAAAGCAACAACTCTCGCTGGCCTCGGTCTTTTACTCCTCGGACGATCTGCACATGTTGGCACGCGACCGTCAATGCCGTCTGCACGAAGCGCCGGCCGAGCCGCAGGGGGGCGCATGGATGGATGGCCAGATAGCTTTGGATGACCAGATCGGCAGCGCAAGAGCTCATCTTAATTACTGTAGTCGGCCAGCTCGGCCTGTCGCTATGCCAGTTCAGAAAACCTTCTGCTTTGGGGATGCTGGTGCAACCCACGCCGACAAGTCCCATCTGTTTGCTGCGTCTCGCATAGGGCGTCAATTTCACGCGACTACAGCGGGTTCCCAACCGCCGCCGCAATCTCGCAGTTGCTTTGAATGGTTGCTCGACACTTGTGGCTAGTCCCCCCCCCCCCCCAGGTTCCCCAGTTCCCCTCGTCCCCCTCGTCCCGGTCTTCCACCCCCCGTTCTTCAACCTTCTCTACTGTAGGTGTCGGTGTTCGGCCCGTTGGCTCCCGTGGCGCGGGTCGCTGGTTTCGGACAACGGCTAGAAAGAGCTGCTTTTGTGTTGACCGATGCACCAAAGCCACCAATCGCTGTGTCCCGACGCACCAGGGAGCGCGATCCTCAAACCATGGCGCCGGCGCAAAGAAAGACGGGATAGGGCAATCCAGCGTTGGGAGCTTCTTCCTTGACTCCACCTTCCCCCCTTTTGCCCACTCTCAACCTCTCTTCTCCGTGCCTCGAGGAGGGCCATGGGGCGTCACCGAAGTGGCAAGTGAGAAGTCTCAGATCTGCAGGACGATTCCGCACCGTTTTGCGGTTACAGGCCGTCAGAGTACCTATGCGACCCTAGACGAGGCCAACCCCAAGAGATCAACCTGGTTCGTGGTCAGTAAGATTCCGCTAAGCCAATCTTCAGCGCCGGCTGGCAGCGCATCTATCTGACAATGTTGCAATTTTCTCGGCTGGCGCTGGGAGCTGACGGTTACACAGCGCATTTTGCTCTATCCAGAGTAGGCAGAAGACGGGGTGGTTTCCCACATTGGGTAGCGGCCGCAATCTTGCGAATCACGACTTACACAGCGCTGAATCTGCACCTCAGCCACCGCCGCGCCTCGCCTCCGTCCAGCGGCGCGTAGACGGCATGTCGCGAACTCGTGGCCTGGCCTGCAAACCACCTGTTGCCATTGGCACCTTTCTTCGCTACCGCTTCTCGGTGAGCCCAGCCCACCTTCCCTTCGCGTCTCGAGTCGCGCAGAGGACTGAGCAACACCAGCGGTCGCTGTCGTGGTGGTCGCTGACCCAGGGCGAAGGACCAAGGCCCGGATGTCAGGGTGACATCGGCCGAGCGAGTCAGAACGAGGCCCTGGATCAGGGCCTCCCAGTACGGCAGGAGGCCCAGTCGATCTGCGCCAATAACCCGACTTATACCGGTTCTGCGCTGGCACCGAGCGTTTCACATCCCGCTTCTGAGATACTAGTACACGGCGCAGAAGATTGGCTTCTTTCTCGCGACGCTCCAGGCCCGGCTCAGCGCTCTGCAGTGTGTTCCAGGGTACTAGGACAATAAGCGGTGAGTTGCAGCTCAAGCGCACGGAAGTGGCCTCAATGCAGCCGGCGGACCAGAAAACCACCCTTATACTAAGGGTGGTGTGTACAGCGTAAGAAGCCGCGGCCGCTCACAAACCCTTTGATAGGACTCGTCCGTGGCCCAATCCGCATGCCCCCCCCCTTTGGCACCTCGCCGAACGAGAAAGGGTATGCGCTGAGCACTGCCAACATCCATTGTTGCAATACAGACGATCCCAATGCAGCTCGCACGGCCGATCCAATTGCTACCCGCAGGTGACGGCTGCGTCCCGAGGAGCCGCGCCTTGGGCGCCCGGCACGCGGTCGGTCGTTGGTCCTCGACACGGCAGTATCCCTCCCCCACGCGCTGAACCTCGTCGCTCCCATCTCACTCTGCGCTCCGACCCTGTGACGGCGGGGAGGCCCGGCATGCCACGTATTCCAAGAACCGGAGGGTCGCACCGCGGAACCAGATGTCTCCCTCCCCCTCCCCTTTCCAGTGGTGTGGTAGTCGTCGGGGATTGCATTTGGACATGTCAGCCAAGGAGAACGCAAGAATCCGACTGAGAATACCCACCCTTCCCTGCCCACCCGGCTTGGGGCCGACCAAACTTCCCAGCGGGCTGGCTCACCGTCGGCGAACCGTCTCGCTTAGGCCATCGGCGAGCTTGGCTAGGTGACGACACAACGTATGTGGACTATGGGATGCAGTCGTGCCGCCCCCTTCCCCGTGCGCCTGCACATCTACGTCGTACAGACATCGCGAGTGCCGATGGTGTGGTTCCGGTCGCCGTATAACCACATGGGTTCCTCCGCTTTGGACTAGCTCGAGGGCCCAGCTATAGCCCCGAACCTTGGAAGAATGTGAGGCCCGAACATTTCTGTTTGGGGTGGTGCGTGGCGGTGGTCAGCAGTGCTTGCCATTACTGTAAATGCGTGCTTCTCAGCGCTAGCTTGGCCTGCAGACGGTGTGTCAGGTTCCCGCAGTAGTTCTTGGCCCAGCCTCTCCGATATTGGACGCCATGCTGCAAATAGTACCATAACCACCCCAACCATGGATCCTTGGGTGATCGAGAACACCACGGTGGCACAAGCGCCTCAGCGCTCCGTTTTCTCCATGGCACAACTACAGAGCGAATACCTCCGCTGCTGCACATGCCATGTACTGGTGTGCGCGGGGGGGAGGCCCAGCCTACCCAGATGCTGCCTCAATACGGTATTTCTCGCATAACAGATCGCCTGGGTTCTTTGATGAAGCCTCTCTGGTAGCACAATCCGTGTCCGCACTGATAAGGATGGCATTGATTACAGTAATATTCTGTCCTTGCCCTTAGCCTTTCTACGTATGACCAACGACATCCGAAGACGCCGATCACCCCCCCGGCCCCCTGGGTCCCGGGAATCCGAATTTCCACGGTTGAGAGATTTGTCTCCGGCCATGTGTGCAGGGAATCCTTGGTATAGACAATGCCGATATTCCGATGATTTGGTGATCTCGGGCCCGCCACTAGACCCTAGCTCTCTGATATCATCACTATACTAGATCCATAGCTGCCCTACTGAATATAGACCGTGTGGCTGTCGATCGTCACTTTCTGGGATCAAACTTTTCTACTATGGGACGTTGCCTCTCAAGTTGGCACCTCGTATTGGTATAGTAACCCCCATATCAGTAAGCAGCCGAGGGGTCCAACCGCTCGGGACGCGCGTTGTGGCCCTACACTGCAACCTCGCTGCCCTGTAGAAAATTGTGAGCGCCCATTATAGGCCAAATAATACCGCTAGAGCGCCATTTTGTGCCTGGACCTGCGTCACCGTTGGCGCCTGTGGTGTGCTGAAGGCAGTGTGGACCTGCAGTAGCACGCCACCAACTTCGTTTCTTGTTTCCCAAAGCATATGATGGCGAGATGAGGTGAAGAGTTGGGAAACGGAGACAGAGAGGGCTAGCCTCTCACCCAATATTCTTCCGTATTGTGGGGGATAGAGGCCGATAAGCTCAAGTGAAGTAGATCTACGTCCTGATACTAATGCTATGTACCTGTACTCTCGTTCTGTGCCTCTACATTTTGGCCTCCCTCTGTATATGCCCGGTCTGGGTCGTCAGTATACCCTTGGAAAGGACATGGGACATCCGCAGCGCCTTTGGCCAGGCGTGGCCATGCCCCTCAACCCTCCAAAACCCTGCTTCGCGACAACTAACACTCTGCTTCTTATACGTACAGTTCGGCGTGATAGTATGGATTACCACTTCTAGTACTGCTCGAGAGGTAGGAAGACAGATTCGAGCAAGAACCGCTGTACATCGGTTTACTTCTAGTTGTGCAATTGATATGGCAGAGCATCTTATGATGTGTTTGGTTCTTAATCCTCGACAGACTATGGGATCATTTAGAATAGGAATGCTGGCATAAACATACAGCTCCGTGTCAACACTAGTCAACGCGGGCACCCTCCGATAAACTGCCTGCTCTTAATCAGTGGCTCCGAAGTAGACCACGAGACTCCCCCGCTTCCACCCTTCCAAAGAGCATGAGATACAGACTATGTCGTTCTCGGAAACGCAGGACAGCGGATATGGCTACCGAAGGAAGGTTGTCGCCATATTCAGCCGCCTAGAGTCCAATGGTCCGTACAGCACCCACTTGGGTTTCAACAAGATTAAAAGTGCAGTACACGACTCCTCCAGACGGGGTATGAGTCAGTCAGCGTCCTTGACCCCCTCAATTACGCTGTATTCCCAGTGCGTGCAAAGCTGGAGACACTCAAGCTCACACTCGCGGTCCTCCCACCACCAACTGTCCGCGTTGACATATTGCCCCCATGCCTCTCGCCAGAGCATTCTGCCCACAACGCTTCGGAGCTCAGCTCGGATTCTTCTTTCATCGCCCTCAGCCTCAGGGCCAGCGCTGGCGATGTTGTCATCATCTGCAGGAGGAGACGGAGGGATAGCTCTGAATTTCATCTTGATGATGCTGCTCCCGCCGCCGCGAAGCCCGCTATCTGCTAGCCATCCCGGAAAGAGCTTGCTTGGACTTGCACACCGGAAATTCTTTTCTAGGTTGAGCATCAAGTTGTTGTCTAACCAAGCTCTCATCCGAGGACCTAGAGTCGAGGCGACAGGCAGAGGATCCACCAAGGCCAAGTGGAGAATACCAGCAGGTGCGAGACATCTATGTATACTCTTCAGGAGGCGTGGTATCTCCGGGCTTGCTACGATGGATGGCAGCGATAGACAGTGGACAGCGGTGAACGAGTTTCGTGCTAGAGAGACCGTAGCGTTCGAGGCAACCGGGGAGATCAGTGGCAGCACATTTGGGAATAGACTGTTGGAAAGGGTGGAGGACGCAAGATGGGTTATGGGTGTTGGCATATGCAGAGCGGCTAGGTAAGATGCTGTTGCTACGTCCGTGTCAGATGGAAGTGTGGACGCTGTTGAGTAGGTAGGTCCTCACCTTTCGTCTCGAACAAGGCTAGTATTCTTGCACACTGTGGGGAAGTTGGCCTGTCAATGCTGAACTGTTCTTCCCTGGGGCGATCGAGGTTGTAGAGTGCTGAGAGCATCCACCTCTTCTTCTCCATTTCCAACTCCTTGTAGAAAGCTGCGTCGGGCGTATGCCCCCATTTCTCGGTAAGGCGGGCTAGCATTATCTGAGGACTAGCCGCGGCCATTCTTCTTAACTCTCTTTGCATGGCTGGAAGGTCCATTGTTATCGAGCACCCAGCAGCCTCTTCTAACTCCGCTACGCGGCGCAGCTCCTCCGTCGCTTGGCTGATGGAGTTCGTCGGCTGGCAACATTCCCAGGCATCAGGCGGTCTCCAGGCATCAGGATTGTCAATCTGAAATTTGATTCCTAAGCTAGGAGTTGTCGTGGTGGTGCTCCTTCTTTTATTCTGCTGGGGCGACTTGGTGAACAAAGGTCGAACTGAGTGCTGATTAAAGGAAGATGTTCGAGAATCTCCGTCTGAAGAGAGCAAGGGCTTCTCATCCATTCTTAGATTCAACTTTACTTCGTTAGCGGCGATAAATTTTGTCTTGTTCAACGCTTGAATGAATGGAAGCACCTCTTGGGCGTAAATCGGCGCCATGGTTTCCTCTAGGGGCAAGGTCAGTAATGCTGGTGCTTGGAGTTCGGGCGGATTCGCTCTGATGGTGATTTTAGTGAGCGATTCCTCTCTATCGGGCCACTTCCTCCTTTCATAAGATACATCGGTCGTCTGGGTCACATAAGAGTCTGTCCCCAGTACTTGGATGGCCTTTGTAGGGGAGCATTCTGCTGCTGAACTGCCGAAAGGGGCTGCGGGAGGCGATGTAGTGACCTCAGTTAACTTTGAGAACATGGAATCTGCAGTAACCAGGTTAGCCATGGACCAAGCTATATGTTCGCCGTGATTCAAGGTGCTGGGTTGCAAGTTAGGGGTACGGTATGAAGCAGGAATATACAGCCGCAGGTATCCAAGAACGACAAAGGGCGTTGTGAAGATATGAGCAAAGATCGCATACCTCTCAAACTATTTTCCCAGTTTTCCTTCCAGTCGTTTTCCGAACAGCTCGTGACTCGGCTTGGGGGAAGAGGTGCTGGAGAGCTGGGGGCTTTGCTTTCCGAGTCCGTCAAGCTCAGCCTAGTCGACACACTAATATCGGTGGGAATTTCAGGAATTCGATCAAGGTTCTCTATACTCTTCCTGTCATCCTGGGGACTCTGTAGAGTGGCAGATGAAAGAGCCTTCTTGTTCTTGACTGGATTCTGCCGTTTCTTCAGGACGATGCTACTGAGGAATCCGAGGGACTTCTCGTTCGAGGACGAAGAGCTGCGCGTCGAAATGGAATTCCGACCACTGTGAGGTTCCTCTTTTTTCTTGCGGTCCTTTTGGATTTCCTTGCGGGCCTTTCTCTCGCCCACCAACTCCCGGTCATAGTCAGTCCAGTCAACCTCGAACATTGCGGATTAGTCCCTATCGAGAACTGCGGCAGCATCCAGAAGGTGTTTAATATTGAAGGCGAGGCCTTGGTTCTTCAAGAACTGTCATTTTGGAGATTAGCAAACGTGTGTACCCTTTTAGGTAGATGTTTCAAATCAAAGCGAGAACTGAGAGTCTGCAAACCTGTGACGATGCCGCATCTCAAGCGTTTAACAATGGCGGCAACGCCCTAGAGAGTGGAATGGACGTCGTTTCTATGAGAAGTGACTGCCAAAAACGATGGAGAGGGGAGGATTGATGCGTGCGACGGGGCTGAAGGCAGACTGTCGAGTAGTACCCCGGGTGGCCGACTCCGGTGTAACTCGGTGAAATACGAGGAAGAATCAGGAAAAGTTCCAGATGCGGCCGATGAAATGGCTTTGGGTCAGAGGTGTTCGCTTCAGATGATCTTGCGCGAGCCGCACAAAACGTTTCTGGATGTCTGGAGACGCACCACGGATTGGGGGTGAAAGGAGGAAGTTTTCATCCAGTGACAAATCGATACACATTGATAAACAGGATTTAGGGCTTAGAGAGTGGCGGTCGAGTTGCGAGTGTGAGATTAAAGTGAGAGCTGTGTCAACCAGAGAGAGATGACGCCGAGTGGGTTGGTGTCTGTTGCAGAAAATTTTGAAAGATGCGAGGTCCCTCCGTTCGAGAAGCGCTCTTTTGTGTACGATCAATCTTCCCAGGACCCGTTGAGAAGATAAGAGAGGCCACTAGGGAGGTAATGTAGGTTAGGTAGGTGGGCAGGTGCTAGAAAGAAGAAGCGTGGAGGCTCGTGTCACCTCCCGTGCGCCTTCCCTTTATATCTCAGCACTGTAGCATCTCGAACAAGACCCAGATTTTGCTTGTCCGAACACCTGCTCAGTGACAGACACCATACAGTCGGGATGCAGCCAATGCTTTGGTGTCCTCTGGGCTTGTCCGACGAGTATCCAAGCAAACACCGGCATCCTTCACATGGCCCAGGATGCTATCAGAATCATGACTGAAATAATCGATACCGCCTTCCGTATGTATAGCTAGTATCTCTCTAACTAGGAGGTGCGTTTCTGAAGCATAGGAGATAGCATCCGAAGTGGCGCAGTACCAACGAAGATTGAGCCTCTTTGACTCCTTCGCGGGCGTTCAATAAGGGTTGGTAAGTTAATAATCCCGCACCGGAAGCATATGCTTCACCTACCAGATCGTGATGCTCCATAGCACCCGTTCTAGAGGCGGTATACCATCTCAATTCGGGGAAGAAGCAAACCGCTGCCGTGAAACCTCGGCTTCGTCACGCCAACCTGTGAGAAGTGCACGTAATAACCGACCCTAGCATGGCCATTACTTCACTTCTTTCGGGGCTCTACATCGGCTTCGGCCTGTACAGCGAGGAGTTGTGATGTTTTAAAGATGATCTGGTGATGCCGTACGTCTCTCAGAATAAATAACAGCGCATCGAACATATTTATTCCAAGGACGAGAAACCGTTATTATACGCAGCGCTCGAACTCGTCTGCAGGTTGCCTGATCAAGCCAGGGATGTCCCCGAACACTCGCTAGAGGTGACTTCGGAAAGACGCAAGGTGATGGTGCACGGCGTAAGATTCTGGGGACACATGTGGCCAACGGTTTGACAGGCCTGGATAGTCCTAGGTGACATGAATTGTTTGTTACAACAATACCTACAAGATATTACAGAGTATTGCTTGAGCCAGCTTGTGTAGATCCTCTTGGAGCCCGCCTTGAGTGTTTCCATATCGTACATCTGGGGCCATGCGTGTAAAGACCTAGGAGGGTCTCAAGGACTCCCCATTGTAAAGCTCTAATTCTAGCGCTCGGGTGGTTAGAGTGGAAAACGGATTGCGGCATCTCCTATCGGGAGGGGTTCCTATCACCATGGACCGACCGACGTACGTCCTTCCTGTCAAGCCTCTCGGTTTCAGGCGATTATTCGAGTCTCGTATATCAAATGCTTGAATGTGGGCGTTACCAGATGACTGAACCTGACACTATTGGTTGTCATTTAACGTCACTGTGGTCTGTGGGCGCTGGCCCGAACCCGAAGAATTGTGCTGAATGTCCCAGTGCTTTCTAGCGTAGATATATAGTATTTCTCTAATACAGTCATCTTGACTGATATGGTCTCTTTTCGTTCCGGCTTCTCGCCTCCGGATACCGACTGAACATCCCAGAAGGTCGCATGATAGTGAGAGTGGGCATGGCGCGTAGTCCGGTCAACTTGATCATGCCGACTGAGACTTATACCAAGAGTACAGAGCATCTCGGAATGGGGTAACGCCGAAAGTGGTCTTGTACAACTTCTGAGGGAGGCACGAGGCTAAGGTACGCAGATGACACGCGGTGGTCCTGTGTATAGCCGTCGTGCTCAGTAGTTGGTCCATTAATTATGCCATCGAATGTCTCTTTGATACCTTACTTACACGTCCAGTCGCATGTATTGTGACAAAAGAGGTACGCATGTCTCGCTTATGGATTGTGTCAGGCTGCTTAACCTTGCCCTGCGGACTTGGCGACCCTTGGGGATCTCCCGCCGGGGCATGGCGCTATTGTCAGATCCTGCGGGCGTCGAATAGCTAAGGTACCTAGTTACCAGTTAGTGCTGAGAGACATAGGCAGCTTAGATTTTAAAAGGTGTTTTGAATGCACTAATGAAGTTCTCGAAATTCACTTCCGCTCGTGCGCTAGGCGGTCACGACGCTCGACCTCTGTGAGCACCTGAGCAAGCTACTACGAAAAGACACGCGGCCATTAGGAATAGGTTACGTAGCTAAGGATCTTACTAGGCCGATAACTCATTAACCCCTCGTATGCTGAGACCTTGATATTGGCAGCACAAGATAATGGTTGGCCGGTGGACATGGCTGCCGAAAGTACCTATCCATTTCGGTGTAACTGTGGCAGCAAGCTGGTCCTGACCGATAATCTAATACGGGGAGAGCTCTGCGATGTTCACTGGATATGTCTCGTATGCTGAACCCTCAGAAATTGCAGAGGCGATGCGCCAACACTCTCGGGCGCAGGCCGATGGTGCCTATAGGGAGAACCTGTCCCCCTCCCCGGGATGTCAGGTAATACTGGCTCTCGGCTGTCCTAAGCACCCGAGTGGAGGAAAAAATTGAAAGATTGAATTTATTCAATACGAATCTTTGAGATGAAGCAGGAAGCTCTCGGGCCTAAGATAAGGTAAGGTGGGCTTGTATCCGGTCTGCTCCTGCCCTAACGGCCGGAGAGGTAAGAACGGCCCATCCACAGTGGCCAGGAAAAGCCAAGACCATCTTTGGGCAAGCTGAGGGAGAAGGTTTCTTGTTAAGACGCTCTTTCGCCCTTTTTGGAGCTTGATTATCCTAACCATCCAAAACTGGCTCCGGATGATCGCCTCCTCCGTCTCGCCCCCCCCCCCGGATCGACGCCACTACACCCCGTGATGCGATCTCTTGTGGGCGAGAGACAGATGCTCTATCCCAGCTAGTTAGTCTCTCTGCTCCCTAGCCATAACAAACCTAGTCTCTAGAACGCGAGAGAGTCGGCACCCTCCCCCGGCACGAATCACCATTTCTTCACCTCCTTCTCGGCTCAAGCTCTACAGCCTTGGGTTCTAGAAGTGCTAGGGCAGAGAGTCACCATCGGAAGTTAGAGAGTTTTTAGGCATCTTTCGATTGCTTTCTCTTGGTCTTCTCTAGTGTGGACTTCGCAAAATCTCGCCTCTCTTCCTTTCCTCGACGGGCACCCACGAGTATATGCAGTCCAGGTCGACCGGCCAAATCACCACCATTCTCGCAGCTACTTAGCGGTGAACTCATAAGGGCCTGTGCCGCAGCAGAGGCACTGAAGTTTGACCAAATTACACTTCCTTTCGACCTCAGCCAACAAAACAAGATAGAATACTCTCAACGGATCGACCCGGCCTTCCGCACCACATTCTCCCCCGAATGGTCTCTCTTTGGCTTTATCGTAAGAATGAATTTGGCGTAAGTACCCAGAATATTTTTGCAGGTCTTTCTCATCTCCCTTTCACCTCACTTTGGTCTCGCTTTAGGCCCAGTTGAGCCCTGCTCATCCAACGGAATCCCACGTTGGACTTCCCTTTCCACATCCACTCTCATCGTCCACGGGTTTTCTTTACCATATTTTAGAACAAATTCAGTGTGGTGCAAATTTTCCTTTCTTTTCTGGCGAGACTTGTCTCACCTTTGTTTGTAAATATTCTCTCCCAGGGCGAGATTCTCTATCCTTATTACGGACACCTCATACTCTGTCCTGTGTCGACGGAGGAGTGGCGAGGGCTCGATATGAACTCCCTAAAGGCTAACCCCCATAGTGATCACGTTGAGATGCATGAGATTCAACTCCAACGCATGGAGGAACAGATGCCTGGCCCTGGACGCGGTCTTTTCCGCCGCAAGCTTGACCAAGCCTATGACGCGATCGGCTCTGTTGATGATATAGTCAATAAGTCCACATTCGGCCGCGTTTTTCGCCTCAAGGGGTGTGGTCATGTGAGTAGCCATTTCTCTACTAAATATTTGATATTTTATCCCGAAGGAGTTGCAGGCTAATGCCCACTTGAATTTCAGGAGCAGGAGATCCCAGATGCAAACTTCACCACAGAACTACGCGCGGGACTGACGACTTTCGCGACTATGGCCTACATCGTTGCAGTTAATGTTGTTATCCCAAAAATCGACCCCTTCGACCTGCATATCTAACCTATTGGTATTGTGCAGGCATCCATTCTCGCCGACACAGGTGGCCCCTGCGAGTGCCAGCGCCCGCTCGATCCGTATGGCAACTGTGCGAACAAGGATGACTGGGAGCTTTGCCACGCTGGTACAGAGACGATGCTACGTTTGTTATAGTGACTATGCTGATGTCTCTGGTATAGATGTGAAGCGCGATCTCATCACGGCGACTGCTGCTCTAGCAGGTTTCTCTAGCATATTATTTGGTTTTCTCACTAATCTCCCCGTGGCCCTCGGGTGCGTCAGAGTCTAATGGCCATCATCTTTACCAGCAGCTAACGCGGCGACAGACCAGGAATGGGACTCAATGCATATTTTACGTACCAAGTCGTAGGGATCAAAGGCATGGGGAGCGTCCCGTACAAGCTTGCTCTTACAGCCGTATTTGTCGAGGGCTGGATCTTTATGTTTCTTGCCTTGACCGGTATGCGCCACTGGTTGGTAAAGATCATCCCAGGAACAATCAAGACGGCCAGTGGCGTGGGAATTGGCCTGTTTCTGACCTTGATTGGCATGTCATACTCGGCTGGCATCGGAATTGTGACCGGCGCCGTAACTACTCCTTTGACGCTCGGAGGTTGTCCTCCTGAAGACCTCAATGAAGTGGGACAGTGCACCCAGAACATCATGTCCAGCCCCAAGGTTCGTCATATTCCGAACTCCAGAAGTCTTTCCGGAAATTGGTGTTGACAGAGGTTTGTTTAGATGTGGATTGGTATCGTGTTTGGAGGGCTTCTGACTTCGCTTCTCATGGCCTTCAAAGTCAAGTCCGCGATCGTGATAGGAATTGCAACAGTTTCTATTATATCTTGGCCGTAAGTATTATAACATGCAGACACTTTTATTCACCCAATTCGTCGCTAATACTCCTCTCCCCAGGCGTGGAACTGCTTTCACATACTTCCCAGATACCCCTGATGGCAATGACCGGCATGCCTTCTTCTCGGAGGTGGTGGCTTTTCATCCAATCCACCGCACTCTGGGACAGCAGCAGTGGGAGCTTAAGGATGGATACGGAACCCATTTTGCTCTTGCCCTGTTCACTTTTCTTTATGTGGACATTATCGACTGCACTGCAACGCTCTACTCGATGGCCCGGTTCTGCAACAAGGTTCGGAAGGGAGACGGCGATTTCCCACGCTCGACGATCGCATATTGTACTGATGCTTTCTGTATATCAATCGGTGCGCTCCTTGG
Source organism: Thozetella sp. PMI_491 (assembly GCA_021432635.1). Classification (NCBI taxonomy): domain Eukaryota; kingdom Fungi; phylum Ascomycota; class Sordariomycetes; order Chaetosphaeriales; family Chaetosphaeriaceae; genus Thozetella; species Thozetella sp. PMI_491. Next base: position 320,715 of record MU270047.1, read on the forward strand.
ATGCTCGCCCGTTACCGCTTTTATTGAGAGTGGTGCTGGCATTGCCGAAGGTGGGCGCACTGGGTTGACTGCAATGGTTGCCGGATTTTGCTTTCTAATCTCTATCTTCTTCGCCCCGATCTTTGCGTCAATTCCACCATGGGCAACTGGATGCACACTTATTATGGTGAGTAAAGCTTTGGTATTCAAGGATCGTGTTCTCAGTGCTGACACAGCTAGGTCGGTTGCTTGATGATTAGGCAGGTGACGAAGATCAACTGGGCATATATTGGGGATGCACTTCCATCGGTTGTCACTCTCACTTTCATCCCCTTCAGTTATAGTGTCGCCTATGGCTTAATTGCGTGAGTCCTGGTGTTTCTACAGCCGAAATTCCCGCCTAACTAACAACCACCAGCGGTCTCTTCACATACGCGGGCTTGAACGTTGTGGTCTGGATCATTATGAAGGTGACCGGAGAGAGAATCGTGCCAAAAGACTATGAGCTCAAGGAATACTGGACATGGAAACCCGCGGGTGAGAAACCATGGATTATTCGCGTATTCTCCAAGACTCGTATCTGGGAAGAGAGAAGCCAGCTGAGAAAGCATGCTGGTTTCCCCACGACAAACGGAGACTGCAACAGTTCCATCCGACATGGATCTCACGTCGATTCTGCTGTTGAGGATAAGTATCCCGATCGGATTTCCTCTCCGCTACCCTTCCGAGCTATTCACTAAAGCTGGAGATGTTATCTGAGAGTAGCGTGAGCGATGCAACGTTACCAGCGTCGAGACATATCAAACCAACCAGGTATTTGATCCAACCGCGACTTATTGTGCATTCGGCTACGACACACTGGCGGTAGTTGGTGGACCGGCAGCCAGGACAGAAATCTCCATCGACATTCGCTCCCGGGTGAGATTTCTCGACTAAGAGACAGCGTGGATGGTTAAGATGTTTTGAGATCTGTATTATTGCGCATCTGCCCTTGGTAGAAAGAGCATACATGGTAGTCTTGAGGGCGAGGAAAATCTGTTGAGGTAGAAATAGATCACGGTGTTTTCCAAAGCCAGAAAGTAATCAGTTACTGGCTGGGTCATGTACTTTTAATGTTAGACTCGGCGATTCTGACACCGCCATATACTGTAGAGCATTCATCAAGCCGTGGCTATACCCCTAGAACTCTCAGGTATGTCGTGGTACTTGTGGTTATATGTGTGCCATAATGGCCTGTCAAGTAAAAGAAGCAGAGGAAGAGGAATGAAGACGGTCTTGGCTGGGAATCTAGTGGCTTGCTCAGTGGGAGTTTTACCAATGCCGGTGGTGGCCTCAAAGTAGTAGACTGGAGTTGGTCGGGACACATGAGTCGTCAACAGACTCTGTGCTAAGGTACATCGATTTCTCAGGTAAACCAACGCAAACCTCCCAATGCGCCAGAGCACTTCACTGTAGCCCACGCGAGTCTCATATGGCGAGGAATGAGTTCGTTGTGCACACGAACCAACGGGCTGGCACGATACCAACCTCGACTGCGTGCGATCCTCACTTCCTTCCCTTCTTCCACGCCTCAACAAACGCGGCTTTATCACGTAGCGTTAGGCCGACACGCTTATTCCTGCCCAGCCGGGCAAGGGCCTCCGCTACTCGGTCTAGGACTCGTTGCTCCTCGTCCGTGAGCTCTCCTTCGCTATGCTCGCTAGGGGACCTTCGTGAACCGCCAAAGTCTGTCCCGGTCGTTTCTCCGCGCGCAACCCCATTCGCCGCCTTGCTCGTGTTGTATATGCCCTCGGCGATGCGCACCCGCAGCGAGTGCGTTGGGCGACCGAGCAATTTCCACAGGAAAGTCACCCATGCACCTGGCACAGGCGTCGTAATATCGGGCGGGGTATATCGCATGCTGACAGGAAAGATGTGCACGTCGGCGGGGACGTTTAGGAGCGAGGGGCTGAAGGGAAGCACGCCCTTGCCATTGGTAGTCCCGCATTCAGGGAAGACGGCAATGACCCGGTCAGGGTATTTCTTCAGAAGCTCGTCCAGGCCCGTCAGGCCTGACTCGGGCGGCGAGTTCGGCAGCAGCTGGGCGGGAGACAGGGCCGCGAAGATGGCGCCGAGCAGTCCCACCCTCTTTACCTTGCGGGAGCCGGGGTAGCTGATAGTGAAGACGGGGTCGAAGACGGCGGCCAGGTATAGCGCGTCGATGGGGCTCGTGAAGCTGGCCGCGATGACGGAGCGCGGGTGCGGAACGCGCGAAGGCGGCTGCTGCGACAGCGAGCCGCGCTTGACTCCGTCGAGCTGCAAGTCCACCCACCAGATGCCTGGGATGCCCATGAGACCCCAGAGCAGGAGCTTGCGGGCAACGACGGGGAGGGGAAGGTGGTGCAGCACGAGGAAGTAGGCGGCGACGCAGGTCATGAAGATGGGAAGCCGGAAGAGGAAGAGGAAGGTGTGCAGCAGGCTCGAGACGGCGGACGCAGGGGTAGTGGCCGGGAGGAACGGCGAGATGCCGGAGCCTGGTGTGGGCGGTGTTAGCGACGTTGTTTCCATGACGGCGGGCCTGCGGCTCGCGCGAAGAAAGGTTCAAGTGAGGGGGGTGAAAGGAGCTTGCCTCTGTCCCGGAACTGCGAGAACTTCTCCATGGCGACGGCAACAGAGTGTGGACGTGCGTGGCCTGATGTTGCGACGCTGAGCTCGTGACACTCTGGTGCTGATTGGCGAAGGCGACGGGCTCAAATCGACGAAGCGCACCGCCGAGACATCTGATCTCGGACACAAAGCGAGACGTGGGCCGACCGGCTTCCCGGGTTGGTGATTTGAGAGAGGCGCTGCGACGGTTGGATAACGGGCAGCCCGGACGTCATTCCGGAGGGGGGGGGTTCGACCGAAGAACGGCTACGTAGCACGGACGACCTGTCAGCGGCCCTTTTTTTTTTTTTTTTTGACAGAAGTGCCCACTGGTTTCCCACACGAGCATGTGAAAACAAGAGGGCACGTGCGCATCCCCTGGCGCCAGTCGCCGCCAGCTGTAAACACGCTTGCTTGCCATCCCCTCCCCTTTCCACTTGTTTACTTTGTCGGCCAGCGCTGGTGTGAGAATCTCGCAGTCGATAAAAGGCTGGAAGCGTGTGGACATCTCGGCGTATACACTGTGTATGCACTTATCAGATTCTAAGCAAACCACGCAAATAGGATATCAATGGGCACTAATAAGCGCAAAGATAGCTGATCATCTGCGACGGAGTAATCTGGCCAGCATTACCTCGAGAGTGGCTACGGTCAAGCACATTTTACCGATGGCCATTTGGGTGTGCTAATTAGTCGAAAGGCACGCATAACTCCATCGTGTGATGTATGATCTAGATTTTGGGCGCCGCAGAGCCGCGATTTTAACCATACCGACGAGACTCGAGAAAAATAGGTGCCTTATTTACACCCAGCAGCGCAGTAGCATGCTGGTCCATTCCCAGGATATCGAACCATTGCTCATTCCAATCGCCACCCTTTCAGCCACACAACTAGACACCGCAGCCTCGCACCCTTAAATAGGGCCATCAGTCACGCAGCCGTGGCTGGCATCACTGACCAGCATAGCATACTTCTTCAGCGTGCCCTTGGTCGCCCTCGGCGGCGGGGCTGTCCAAGCTTTCCTCCTGGTGTCAAGTTCCTCCTGAGAAACCTCGACATCTACCACCTTCTGCTCCGCATCGATGACGACTTTGTCACCGTCCTTGACCAGGGCGATGGGGCCACCCTCCATGGCCTCCGGCACGATATGGCCGATCAGGAAGCCGTGGCTGCCCCCGGAGAAGCGACCGTCGGTCAGCAGCGCAACGTCATTGCCCAGGCCGGCGCCCATGATGGCGGAACTGGGCTTGAGCATTTCTGGCATGCCAGGGCCGCCCTTCGGGCCTTCATAACGGATAATAACAACAGTCTTTTCGCCCTTCTTGATCTCGCCACGCTCCAGCGCCTCGATGAAGGCATCCTCGTAGTCAAAGCACCTGGCTATACCCTCGAACCGGAGGCCCTCCTTGCCGGTGATCTTGCCGACGGAGCCGCCAGGGGCCAAAGAGCCACGCAGAATCTGGATGTGGCCGGTGGGCTTGATGGGGTTGCTCAGAGGCCGGATGATGGGCTGCTCGCTGGTGAAGTCGGGCCAGCTCTCAACGTTCTCCTTGAGCGTCTTGCCGGTCACGGTGATGCCGTTTCCAGTGATCAAGCCTTCCTTGATAAGGAACTTGACAAGCGCAGGCGTGCCGCCGGCATTGAACAAGTCCTCAAAGACGTATTTACCGGACGGCTTAAGGTCGGCGAGGAAGGGAGTCCTGTCGGACACGGCCTGGAAGTCGTCGATGGTGAGCTTAACGCCGACCGAGTCCGCAATAGCGATCAAGTGCAGCACGGCATTGGTGCTTCCTCCCAGGATGTTCACGACAACCATGGCCTCCTCGAATGCCTGCCTAGTCATGATGTCCTTGGGCCGAATGTCCTCTTTGAGAAGGTTCTTGACGACCTCGCCGATGGACTCGCACTCGGCCTTCTTGCTAGGGTGTTCGGCAGGGCTGCTGCTGCTTCCCGGCACCGTCATGCCAAGGACTTCAGCGGCGCTGGCCATGGTGTTGGCCGTGTACATGCCTCCGCAGGCACCACTTCCAGGGCAGGAGTGGCGGATGATATCATAGCGCTGCTCCTCGGTAATCTGGCCCGTGATGTACTGCCCGTAGGCCTGGAACGCGCTGACAATGTCTAGGGGCTGACCAGATTGGCCACAGCCCGGTCGGATGGTGCCGCCGTACAGCATGATGCTCGGACGGTTGACGCGGCCCATGGCAATGAGCACGCCGGGCATGTTTTTGTCGCAGCCGGGCAGCGAGATGTTGGCGTCGTACCACTGGCCTTCCATTACGGTTTGGATGCTATCGGCAATGATCTCACGGCTCTGTAGGCTGTAGCGCATGCCGGTGGTGCCCATGCTGATACCGTCTGAGACGCCAATGGTGTTGAAGCGCATGGGCACAAGGCCGGCCTTAGCCACCGACTCGCGCACGACGCCGGAGAGGTCCATCAGGTGCTTGTTGCAGGGGTTGCCCTCATACCACACCGAAGAGATGCCGACCTGGGCCTTGGAGAGGTCCTCGTCGGTCAAACCGACGCCGTAGAGCATCGCCTGGGAGGCACCCTGGGACTTGGGCTGCGTAATAGCAGCCGAGACCTTGTTCAGCTTCTGTTCGTCGGCATATCGGACCGGGGTGGAGGACAAGAGGCGCCTGCATGAAATAAATCATCAGCTCAAGCCCCTTCTATGATGTCTCCGAATCTCAATTTCACGTACGCATGGTTCCTCAAGGGCCAAGCCCGAGGGGTAGAGAGAGCTCTGGGGCCTCCGGCCCGAAGTAAACTCGCCGAGATCATGGTCTCCCGCAGCAGATACAGATCGAATTGATTTGAGAAAACAGCAGAGGCAAGGAAACGTAATTGCGTGTCGAGACGACCAAGATGCAATACAATATAATTGCAGCACCAAGGGTGAGGGTAAGTCAATTCGGTTCCTGATCGCCTCGAGTTAGCTTTTTTTCTGAGGTGAGTCGAACTTTTAAAGGGCGAAACCGGCCGTCGAAATTGTCCCTGTGATGCTGAACGACAGGGGTCCCCGCAAGAGCTTCCCGGCCCCGCAGAGCTCCCATTGAAATGCAAGCTCACTGATTGGGCGACGGCTTTGTCCGCCGCCTAAGCTACCTCCTTCCTCACCGCAACAAAGGAGCAAGAGAATGTGAGGTTGATGCGCTAGCGTTTACGAACCGCAGTGCGACTTCGCCAAAATACGCTGATGTATTTGCCTATCGATGGCGTGTTTCGGCCGACAAGGCCTTGGCCGGTTGTCTTCGCTGCAACTACGACACAGATTCTATATGGGCTGATAGTCCTATCCCTTCGCATTGCTCATCCTCTCTCATACAGACGCTGGCCGTCAACGAGTCACCGCCCCGGCCGAAGCACGGAGCATATCTGGTGTAGAGTACCGAGCATAATGTGCTATTTTCATGAGTCGAACTGAGGAGCACGCCGGGCGGTGTCTCTACCTCGGTGGCCAATATTAAGGGTAGCCTTAGGTCTCATGGCTTGGGTCCCACGCCGCCATCTCCTTCACTCTTCTTGGCGTCTTCCTTAACTCTTCGATGCAATATCTCGTCCACGATGCCGTGATCCTTTGCCTCCTCGGCCGTCAAATGCTTGTCTCGTTCCATCATGTCGTTGATGGCGGACAGGTCGTACTTTTCGTGCCCGACCGCCAGGTTTAGGTGTTTTCGTACAATCTCGTTGATCTGGCCTCGTATCCTCTGGATCTGATTTGCATAAATGAGTATGTCCGCCGCTTGCCCTCTCGTCCCCCCGAGAGGCTGGTGGACCATGATGGAGCTGTGCGGGAGCGCGTAGCGCTTGCCAGCCTCACCGCCAACGAGCAGGATTGCGGCCATGGAAGCGGCCGCTCCGACGCACACGGTAGACACCGGGGACTTGATATATGTCATGGTGTCGTAGATAGCTAATCCTGAACTCACCTCCCCACCTGGCGAGTTGATGTACATGGTGATGGGCTTCTCGGGGTTGTCCGACTCGAGCCAGAGGAGCTGGGCGACAATCGCGGCCGAAACAGTGTCATCGATGGGCCCATTGAGGCATACTATGCGTTCCTGCAGCAAGTACCAGTCAGTTTTGACGGGAAACCTACGAGGGGGAGGAGGCCAGTTCTTGCCGCACCTGTAAAAGCTTGGAGAAGATGTCGGCTGGCACAAAGCCAAGGAATCAGTAACGAGCGCCAATTGAAAGCCTAGAGGATAACCTACAGGTCCTCCACCCGCCGGACTGCCTATAGCGTCAGTGGCTATTCTGCGCGAGCATCCCGGATGAAATTTAGAGGAGGGGGTTGACATACAGTTACTTCGGTGATGTAGGGCATGGGAATGCTGCTGATGGGACGGTTCGCGCTAGGAAAGGGAGGGCCATTGAAGTGCGAAAGATGTCTCCGGCATCGGCGGGGCGCACTTATTTGCCAGAGCAGGCGCCATGATGGTCTTGTGCAATTCATTATGGCGACCGAGCGGGCCGGCTTGGGGCTCGAAACGCGAAGGGAGAGGGTAGGTTGCGGGCAGTCAATTGTGTGACGAAGAAAAGTTGGAGTCTCGTGAGGCGTGTCGCGGCTGCGGGGGAGCTCCCAGGAAGCTTGCAGCCTCCGACCCGTGGACCGCGTGGAAGCTCGGACTCCTTTCGCACTTTGCTACCTGGGTAGGCAACTTCGCCTAGCATCCGGGAGCTTACCTATGCAAAAAGAAACAACTTAAAATCAACATCGAAGGACCGCCGAAGCGTCTTATGGACGCTTCAGAATGATTATCCAACGATGCCTGCAGGCCGGCCCAGTCCAGCCGGTTCACTGTTGCGCAGCCGCTCAGCGTTTCTTCTCACACCATGCTCAACGGCGCTCTCCAAACTCGGCACACAGCGCCGAGGCGCAAGAAGGCAATACCGGAAAGGGGGGGCGATGGACTGTAGAGATTGACACCAAGGCAAAGACGGTCTCCACCGCCGTCGGGACTTTGCCCATATCCCCTCTGATGGACTCCGACTTCCACAAAGCTAGGTTGAGGTTCAAACAGCCGAAACAGTGCGAGCGCAAGACACCCGACAAGGTGCGATGGCGCCGAATCTTGGAGCGAAATCCATATGGTACTGTCGCTTCGATATCCCGCTTGTCTTTGCGCCTTACTATATACACTGACACCAGACAGCTCAAGCATTGGCAACCCCAGTGCGCAGGTGTGTGGCTACCAATGCCTGTCTCCCCAAGTTCTTCCTCCAGGACTTTGGCCTCCAGTACCATCCCGAAACAAGGCAGTCATGGCTGGTGCCGCCATCTTTGGCGCCGCGGGGCCCTGCATTGTCTAGTCCTAACAAGGGGACGGCGCCAAGTCCCGGGCGGTCTGAGGCGTCCTCTATGAGACAGCCGCGGTCCCCCCTCCTCGACGGCGCGGCAGATGGTGTATCTCAGGAGCCAGGATCGTCGGGTCAAGGGGAGCAGCTTCCGAGTCGAAATGTTCGCGGAGGGTGGGTTGGGCCGAAAAACTACACGCTCGCTCGGCAAGACCTACTCAAAGCATTCCAAATCACGGGCTCGGGGTATTGGGCCGGGCACAAGAGGCTCTTCAGGATGCACCGCTCGCCGCAGCTCGCGTCCGCCCTGAGCCCGGCCATCTGGCGGACGGACATGGACACGTTCGTGCTTGAGCTTATGCGGCGGCGGATCGCAGAGCACCTCCTCCACTACGCCAGCCAGGCGGAAGACAAGAAAGGGGGGCTTCTCATCCGCTGCGACAGCTACGACGACGCGAGAGCGGTCGACCAGCGAGGATGCCTGGTCTGGCTCGGACCATCCGGCGCAGCCTCCAAGGACAATCCCAATGGAGCCGCGCTCGACGCGCAGTCACGGCTGGCGACAATGCGAATCGACAATGGCAGGCTTAGCAGCAAATTGGCGGTCCACAACCTGAGGATCTTGTTGGGCGAGGAGCATGTCCAACGCCTCCGGGAAAACTCGAGGCTGTTTCGCGAAGGATCTCTATTCCTGCTGCACGGAAGGAGAGCGACTCTGGGGCTCCAATCGAAGCTGTGGAAGCTCCAGGGCTACATGGTGTAACCCGTAGCCATGCCCACTACATAGTATGCAGAGCACTAAGTAATTCGGGAGGACGCGCAGCGGTGCTGGGTCTGACGGTGCTCCTCATGGCAGATGGCCTTTGTACATAGTATACCCTCTCACTCTCCATGCGACGCCCCTGGACGGCGCTAGCGTAGGAATCGCCAGCGAAGATTTGGAAGGCAATCAATACCACACAATAGACGAGAGAACGAACCGGACAGGCCGCCTTAGCGGGCACTCGAATGGCCCCCAAACCCCCGGCCGATGAGCATCTGCACGTCCGGGATTACTCCAAGTCCGGCCGGACACCAATCAAGCCCGGACAGGGCACTCTCAGGCGGAGAGTCAACACCCAATTTTATGTTTGTTGGTGTCGACAATGCACGAGGCTGCCGTTAGACGCTTCGACGGGGTTCAGGGCGATTGAGCATGGTTGCGAGCTCGTTCGTTCGCCGGCGCCATTTCGCCAGCTGACTCGATCGCCATTCGTGGTCGGGACGGCACGTTTCTGAGCCACGGCACACCGGTCATGCACCAACGCCTCAGCGTGGCATGAGGCTAGGAAAGGCAGTTTGTCTCTCAGGACGCAATCAGGACGCAATCGCCTAGGCCCCCGGGGCGGGTCACAAGGCGCACCACCAGGCATACTTGTCAAAGGCGGGTTTCCACTGGGCATTTTACCATTAAAGACGGCTTGGCCCCCAAACCCCCGACTGTTCACCCCAACGGGCAGTATGCAACATATCGGGTAGTAGTTCGCCGGAACGGGCAGTAGCGCAGCCTAGGAGGGTCAAAAATAGCCACTGGAGACTCGAGAGAAAGAGAGTCTGGGTTGGCACAGAGCACGCAAAGTACAAAAGGTACACGGTACAGTACGGTCCATAGCTAAGGTAGCTCAGGTACCTACTAATAGCCATGAGCCTCCTCTGCGCGAGTCGTGCCGCTAATCTAGGTAGGGCCGGCCCAAATGAAATGCATCAGAGCCAGAAGGGAACGAGACTGCCTTGCCTGCCTTGCCTGCCTTGCCTGCCTTACCTGCCTTACCTGCCTTACCTGCCTTACCTGCCTTACCTGCCTTACCTGCATTAGGGTTGAGGGCCAAGGGGGGGGGGGCGGCGGGAAGGGGCCAAGCGGGTGAGAGAAACAGCGATGCGATCCAGTCCAGGGGATCAGCGACTCAGACTCAGCCCTGGCGACCCGAGATTTACAAAGTACAATACAGGAGCACAAACGAGGAGGAGCATTTGAAACTGTTGCAATAAGGGCTGTTGTATGGGGGGGCGGCGGGGCGAGGGCCTAGCCTGCCTATGGCCGATTCGTGTGGTCGCCAAGAGGATGACACTAGTGGGGACCGCTGGGGTCTTAGCCTCAATTTAAGCGTTGACAATCGCCTGATTGGACAAGCCAGGTGATTCAAAGCCGACCCATGTCACTAGTTGTCGTTCTTTGAACGAGGGCAGGTTAGCAGGTTGGCTGGCTGGCTAGCTGGCTGGCATGGAAGAGCCACCACCCATGGAGTCATGAGGCGTTAAACCACCTGCTCGGATGTTCCGCGCATATCTATCTATCCGCTCCCATGCACCGATTCCGCGTGCCAGGACTGGGGTCCCTGGGTCCCCGCGGCCCCGTCTTCCACTCCCCGAGCAGACTCAGGCATCACGTCCGACCCAACCCCTCCAGCCGCGTGCTGAGGTAGACCCAAAGCTTTGGCCTGAAACTTGGAATCGGGTACTGCATAGCTCGTCCCGAGGACGGTAAACTCTCCCTATGTCGGCGGTCAAGGCCCTTCGCGTTGGGAGAGGCTGCCGTGGTTTGGTGGCGCAAACGCACCGAGGGGTCGGCTGCCCCGGGGCGGCAGGAGGCGAGCGAGGGGATGGGGAGGACAGCATGCTGATGATGCAGGCAGATTGTTACACACGCTGGCTGGTTCGGTGGTGATCGCCGAGCCACGGCGCCGAGCGGTTCGCAGTCATTGTTATGTCGCTGGGCTGCTCTCAGCGTTCGGTTGGGGGCCGTAAAGCCACCGAAGTAGAGGGGTCCAAAACACGACAGTCCTAATACAACCTAGGCTTGCGAGGAGCCGAGTGCCGCGCTAGGTGTTCTGCAAGGACCTAGGGCTCAATACTCCATCGTACAGACCGTATGAAGTAGCGGGTGTGAACTATGTATGCTCGGCATGTTCATCTGTACTAGGCTGCTAGGCTAGGCAGCATAGTATTTGTTGGCCGAGACATTCCCGTCGTTCAGAGCCATGCACGATAGCGGGTCGACAGGCGTCGGGCCCTGAAAGGGGGGGAGGTTACTACCTAGAGTACTCCGTACAGTACATCGTAGATGATGCTGGGGCCCGCCCTGGGAGCTCCGCATCCCGAGGCCTGCGCCGTTTATAGGCAAGGTAGGGTAGGATGCCGATGCCCTGCACATGGCCTAAGCCCAGCATGTATAAAACGATGTGCGTCGCGCCGAGGTTGAGGGTAATTAATCGCCTTGCTGCCTTAAACGACGGTCGTAGTGGACACATTGCACTAGGGCAGGAGCCGACTGCGCGGAAGAGGCGGCCTGTGACTGTGCGTCCTCAGGGAAGTTTAGGTTCCGGGGGGGGGGGGGGGGGGGGGGGGGGGGGGGTTCGTGGGAGGTCGTGCGTGGGGAGGTCGTGGAGATAGGATACAGTACTTACCTAGTGGATGAATAGGTGGGGGCATGGCGCCAGATAGGGCCCACCGCCGCCGCCCGCTGTACTGCGGTACACTGCATGTTGCAACCCATTCGTTTCGTTCTGGTTGACGCTACTTCGTCTTCAGCAGTAGGGTGTATGGGCCCGGACCCAGGGGGCCACGCATTGCATATTTTCGACATGATTAAAGTTAAGCGCCGCCTGTCATTTTCCGCCTCTGCCTGGCGCAGACGAAGCGGTCGCTCGCAGTTTGGGGGCCAAACTGTTCCCGTGCTAGCCTGAGCCACCCTGGAAGTCCGGCCCCGTTGACAGCTGCTTCTCGAAGCCGTGGCAGGAATGAGCGAGCACCCCCCAGGACGTGACAAGGTAGTAGCTGCCCAATTTGATCAAAGTCCCGATTGGCCATGGGTCCTAAACGAACGAGCAAACTAGACGAGGCGCGCCGCATGGCCACTGACGCCGCCTTGCCGCCGTGCTGACCCGTCCCAGAGGGGGCCTCCTTTCCCACATGCGCGACCTGTGAGAGGGCAGGATTGCAGGGTGCAGCCCGATCCCAACCATGTCCAAGGCACGGCTCTCATTTGACAGCTAGGCCAGGATGTACCCATTCCCGCCAGCGGGGAAACGAGACGGGGACGGCGCAGGTGTGTGCGCGCGATCTTGGCCGCACAGAGCAGCTGCACAGTCCATCGGGATGAGCTGGAAGCCCTGGCTACTACGGTACCTACGGGGCTGCTCATCATGGCCGAGGATGCATACATACTAGAGCTATAAACGGGCAGAAATACGGGGTGTGGGATGGGGTCTAGAGGCGTTGCCACCGAATGCGGTTGGGGGGGGGGGGGAGTGAGGAAAGGGAAGGGGGGTATGTTGGTTGTGATAAAGATGGAGGCTTTCCTGGCCACCAACTGGTTTTTGTTTCGTTCTCTTGGGTTCCCATCTTGACTACGACAACATCGAGCATCGATTTGTCTCCGTCTCTTCCCTCTCCTCCTCTTCGTCTCTCACATCTCCTTATATACACAAACAAAACCGCGCCTCATCGTTATCAACCCCCCGCCGCCTATACGGTACTATATGAACGAGGAGAACTTTTGTCATCGTGCGCAAAATGGCCGCTAGTCCTCACCTAGAGTTAGCACCCATAGGCCAACAGCCGGCCGACCGCCGGCAGCGGGCTTCTGCAGGCACTTATGTCCCCTACGGGGCTACTGGCTCTGCGGCTCCAGATGCCATGTCCACCTCCTCCTTGGCCTTTGACTATGCCGACGACAGCGGAGCCAGAGTGTCGGCCGGGCAGGCCTCCCCGTTCTTCTATAGTGCAGACCCACTCGGCTACCCAAGTGCCCCTCGACGCGATTATTCTGGAGGCGACCTGCCCGCTCAGTGGAATGCGTCAGGCCTCGCTGTCGGATCACAAGCCTCAGGAATTTGGCAGCAGGGCTACGGCTCCCATGCCATCCCATCATCTTATCAGTCCTACGACCCGGTTCCCGTCCCCGTCTCGGCGGGGTGGGCGTCCAGCACGGCCCAGACTTCGGCCGCCGGCGCCCCAACGATCCCGTACTCGCAGCCGGACGTGCTCGACGACCTGGTAGCGTCCTCCTACTTCACTGGCCCCGGTGGCGGCTTCCCCGCGGCCGGTGGGAGCACGAGCGACGGCTCCAACTGGTACGCCAGCCAGCAGAGGCAATCCCTGAGCCCAGGGCGCGCACGCGCCGGGACCGCGGACAGCACAACCATGGCCGAGTATGACTACCCAGATGACTTGCTGTCGCCGTCCCCGGCCCGTACGTCATCGTCGAGCGCCCGCCAGACACCTGGAAAGCACTACTGGGTGTCAAGCAGCCCCTCAGAATCCCGGCCAGGCAAGGACGGCCGTAGTGCCCGGTCGTCGCAGGCTCCCGACGCGCGGCACGACAACCTCCACGATGATGCCTTCATTATCATGCAGAACGGCGTTGAGAAGAGGGGCTACCACCCCCCAGACGTGTGGGATTCGCACAAGGAGATCATTCGAAGGCTGTATCTTGACGAGCGGCGACCGCTCAAGGACGTAGTGCAAATAATGGAGGACACTTACGGCTTCCGGGCTACGTACGTTCGAGTTCCTTGCTCTAGCTCCTTTTCTCTAGCCCTCTCACGGCTGTGGTTTCCTCTCTCCCCTCATCAACCCGGCCCACATATCGCAAGGCATTTATTAACACCGCTCAACAGGCCCAAGATGTACAAGACCAAGTTCACTACGTGGGGATTCGCCAAAAACAACACCGAGAAAGAGGCCAAGCAGATTCTGTACCACAAGCTCATGCGGGATGCTCAAGGCAAGCGCTCGGTCTTCTCGCGCCATGGCAAGCAGATTGACCTGCAGCGGTACTTACGCCGGAAGGGTGTCACTGAGATGGATCTGGTAGACTTCGACGCTGATGGCACGTTGCCACCTCACGTGCGGTGCTGGACACCAACGTAAAGGGTGGGAGTGCACCCGCCCATGGGGCCTCCGGCACACCAAATCCAGTGCCAGCTCTTGCGCACGATGCGAACGACTTATGAAAACAGGGCCGGCCAGCACGGCGTCGGTACAACGTTGACAGTTAAAAAGAGGATCATGTTATGGCTCGAGGTCACTTATGGGAAGAAGAAAAAGCACTGTAACTAGCGGTTCTCCTCTGCCCGGGCCAAAATTCTTAGTGTATATATAGACTGGGCACGACAACAAGCGGATGCTCGACTGCTAGCATATATCTCGTCACGGTAAAAACACTTATTCAACCTCCCTCTTCTGACCTGTCCCAGCGAGTTCGGGCTAGTATATAGCAGGACGCAGGAGTAGTCTATAGCAGCCCACGTGTGAAGCATGTCTTACTGTCTGGCGACAGCCAGTTTCTCAACGAAAGCCTCACCCTCATCCTTGTTCGTTCTATTGGACATAAGCATGGCCTACATGCAGGGGAGAGAGGTTTGGGGTCCGTTTCCAACGTGTTGTGGCCAGATTATTTTTTCTCGACTAAGCCTCGACGCCCCTTGTCTGCCGGTCTGCAGTGCGGGGCGGTGTAGCCAAAAACATATCCATAGCCATCGTTGGAACTTATGCTATGCCGGCCACCACAAAGGTTCCGGTGGATGTGATGACGGCTAGCCTGTCTCGTGGCGGCTATAGGAACCTCGCTTTGCGGAGGTGACACAATGGTAGGACAAGGCTCGGCACACGTGGACCGAGTCTGGGGGGCACAAGGGCACAAGAGAAATGTACTGTACTTTAGAATAGCCTCCGGGGGGGGAGGCGGACAGTGCATCTTCTCTTCAGAATCTTCGGAGTGGAGCTGATTGGGCGTTGATGCAGCAGCCACGTCCCAAAGAATTCAGGGTCATGTAATAGTCGCTCAACGGGACGTTGGTTAAGGAATACAAGCAACTACATGTACAACAAGCAAACAAATACTACGTGCAACGCAAGTACTACGCATAATGCAAGTCCTCTTGGCATCTGCCGCCGAACAACGGCCGGGTAGACGGGGCACCTTGCCGAGCTGCGCTCGATGGGCAAGGCAGATGCGAACAAGGAGTCCCAACTCTTGTGATGACGACGCTCAAGGCATGCGGCCTCGCGTCCCCCCTTCTTTCCCCGTTCACAGCGACAGTCCGACATTCCCTAGACGGGAGGTAGAAAATGTCAATCACATCTCATTCTGGGAAACCGACTGCGGCCTTCATTCTTGTTTGGGATCGCCAAGCCCGTGGGGTGGTGGTTTGTCGGGGCAAATCCTGCCCAAATCTTGACATCGATGAGCACATGGCCAAAGCTGCACTCGCCTTAACCTTCCCGCGACATCCTCTCTAAAAGGTTTAAGGGGACGGGGGTGGGAAGCACTACAGAATTAGTCGCTGCCGTTTTAGGACCGACAGGGCCAGGCACCAACTAACATTGTGGCCAGAAATCTTGCAGAATAGCTGTTAGGAATCGCCTAGGCATTACCACACTAGAGACAGTGCTCCAACTGCGCTTGCCAATCAACATTTGGATCGTCTCGTGGGGATAGGATCCTTCCTCTCCAGGCCCTGCGATCGCAACCCCACAAAGACTAAATCACGTGGGGTGACGTCGTCTCTCTTCGCAAAGCTGCCACTTGCCTCGGCCTGCCGGGGGCGAAAAGCGCAAGCTCAGCCGCGCAAGTGACAGCTCGCTCACATAGGAAGAGGCACGCTGCGGGATGGGTGTGTCGCCGGAATACCATTGATACTACTTCGTCAACTCTAATGCGCTAGGATCAGTACATCGAGGCTCGAGAGTTCTGCCTCGCTCTTTTTCGTCTGGGTTCTGTTATTAAAAAGCTTTCTGGTTGGTCGGCTGGAGTCTCCATCGCGAATCCTCCCCTCCTTATTCCATCCTCCCGCGTCAGCAGAAGCCATATCTCAGGGCTGCCAGTTCGCGATCGCAAAGCGCCTGGCTACTTTCTCCCCCCACCCCCTTTCTACCCTTCTTTCTTCAACACGATTAAGGACTGCGACTGGCTCTGCGCTCCTCTGCAAGCTCTGGCCAGGTTGAAACATGGCATCCACGTCGGCGGACCCCTTTGTCGACAGCGCCAACGACGGTGTCATCCGTCCGCGCCCGCGCAAGCCGGTGCATTCGCAGCTGTCGCAGATCAGCAACATCTCCGAATTCTCCAATGGCTCCCTCGAAGTTCCGGAGAACGGCCACGCGACCGGCATGACGAGGTGAGCTCCGATCCAGTCGCGGCGACCTTGAAGCCAACGAGCGACTCTCTGAGCGCCAGCTAACCTGGGCCGCGCTCTTTCTACAGCGGCCGTTCGACCCCGGTTCCCATCGATGCCCCGCCGTCGGTTAAGTCTCTGTCGTCGGCGCGCAAACAGGTGCGCGCGGAGCACCGACGGCGCATCTTCCCGACCATCGAGTACGCCTCTCGTGTTTCTCACTTCGACCCCAACAGCGACTACCGAGACTTCCATGGCTTCTTCAACCTGTTCTGGATCGGACTGGCCATCATGGCCATAACGACTACACTGCGCAACATCAAAGACACGGGGCACCCGCTGCGCGTGCAGATCTGGGGCCTATTCACCGTCAAGCTTTGGCACTTGGCTATTGCCGACTTCCTCATGGTGGCCACAACCGCCATAGCCCTGCCGCTTCAGCGCTTGTTCCGCGCTGCCCCAGCCAAGGGATCTCTAACTTGGTCCAAAGGCGGCATGGCCATCATGAGCGTGTACCAAGCAGCGTGGCTGGCGTTTTGGATCGCCGTGCCATTCATGTTGGACTGGACGTGGACGTCGCAGGTCTTCCTATTGCTCCACACCATGGTGCTGCTTATGAAGATGCACTCGTACTCCTTCTACAACGGCCACCTGAGCGAGACGGAGAAGCGCCTGCGCGCCCTCGACAACCCATCCACGGCATC
This sequence comes from Thozetella sp. PMI_491, assembly GCA_021432635.1. Lineage (NCBI taxonomy): Eukaryota > Fungi > Ascomycota > Sordariomycetes > Chaetosphaeriales > Chaetosphaeriaceae > Thozetella > Thozetella sp. PMI_491. The sequence continues at coordinate 337,483 of MU270047.1, forward strand.
CACAGCACCGGCCTACCTGTACCCAAACGCCGAGCACCCCATGGGCCAAGTCACCAGCCCGAAGCGTGCTGAGGCTGAGGGCAAGGCGGACGGCAGCGGGCCAGAGGACGACGAGGTCGCGCAGCTGCGGGAGGACCTTGCAAGAGAGCTGACCAGCCCGATTGGTAACGTCACGTACCCGCGCAACCTGACGTGGTCCAACTACGTCGACTATCTCTGTTGCCCAACGCTCTGCTACGAGATCGAATACCCGCGCACGGAGCGCATCGACTGGCAGAAGCTCATCTCGCAAATAATCGCTGTCTTTGGGTGCATTTTCCTTTTGACCGTTATCTCAGAGGAATTCATCCTGCCAGAGCTCCAGGTGGCCTCGAGCCGCCTCGACCCCTCCCTCCGGACTGCCGACAACCCGCTATCAGCGTCCGAGACCCTCCTCGTCCTCGCTGAAACCATCTCGTGGCTGCTCTTCCCATTCATGCTTACCTTCCTACTCGTCTTCCTAGTCATCTTCGAGTACGTCCTTGGCGCATTCGCCGAGATCACCTACTTCGCCGACCGCCAGTTCTACAGTGACTGGTGGAACTCGACCGACTGGCTAGAGTTCTCGCGCGAATGGAATGTACCTGTCTACAGTTTCTTGCGGCGCCATGTCTACAGCGCTAGCCGACCGCAGGTCGGGCGCGCCTATGCCACGCTTCTTACCTTCCTGATCTCAGCCATCGGCCACGAAATGGTTATGGCCTGCATCACCAAGAAGCTGCGTGGCTACGGCTTTGTCTGCCAGATGCTGCAGCTCCCGATTGTCATGCTACAGCGGACAAAATGGGTTAGGGGCAAGAAGACGCTGAACAATGTGTGTTTTTGGTGCAGCATGGTTATGGGTTTGAGCCTGGTACGTCAGATCTGGAAATATTTTCTTTTTTGGCTCCGTCCAAGTTGCCCCTTTCCCTCACTATCCCGCACCCAATATCTAGCTCTGAGAGTCTCCCACGCATCCCCTTCCCGTCCACCATGATATATGCTCTTTGGTTGAGATGCGTGCTAACTATAGTGAACTAGATCTGCTCCCTCTACGTGCTGCTGTAGGCAGCCTTCTCGTGCATCAAGGTGGCGCTAGAGAGAAGCCCGGGGATATATCAAGATATTATTATACAGCTTTTTTTTTGTTGGCCCAAGTGGACTTTTATTGCAACGAGCATCTGGTCTACCTGCAATCCTCCATTAACTCTCGAAGTCGATACCCTCATTTTCCCGTTGTATTCGTATTGTGGCGCTTGTTGGCGCAAATCTCACCTAGCATTGGCATCCATTTGTATTGGATACATGGTATATGTCTCCTTTCCATCATGGTAGTAACCCGGAAGTTGTGAGAGAACCCGTCTTCTCTGTATTTGTACTACGGAACCTGTGGGTAGAAACATCAGCTAGCTCTCCTTCGATACTAGATGTTTTACAGGTAATCTTGTCATCTTCGGTTCTTGCGTGGGGGAAGCTTCTAGGCTATGATACCGCCCTGCAGCAGTGGGCGGCATTTGGTCAAGGAACGCGGCCGTTGCTCCTAGATAGACAACGTCGCAAGGCACTGATCTTGTGGAGCGTGGAGGTTCGACGGAGTTGCAAATGTGGAGATGGGCCGCGAGGATGGGGTCGACGGCTTACAAAAGATCCTCACATCGAACTCTTAGGAAACAAGCTCAGGCGGCGATCTTTGCTTCTAGGTAGTACTCTAATCCAGAGCGAACACCATGTGCCATCAGGGCAATCAGTCCAATGCCAATGGACGCGATTTGCGCCACCTGGTTTGCGTACAGCATAGCCTCATAACCGGGAAACTCGCTGGGCGTATCTGTTCTGGTGAGATTATATACAACACTGCATAGCTTCCTACAAGGAGCATCGGTGCCACTAGCCGCCTTCCCGTTGCTCTCGAATAGGGTTAAGATTCGTTGAGGTCCTAGTTATAATACATCCTGCTGAGGACTTCCTTTCCTCCGGTATACGAGTAGAATTGGGCATGGAGCCAGAGCCTAGACTAACGCATTCTACAAGCCTTTCCTGTCAAATCTAATGCTTATTTGCAAGTTGAATGGACGGATGCAGTAGCTTAGTCTCTCGTGGCAGTTTTTAGGTACGTGAGGTATCTTATCTTAGTCTTCTTTGCTAGGCACGATAGTCGCGAGGGGTGTTCTTGCCCCACTAATGCAGTCGTGGCTAGCCGCATCCTCGCTCGTTGATTGGCTTGTGCTTAATTGAAGACCCCAAAAGAGAGCGCGTCTCGTCGCGTCTGCCGGACGCCTCAACATCCTCGACACAACTTCGAGTTGCGCTTTCCCTTGTCTCCGAGGAAACCATCCTGCCCGCAACAGCCGCAGCAATGATCCGCCAAGACTTCAATCGCATCGACCCCAAGCGGCGAAATGTGGTCGATCATCGTAAGAAGCAGTTCGCGAATCCGGCATACAAAGAGACGGAATACCCCCACCGACTAAACTTCTACGCGGCCCCTCCAACGGCAGACATCACGCTCGAGCAGTTTGAGCAATGGGCCATCGATCGGCTCCGGGGTACATATTCTCCTCTATCAAAGCGTCAATAATAGCGCTTAAGAACTGACGAATTTTCCTGTAGTCTTGGCCGAACTCGAGGCCTGCACCTTTCGCAACAAGTCGCCGGCAGAGACGGCGACACATATGAAGCCCTTGCTCGACAAGTATCTACCCCTTGAAGCTAACAGCTCCCCATCGACGCAGCGCTTCGCCCAGCGCCAGAAGGACCACTACAGTCACTTCATCTTGCGGCTAGCGTTCGCATCCACGGAGGACCTACGCCGGCGATTTTCGCGCGTCGAGACCATGCTCTTCCGCATGCGCTTCAATGCCGATGATATACGCGAGCGAGCCGCTTTTGTCGAGAGCCTGAGCCTGGACTGGGAGCCCGTGTCGGATGAGGAGAAGCGGAAGTATGCCAACGAGCTCGCAGCGACCGCCGGCTACAACAAGTTCTCACAGCCCGAGGAAGAGAGCTGGTGCAAGATCGACTGGGAGAGGGTGCCAGATCTTGTGGAGTCGCGAAGATGCTTCTTGAGGGGGGGCAAGGCATTTGTGCCTGCGAAAGAGCAGCAGAGCATGGTCTTCGTGGAGTTTACGGCAAGGTTGGAACGAGCACTAGAGGTATTGCACCGCCGAGACAGCTCTTCTGTGTAAGGAGACTAACATGTGCGATACAGCTAACGGCACGTGCGCTTCCTCGGCTAGACGAGGACGACCGCCTAACGCCTATCCTTAACCATCTGTCTAAGAACTTTATCACTCCGGATGCCGGCTATAGCGGCAACGGTCAGGCCGTGAACGGCGCCGAAATTACGGCTCGCAACATCGACAACCTTGCACAGCACTTCCCGGCATGTATGAGCCACCTGCATCGCTCCCTGCGGCGCGATGCGCACCTCAAGCACTACGGTCGTCTGCAGTACACACTCTTCCTCAAGGGCATCGGGCTGAACTTGGAAGAGTGTCTCGTCTTTTGGCGCCAGGCCTTCCACAAGGTCACTGACGACACCTTTAATAAGGAATACCGGTACAATGTGCGGCACACATATGGTGATGTGGGTGGCGATTCAAACCGCAGAAGTGGAGGCTACAGTCCCATGAGCTGCCAAAAGATCCTCACAGAGCACCCGCCAGGTCCTGGGGAGGCCCACGGATGCCCATACAGACATTTCAACATGGAAAACCTCGCGTCGTTGCTCCAAGGCATGGGCATCACGGACCGTGGCGTGCTACAGGGAGTCCAGGAGGACAGGGAAAAGCAGAAGTTCCACATGGCATGCAATCGGTATGACCCATTTCCACACCAAACCCCGTCCCCCCTCCTTGGGAGAGCAGGTGACACTGACCAGTCTGAAGCGTGTTCGAACACGTCCACAAGAACGAGATCAAGCAAGCAAAAGAGGAGGGTATCATGACGGTAGCACAGCTAGACACCATTGCACACCCTAACGAGTACTTCAAGCGGAGCTACCTGCTCAAGAACTTGGGCAAAGTCAAGCAGGACGTCAGCGGTGACGTGAAGATGGAGGACTTGTGATGCGATACCAGCGGGGACCGGCCGGCTTCGTGCGGCTCCTAAGCGAGACAACGACGCAGGTGGCTGTCTTGGTGCTAGGTAGAAGCCCTAGGATATTAGATCATGTTGTCTGTGGTAGGGAAAACACAGGCGGTATGGAGATATGAACAGTAGCGGGAATATAAGACGAGAGCCCCGTGTGGCTGCCCAGCACGAAGGGGACTCGGGAAGGGGGGTGGGGGGGTGTAGGAAATGCCCCGCCCGGTAAGTATGCACTTAATGAGATATCAACAAACGCGAAATGAAGCCATTCACATCAAGTTCCTTAGGCCCCTGGCCCCTGGCCCTTCGGTTATTGGGAAGATTTTCCCACCCCCAGGCCCGCTCCCCCTCCCCCTTTCGTATCCGCCCTAAAGCCACCATGTATAGACATCCGGCAGCAGGAACGACGTAACGATGCCGCGCTAGTAACCTACCCGCTGCAGCTGTTATATGAGAGGAGGAGTGGTGGTGGTAGCTTAGGATCCGGGGTAGAGATTGGGCAGCATCACCAAAGAACCCACCCGAGGATGGGGGTCCCAACCTTTCCTGTCTAATTAATTCGGCTAGCTCGTCAGAGCGCGGAATAAGGGTACAGGACACACACCTACCGAGTCTAGGCCCTGGCCCTCCCAGTCCTAGCCCTCCCGGCCCTGCCTGCGCGATGACGTTGGGGTCTTTGCTTCCCAGTTTTGCTGCACTGGTTCAAGCTTCACACGATTCCATGGCCTTCTAACAGCATCACTTGTTTCGATGGCTTGGAGTATATCAACCATCGATTGCGTCGGTGCCATAGGCACGAACTAATCCTTCCCCACGTACAACCTTGGCCCGGACTAAAAGCTCCGCGGGAGCCCGCTCACCCATTCCCACCAACTCAGTGGTGGTTTGGTCATTGCGCATCGGCCCTTGGCCCTTCCTTCCCCCGGTACAGCGACAGCCGCGATCACAAGGCAGTGGACGAGATCGACAAGGGACCTAACCGATCATTCCAGCACAACCGCCCAAAGAAAGGGCCTAAACAGCCGCTTTTACGAGAGAGATAACCAAGACCCTGCATCACTAGCCGATGTCTGCGCAGCATGTAGGGACTTCGCCGGGATCTCCTTGAGCATGTGCTGTACTTAGGGGTGGCTCTCTGGTGCGCGGCTGGACATGGCGCCGATGCCGAGGTAGTGATGGTTACAGCCTAACCATATCAACGAGCGAAGGGTGCGCGAGCGAGAGTGACATCAGTGCCAGGCTCCTCGACAACTCACACGACCCCTCACCCTCCTCCAGCGTCTCTTCGAGAATTAGTTCGTCCCGTCGCAGCGAACTGCTTTGATCCGCCCTTCCGGCCGCTCCCTGCCACAGGCCTAATGAGAGCTGTCCAATTGCCTCGCAATTGCGAGTGGATATTGGCACCTCGATACTGCGATAAACGGCACTGCGACCATACAATAGGTCTCACGATAGGCCCCCAGACCCTGCAAGGCGGTCTGCAGCATTCTGCACGATGAGGTCATGACGGCTCAACGGGGGCAGACGGGCCGCAAGGGAGGGGGTGTAAAAGTCTCGAACTCACGATGTTGCGTCGTTTTAGGAACGGCCCCCCCACCCGTTTTATCCCGCTTCGGCTTAGGCTGAAGACTATTTGCATCGTGAGAGCTTCAATGGGAAGTGCATCTCCGAGGGTTGGCGCAATAACCCAAAGCTGGGGGTTAGGAGCGCGCGCCGTGTCGTCTGAGGCCAGAGAGACGGGGTGGAACCGGCCACCGGACAACATGAGACGGGGGCTCCCTATCGTCTATGTTCTCTCCATGCACGGAGACGTAAACGCTCCTGCCGGTTGACGCCAGTGGACCCGGCCACCTCATCATAACGGGCCTTCTAGCCGGCCCTTGTCAAGCCTATCGCTCTTTCAGCAGGCCCGTCCGGCAGTGGAAGCAATGACGCCGCGGCGACGACACCGGAGGCCATTGGCCGCCTGGCGCAGTGTCTCGGCGGAGTGGAGGAGGCTCCTGTGATAGCCCTCAAGCTTTGCACTGAGCATTGACGCAAGGTCTTGTGTGCTGGCAGGTCCCTGAGCATCAAGGCCGATCTTTGATGTCGCTATGCAGGGCTAAACCGAGACCCTTAACTATAGCCAGTCTGGCGGCTGCGAGCGGCTGGCCTACCGGCTTACCCGCCACAGTGCTACTCGCTCCATACAGGAGAGCCGCAGTGTCTACTGTTGGATACAAGAAACATTGGGGTGCTCGTGGAGAGAAGGCCACATGCCTAAAACCTTGTCCTGCACCGAGCGGAGCCGAGCAGCACTCGCTACAATGTCAAGGGTGTAACTACTTCGTAGATGATGGCTGTCGGAGGATCGACCCCATGATAGCCACATAAGGCTCAGCCTCGGAGGCAGCGCCCCCAAGATAGCAGCAGGGCTAGCCTCTCTCTGCTAGCTTGCCTTGCTTGCTAGGGAACATCGAGCCACTCGAACGCACAAGCAGGGCGAGCCCGCAGGAGCAAGGCTGTGAAAACGAAAAAGTGGACTGCAGACACGAAGGTGCGGAGCAGAAAATGGAGGGGCGTTTGCATTGGCTTTTGGGCAGGCTGAAGAGGTGCAGAAGGAGGAGAGCCAAACAGCGCCTAGTACCGCTTCTCCTTTCAAAACATGAAACCACCCAGCAGGGCTGCGAGCTGGACAAAGCTGGGGTGTTGCGATGCTGTTTCCAAGCTTTGAGCTGTCGATCTTGCCCTGCCTCGCCCTGCGATCAGCAGCAAACCCGGGCGACACGAGGCCAAGCAGGCATGTTTCCCTCCATTCGGCCTACGCGAAGAGTATTATTCGATGGATTCGACATGCTGTTGGACCCCTTTCTAGGACCCTACGCGAATGCCGATCAGCCCCAGTGATAGGATATGTATAGGAACCAAGATGGAAAATCGCGGGCAAAAGGGGGGGTGTGAGGCGAGGGTGGGCTGTTCCCGCTCGGCAGCGGCCGAAGCCAGTATTGCCAGTTCAGTCGCCGCCACGATCCACGTATTCCGAATCCCTACCCCGGGGTTGTGGACGATGGCTTAGAATCCGAGCCAGCCGAGATGCGCTATACATAAGCGCGAATCGGACATGAGATGAAATAGGATGAAATGAATAAAAGACGGAATCCTGTACGCCGAGAGCCGAGCGCCCGGCACCGCGTGAGACGCGCGGTCAGTCGGGGACGGGGTTCCTCTGGACTCCGGCGAAGCCCCGGGCGCAGCCTCAGGTTCACACCTAGCGAGGTTTTCTTTTACTTTTTTGCACAAGGGGCCGGAGCCCGAGGAACGGCACTCGACGCCCCGGCTGTGAAACTCCAAGGTTTACGGCCCTTCTATTCCCGGGGGTTAAGGCACGAGAGAACGAGGGGGAGGGGGGTACCCTTAAGAAACCTAGGGAATATGTCTGGACTGCACGCGTTACTATGCGCTGCTACCCATCCCGTCATCATGATGTGGTCTGACGGCGAACAAAAGACATTTCCACTCCCCCCGCTGGGCGCTGGGGAGGTTAGTACGAGGCGGTCCTGCATGCGACGGCAAGCCCTGAAAATCAAAAGCATTATGGACTGCATATCGCGACAGAGCTCCCCCTCGGGGTGGTCGTATCTGTTCACGAGTGATGCAGTCCGTACACCCCCCTCCTGCCCCCAGCCTCAGACAGGCGCAGTCAGGTTGTCGTGGACGAGCATGTGTACGGTATCCACATATATAGTATAGCTTCCAGAATGCTGTCAGCATCGCGCCTCTCCTTCTTTCCCGCTCCTGCGTATATGCGGTCGTCAGACACACACGCCGCACGTGGAGGCGACAGGATGGGATATTTTTGTCGCTGCGCTGCACCCATTTTCTGACGATGGTGGTGTCGTGTGCTTGGCTCCCCCTGTAGGACCCCCTCTCTCCGGACACGGAAGGTCAGCAGCGCTCGGCACTGCCGTGCTATCTAAGTAGTTACTCAGGCTTGTCAGGTTGCCCTTTTCCTCCCTGCCGCCTGCATCTACGGGCAGCACGGGCGTATGCGCGAGCGTGCAAATGCGGGCGCTGAGTGGCAGTCCCGTGGGCCATCTATCTACAGCAACCGCGCCGCTGCAGCATGGGGTTGCAGAAAGTGATGAGTCGACGCCGGCGCTGCGCTGGTTACGTCGGAGAGAGTGAATAATCTCAACCGTCGGTCGCCTGGCTGGGGCAGCAACTGGGGGGCTCCCCTGTCCTCGGATGCTTCGGTCACGGGTTGGCACTGCTCGAGGACAAGTATTATGTATGAGGGAATAAAAACTGATTTACTACGAAGTGGTGGTATCGTAAAAATGCACGCGCGCACAATCAGCCCCCAAACCCAAAGCCCGCCCATAGATTTCCCCCGTGTGATGCCTTTGGTCCACCTAGTGTGAGCCTCACCACATCCCGATTTCTGACCAAGCCCTGTATCCTGTTCCCATGATCGTCGCTGTACTCCATTCGCGTATGCAACTTGTCTCACATCCTCCTGCCTCCCTCCCTCCCTCCCTCCCTCTAGGAGGAAGAAAGGGAAATGAAGAAAATGAAAAAAAAAAAAAAAATTCAACTCCAGGCGCCGTCGCTGAAGAGTGACTCGTAATCCCAACCGTGCTCGAAACCTTGCCCGGAGTCCGTCCCGAATCCATGCATTTCAGGGCATCCTGCAACCCTGGGAAGAGTAAAAGGGACGTAATGGAGCATCGAATGTATCCACGGAATCCCGCCAGCGAGGAAGCAAAAATAAGGAGGCTCGAAGAAAGTGTGATGGACAGGAGGAGGTAAGGCGATCGTGAAGCCATTCACAGGCCAGCGCCCAGTCCGAGCGTTCGAGAAGCCAAAAAAAAAGGCCCCACTCGGACGAGACCGGTCGTCCGAGGCAGGTCGACGTAAGTGGCTGCAGACCGGGGTCGAGGATTGGCGTTGGGCAGAAGCGGGGCATGGCGGGGCACCAATTGGCGGAAGACGCCCTGGTCTCGCACATCAACCCCCTCCCTGCTCTAGAAATGCCCAATGACGTCCGCAGGGGAACAACCGACAGACGCATGAGAGCGGGCATGGGCAAATGCGAGAATTGGCGGTGTTTGGGCTGCCCGTGGATTTGCTTTCCCCTTAGCTATCTTCCCTAAGTGGCTTGTGCCTGTTGAGCCGGAATGAGCCGGGCCACCGCAGATTGGAGATGCAGTCCCACTGAGTGTGGCTTTCGTGCGCGGGCCGTCCGTGTCTGTTTCGAAGCCTGGCAGTCGGGTATCAATTGCGTACTGACCCCGCGCCCAGAGAAGGCAGAAAAATAAGTCGATGTGGCGGCCAGGCCCAAATCTCAGGCGCATCGTGGCGGTCAACGCAGCAAGCCCCCTCGAGCGGTATCACAGATCTGGTGTCTAAGACCCGTCTGCCCGACCTTGGAGCTCGCAGCCAGAGGTCCCGTGGCTGCATAGTGAATTGGATGTTGCGCGTGCCGTAGTCCCACATGCTGGATGAGGTGAGGAGAATAAAACAGGAGAGGCGCAATGAGCAGTTGCGCATGCCAAGCCGGCCAGGTCGGCTCGTGCTGTGGCCACGCAAGCATTGCAAAAGGACAGACGACGTTGTGTCGTGCGCCCAGTCGAGACAGGGTGGCAGTACCACCTCGGCGTCGGTTTCATCTAGCCTGCGGCCTCGGCCTAGTCGAGAACGACTAGGATGGGCGAGGGCAGTCGCGCCTCCCGCGGTGCGCTCCCGCGCGGCCTGATCGGACGGACGGAGAGCGGGCTTCTGGTGGAATATCTGGAGACGTAGGCAGTAGTGCCAAGCATCGCCCAGCCTTGGGTTGAGTCTTGGGGACCGTGCTGCCCTCTGGCCGTGGACGGAGAAGCTCGGCTTTGTTGGATTGGCTGCCACATCGGCTCCGGGCTGTTGTGTCCCCCTCGAGTCTGTCTTAGCCTGGGCGCCCGGAAAGCCACCGTCGGTTGCGTTTGGCCTTTCCCCCGCCGACCTTCCCGTCCGGGTAGTGTGGCTGCCTCTGCAGCCCCATTCTGCCCTGACTTGCGGTGAAGTGATCGACGCATTTCATGTCGTGTATCGTCGCCGGGGAGAGAGATAGAAGAAATCCCTTGGTGGATGAGGAGGAGAAACGGGAGCGGGGAGTGCATCCTCATGCATGCGCTTTTCGCGTGCTGTTTCGCACATATTTCCATCGTGTGTCTACCGTGCGCCTCTGCTGTAGGGGACGAGGCAGGCGTTCCTTGACTCCGTCGTCCTTCACTTGAAGCCGGTCATCTTGGCGCATCGCTTGCAGTAGTAAATATTGGTGCCAACAGCAACCATGCCGCTGGTGGTGATGTCGTCGGTCGAGGTCATCTCAACGGAGCGAGCGCACCGCATGCAGCGGAGGATCTCGACGGTGACCGGGCGGGCTTCCATGCTTTGGCGAGAGGAGAGATCCGAGTCGGAACCTGACGAGTAGCTGGAGGAGGAGCTTCCGTAATGGCTCTTGGAGGGTCTGGATGATCGGGAGGACATGTTGTGGGTTTCCTTTGTGGGAGGAGCGGACAAGTTATATGTAGGATGAGTGGTGGTGGTTGGCGCTGGCTCCGGCTCTCTCTTTGGCAGGCAGCAGGGAGCGCAGGAGGAGTGAGGGCTTGTCGGTAGATGTCCGCGGTCGTTAGTCTGATTGGAGACAAGAGGCCCTGGTAGAGAAGATGTTTCGAAGAAAGAGTCTTTTTTTTTATCGTCGACAAGGGGAAGGAAGAAAATTTTGGTCTAAAGGGGTCTTGGACGGGGTCTTTCTTTACTGGAAGATTTGAAGGGCTCGCTCGGTGCTGGGTCGGTCCTGGAATATGTACTGTACTTACGCGTGCCCCGGTCCGCCAAGGTACAAGGCGGTAGGGGTGTGAGTCCGAGACAAGGGGGGAGGGGGTGTTGGGCTCACACGTAGCACAAGGTACGTACCCTGCGTAATCCTCTCTCCCGTGCTATTCTCACACCCTCCTCGTCCATCCCTCCTACGAGACTAATGCAAGATGCACTTAGGCGGCACTCAGTCCTTGGGGTCAAAGGCGGGTTTGTTTAGTCATGGAACCCAGTCTCGAACTCGCTCTCGCTCTGGCACTCGGGCTAGCTCTGGCACTCGCCCTGGAGGAGGGGGCCGCGGACGAAGTCTTTCGAGTCCCGACAAGACAAGCCTAATGACCACAATTGGCACGAGCTGCTGGCCGGCCAGAAATGTGCACATACATCAGGAAAAAGGGCTTTTTCCGCTCGGCGCCCCCCGGCCCTCTTCGGGAGCGTGGTATTACTGTATCCCCGCTAGACATATGCACACACACACACACGCGCACACGCACACATACACCACACCGACAATAGCAGGGGACCGAAGAGGGGGCGTGCAGCAGTGGGAAGGCGCCCGGTAGCAGGGGAGGTGGTGGGAAACATGCTGGATCCCCCGAGGCCGTCCCGAGACGTGCCATAATGCCGAGGATTGATGAGTGGGATTACTTAGTGGTGCGTGATTGCATCGTACGAATGATCCGACAAGTCGAGAATGGCCTCTTAGTTACCCAGCTCCGGCCAGCCCACAGAGGGACCCAGCCAGCCCCGGGCTCCGGTGGCGGACGGTTTCGAACAGAGAGATTCCTCCAGGGCCTAGATCATAAGGATGACTCTAGCGAAAGTTTGCTGGCGGGAGGTTTAGCCCCAAGCCACAGGGCGGCATTTGCCCGGTCACCAAAGGCCCCTTGATCTCCTCTCCTCTGCCTGCGAGGCCGTTTGGAGGTTGAGAAGGGGGCCGGCTGCATGCACTCTCGTAAGCCCTATGCTTTCTGTCTCTCCTCAGATTAGGTTGGAAAATCTTAGGCGTCTTGAGACCTCCGAGGCCCTGTGAGACCTTTTGGCGCCTGTCAAACTGACCCCACTGCATGCCTCCGAGCGTCTGCCCGGACGCCATCTTCGCCTTGCCCTCTCCTCAGCGCCTGCTGGGTTCAAGGAACCTCGTCGCAAGGCCGCAGCATAACCGAGGAATTCGCTTGCACGAAGGTTTTCTATGCAGCGGTCGCGTCGCACGGGCGTGAATGGCAGCAACGGCAGCGCAAGTAAATAGCAGTGCAGGAAAACTCTATTTGGTTCCCCATCGCATTTTTGGCTGGGCGCCCCAGGCAGCAGTAGGAGAGTGCGAGAGCAGTGGAGGTCGACCCGACAGCGGGTGGCAGTGATAAACGGGGGCGATGGGGGCGCCTGAGTCGCCGCCCGGAGGGGCTTTACTCCCTAGATACGCACCCAAGGCAAGGTAGTAGAGAGTCCCAGGCAAAACACCTGGCCTGGCGGGTTTATGCAATTTGAGGAAGGCTAATGTCTCGAGGTAGAGGCACCGTAGCACCTGCCGTCAACGGTGGCATCGTCAGAAGGGACGGCTGTGCTCGCTTTGATGCATGTCCCCACTCCACAGAGTCCAGAACACTGATCCAGGGCAAACTCGCCGATCTAGACTACGGCGCGTACCTGTGCAATGACGATCTCTCCCGCGCCAAAACCTGCATCTGTGTCTTGGCTCGACTTGCTTGGTACCCGCTGCCGCGCTACGTCTGGGGAAGCGCTCGGTGATAACATCACATCGAGCCATAAACTCGTCCCTCCCCCCTCTCATTAGCCTGTCCGCAGGGCCATGGCCGCGGGCCTCGTTGCGCTGCTGCGTCGTTGTGCAGTGCACGATGCCTCCCTCCTTTTTCTCCCCTTGGCGAGGACTGGCTGTGGCATCGAAAATGATGGCGTATGCTGAGGGCACAAATTCGCCCCCCACCCCTTCTGACCTCCACCCACCACAATCGAATTGTCAATCACGGAGCACTTAGGCGCTCTTAGTTAGGAATATAGCAAAGGATGGCATCGAGATCGAAAGGCCCTCTTTGCCAATCTCCTCCCGATCATCACTCGATCATCACGCGGTCATCACTCGATCCTCTCAACACCTCTGTTCCCGACCTGGGCGTCCGAGACCCGAGGTTCCAGAGCCAACACTTTTCACTGATCGGCAGTCCCAGAGATCAGGAAGCGTGTGGAGCCTTGCGTGTGGTGCGTTCCAGATCACCTCTAATCCTCCCCTAGAACTCCTCCACAGCAACCAACCTTTCCGCTGCTCTGGAAGTTTAAGCGTTTGCACACAAATCCCTTATTGCACAGATCTACATGGCCTTTCTCCTACAACAGAACTGAGCCTGCGACGGGGGCGTGATGCGCTTGCCAAAGTATTGCAAGCAGCCAACTTCCGCCAAGGGATGGTTATGGTTCAAGGTGAGATTACAGTATGTGTCCGATTTGTCACTAGGTCTCGTTATGTCACTAGGTCTCGTTATGTCACTAGGTCTCGTTATGTCACTAGGTCTCGTTATGCTTCAAGCGTAGCCACATCGTTTGTCCAGACCAAGCGTGCCACGGAAGAGGCTCTTCAGAGTCTGTAATTCCGGAACCCTGACAAAGTCAGGCCATCTTTCTTGCCTTCGTTCTGTCGGCCCGAACCCGGCGAGACATCAATACGTCCTATAATAAGTCGGTTTCGAGATGCTACCGCCGCATATGCCTCGTTAGGTGCATAGCTAACCATGCCCGACTCCTTAACCTCCACCTGCCATGTTATCTACGCGTTGTACCTACTCCTGGTGTCCTCTCCAGGCGGCAGGCGGTCCTTTGTTTACGATAAGAGAGCCTGGCGCTGAACCATCGTATCCCCGCTGTTCGTTTCATACAGGATCTCATGGGCGGCCCTAGTGGAGAAATCGACCCTAAGAGCAAGGATTTAGACGGCACACCAAGAGACTGTCAACATCGCTTCTCCCAAGAACCCTCATCTCTGTCTTGTCCCGGTCCAACACTGCTTCAGCTCCTTTGACCCTCCGCTCTATCCGCCGCGCACAATTCTTCGGTTGCTGGCGCCTCGAGCGTGCTAGTTGCCAAAGGGTGCTTCGATGCCTTTGTTTGGAGTATCCGTAGAAGCAATATTTGTCTCCTCTCCTCACCTTGCCCACGAATGCCACATACCCCACCTCCAACTATGCTTGGGAAGACAAAGCCCCCTCTCTAGTCAAGATGACAACGGCTGCATCTTGCGAGTCCCAACAGTGTTGCCTCGGATGCCATAACATCCGAGCCAGCCCACGGAACGCCGGTAAAGGCTGCCCTTCGTACTATCACGTCGGGCTTGGACACGATGCCGGATGGGCGGCTACGTGGTGAGCCTGGAAGACTAAAGTGGTTGCCGATAACCCCGCTCTTGTTTCCAGCATCTCGATGCCGCACATGCATGGTATTTCCCCTTTTTCTCGATCCCGTCTGTCTTTCTCGATGAGCCCAAGACTGTGTCATTCCGAGGCACCTGGTTGTACGGCAATACTGGCCCCTTTCAAGCACTCTTCTCGCCAACCGACCCCCTCTTCGTCGTGTAGCCCACCATTCACCACTCGTCCCTCTTGTTGGGAAATGCGAAAGCTAAAGCCCCTGGCTGTCTGCTTCTTTCCCTGCCGCCCGTAGTCACGTATCAGAAGCCCGAATTCCTGGTTGCGGTCGATCTCCACCGACTATGTACAACCCGGCTTCCACCCCCCCCCCCCCAAGCCACATCCTTCGAGGCGCCAAGATCCCGGTCAGATCTCACGCCAGCAGTGAAGGAAGGGACCGTCGTCTAGGTTTGTGGTGCTGTCAACAACTATCAGCAATCGAGCCCAACCGTGTCCGCGGCGTGGTGCAACGAGAAACCTAATCCATTGCCAAAGCCTCTTGGTGGAATTTAACTTTTCATGAGGATGTTCCTTGCACCAAGCGGACTGATCGTTGTCCCGTTTACCACGCCCCTGCGATGCCCTATCCGAACTTTAGTCACGCACCATCAACAAGAGGCGCGCTCAGCCGTCAATGAAGGACGCCGCGAAATTAGGGTTTCGACCCGAACGCTTAGCTCCTATTCAATGATAGCGGCGCGCTGAGTTGTTTCCCTACCCCTTGCCCAAGCAGAGGTAGACAACCTCGCCTAGTGGTCAAGTTGACAACCCAATTTTCTTCTTACGATTGTCTAGGCATGTGCTTGCTCTATGCCGCGCCTGAAAACCGTTCCGCCTTGACTCGGTGCCGCATGGCAAAGTGCCTGCCTGTCTCCTCTAAGTAAGCCAACCCTGTGCTGCCTGGGCGATAGGATCCCTTCGCTGTCGCCTCGCCCGGGCTGTGTCTCTCCTACCTCCCGCGATCAGCTTTCTTCAAGTTGCCCTTCAAGAGATAGAAGTAGTCGAGACGAAAACAAGCAGGCTGGTCATTCTTCTCACCAGCCAGTCATCCAAAGTGGTCCTTCTGGGATCAAGGATCTCGATGTCTAGCATGCCTTGCGCCGTGGTCACTGGCCAAAACGGCGAAACATCTCGATGAGACGGCGCGGAAAGCGGGTATGCGTAGTCTACTCGCACCTTTCATCCCCTCTTTCCTGATAGATGTCATGAGCACCTGCGCCGTCGTCCTCCTCCCGGGTTCTAGCGGCTGTACCTAGTGAGGTCAGAGCCTCTGCTCGGGCATCCAATCCTATCCTTCCTAGGGATGCAGCCGCCCGTAGTGATCGACATGCTTAACAGCCGTCAATCGGGACTTAAGCCCTATCATCACTTTTTGCGGCGACTTTACGACCCTAACGATATGTGGTTGACTAGCAAGCCTGCTGCACAGTCGGCTGCGAATTCTTGCGTGCGAGCCTAAGCAATAACACCGAGCAGAGCCCACGAGTAGAGAGGCACTAGACATACACCACTTCCCCAAGGTAGGGTTGCCGTGCGTGGTCTGCTGGTTATGTGCATATCCACCATGCGGTTGCTACTTGCACCCAACTGCTTTTAGGGCCAACCTAGTTCCACGGCCTCTTCAACGTTCAGGTCATGCATATCCCTAGGGCAGGGTTAGCCCAACGCCTCAGGCGCTGGTGGCGGATCAGGCCCACGGGCTTGTTCGCTCCCGGATGCTGGTACGTTGTTTCATGCCACCCCCTCCCCTTCTTAAGCTCTTTCATCTATGGATGCGACACCCTCGGCCTGGCAACTTCGAGAATTCTGTATTTTTATCCACATAGTGCCCAGATGCTTTGCACCGCTGGCTCGAGGTCAGATCTACCCCCCCCCCCCCCCCGGGCCCTGTCCCCGGGCGCCTCCCTAGCCACTGCTGAGTTGCTAGGTTGGCTAGACCTTCTCGCTATCGTTCGAGAAGAAGACAAGGCGCTGTAAGGAGGATCGCGTCGGCCCA
The DNA here is from genome assembly GCA_021432635.1 of Thozetella sp. PMI_491. NCBI lineage: Eukaryota > Fungi > Ascomycota > Sordariomycetes > Chaetosphaeriales > Chaetosphaeriaceae > Thozetella > Thozetella sp. PMI_491. The sequence continues at coordinate 353,836 of MU270047.1, forward strand.
GGCGATTAATCGGAGGATGCCTTCGTTTCCTTCTGAGCAATGGAAACACTGCGGCAGCGTCGAACTCGACACTGGTCATCAAACTTGAGAGTCATTTCTTAGTCCCAGCCTCTCAATTTAGACCGTGGCTGGAGATTCACGTGCATGTTCCTGCATGCGAGAAACCCAGAGGCTCCGCGAAACCCCACAGCAGTAAGCTTCCGCTGATGAATCCTTCCATGGCGGCATTATTGCTCCAACGGTCTTTATATCTATGGAGCACGGCGTGGCTGTGGTTCGGCCGAAGTACTTCTAGACGCCTGGCTGCCTAGCGTGCTTCGGGATAGATCAAGGAGCACAGCTTGGGCCATCGGGAGGTTCTAGGGAGGTTCTAGACTCAACTTTGCCGAGGCCATGTCAGTGATCACGCCAGGTGGACGTGTGCTCGAGCCGAGGCCCCTTGGCAGAGGCCCAGTTGATAACTTCTCTTTCGGGTTTGCCCAAGAGATTATTCCCTAACGCAGAGCCCGAGGGTCGCCTACTGCCAATGAGAACATACCATGGAAATTTGTCCGTCAAGGGCGTCCAAGATACTCCGTAGCGCCCCCTCGAGCTACAGAGGAATTAGCTCAGTGCCGAGCGGTCTCGTTCAATTGCCATGGCCGGGGACACGCCCGGGCGGATGATCCGGGCGACATTCCGTAACCTCCGGCGCTGTGGCACCCCTAGGCGCAATCCTTTGAAATTACCATCGTCCTCCCTCCCCCGGTAGGCGGCTTCAAACCCAGGACCCGGTGTCCCGTCTCCACGGGCCTGGCCCTGCCAACCAGCGATCTGCGTAGCCGGTAACGAGGGACTTTTTAGTGAGCCCCGCCCGCCATAAATCTGAGACGGCGGAACCTCTGCGGACGTGGCCTGCCGCAGCTATAGATAGGATAGATTGAGCGCGAAGAAGCTTTACAGAAGATGCAGATAAATGAGTGCGGCCATGTTTGATAACCCACGCTCTCCATAGCGCAACGCGCCCTCCTGGGGGTCTCCAAGTGCCGGCGCTCTGTTTCGTTTGACAGCTCCATCTTGATACCCTTAATAGCAGTCGTGAATTGGCCGGCTGTGTTATTTCTTTCTCCCCGGGAGGAGGAAGTGGGCTCCCCTGGAGCTGTGGACGCGCTCTGGGGAAAGGGACCAAGCATCTAACAGCAATCGCGAAACGGACGAGTACCGGGGGGTAAGACGAGTACGTGGGCACCAACGATGGATAGCCTCTGTACGCGTCACCCGAGGAGCATAGATGTGAGATGAGGGTGAATTGGGTATCAGATTCTTCTCCCTACTCTCTTCCACTACTAATGTGTACATCTCTTTGCCACCTGTACACCTCCTCTCCTCGCCTTGGTTGCACATGCTCTAGCTCTCCCCCCTTCCTAGCCTCGCTCCTCGCGCGAGGGAAGGAATCCCCCTTCCTGTGCCGTTCGAAATTAAAACGCCAAGTAAAGCCATTCTTTCTGAATCAGCTGAGAAAAGACACCCCGCGACCACGAAGGCGAAGGTAGAACGCATCTGTCTAGAGTTACATATGATCCTTGCGATAAATATGGCGCAGTTGCCGAGGGCCAGGTACCAGCGTGTCGTCTGTCCATCTCGCACCAAGTTCGGGGTATCGAGATACAGGTCGTCTTGTCCTCAGTTCTCTAGTGAAACTGCTTGTAAGACGCTTCTGAGGATCAGTTCCTCTATTGATCGTTGGCCTGCGGCTAGGGGAACCGGCTCGATATTTGCTGGGCCGGTTGAACGCCGACTTGAGGACGAAAAAAAAACCACAATGATTCTAATAAATACAGCTTAGGTATGTCTCGCGAAGATATCCTCGGGTCGCCGAAGTGTGTCGACTCCAAATCTCGAGGATAGCGGCCCAAGTGCCGAGGAAGGTTTGGCAGGAATCACGCCTGAATACTAGTAAATACAAAGGGAATGAAGCACTTTCGATGGGATCGCAGTGGCCTGGTGTAATGGTCGGATTGGGATACAATGATCTGAATGTAATCGATATAGGAAATTCGTGTCGTCGTTAGTCGGCCAATCTAGATCAGGGGGAGGGCGAGAGCTGATCTAGCCCCGTGGTTGGTAGAGGCAGAATGCCGGCTGCAAGATCAATGTCCGGGATGGGGTTAGGGAGATGAAAACAGCGAGAACAAGGCTGGGTTAAGGGGAGGCTGCTGGCTTCGATCGGCTGCGGGCTTGACCTATCGCTCTCTCACGACCGAGCTCACATTACTATGCAGCATCCGCAACTGCCCTTCTTTGGCTCCGGTTCCTCGGCCGCAGCGTCCGGTAACCTGACCACAGAAGCAGCCTGTGGTGGCGCTACCGGCGTCCTCGGGCTTGGTATCGGGCTTATGTTGTGTTTGTCTGAGATCTTCGGCATGGTCGAATACGAGCCTGTCCTCGTGGGGAGTGTCGGGCTCCTCTCGGGCTTGAGGGGCCAGTCTGGATGACTCTCCATCTCGGGTTCTTTCTCTTTCTCCGCGGTTGCCTTATCGATGGTCTCGGGGGGCTTCAGGAATTCCTCTGACAGTGGCCGGAACTCCTTGTCGTAGACACTAGATACCTTGCCCTCCCGCTCCCACTTCTCCTGTTGTAGCCGCCGGGCTACCGTTGGTAGCAACTGCTGCTCAGGAGGCAACCGCGGATCGGGGCGAAAAGCCGAGACCATCCATGGAGGCTCTCCTTCCATTTGCTTGCTGGTGGTGGGCGAGAGCTCGCGTTCCCCAGACCTGGTCGAGGGCCGCGTGGTCGCGCCGCCTGTGCTTGTCGAGTCCTTACTCGGCCCGCCCCGAGTCCGTGGTCTCCCTGCAGCTCCGTTGGCGGGTTTTGGACCGGTCGTTTTCCGGACACCGGTAGCTTTCTTCGTAGGCGACGTGTTGTTGCCCTTGGGTGGACTCTCGGGCTTCTTGGTGCCGGTTGTGGTGCTCCCATTCGTGGTCGTCTTCGCGAGGGCCGTGCCGGTGCTACCGCTCCGGGCTCGCGTTTTGGGGTACGAAATGGTCGTATCCTCGTCCGGGCTGCTGTCCCGCTTCCTGATCAAGAGCCGGTCCCGCTCCAGGTGCTCCGAAGGGATCGGCGCTGGGCTTGTCTTGGCGACGGGGATCTTGGACACCCCCTTGCCGCCGTTGTTCGAAATCCAGTAGCCATCTCCCTCGGTCAGAATCTCCTCGGGAAGCCTCAGGTCCCAGCTAGGGACTGCAGCCGCGTCTGGGGTTCTTGGTTCAATGGCCACCGAGTTCTTGCGCGATCTTGACGCCGCCTCGGTTCTACCATAACCGTCCCGACTCGGATCCCGCCTGTTCGACCTGTTCTGGCTCTTGGATCTTGCCCTCTCCCGCGGTCTAGGAAGAACGATGCCGGCGGCCTGCAGCTCTTCGTTCTCTATCCTAGCCAATTTGTCTCGGTGGATCCACTTGGAGCTCTCATCGTTGGGAGAATTATTACTAAAAGTGTCATTGGCGGACCGCTTGTGGGAATCGTCTCCATTGTCCAACCTGTTCGGGCCGTGGACATCTAGGAGGCTGTCAGCCGGGCTGTCGGTCTCGTTAATTCCGTGCGCCTTCGGGTCGTTCTGGCGAGTAGGCGACAGGTAGGCCGCCTCGGGGTTCCGCCCTCTCATTTCGAAGCTCCCGTCCCCGTTGCTCTGCTTCTTGGACAGGGGCTCTAGGCTGGGGTTCGCAGCGCCGAAGCCTGCCGAGTTACCATTCTGGGAAGTGAGGGGGGGACGGCCGGAGGGATGTGTGTTTTCGTGGGACTGGGTTTTGGAGTCATGGGAGAAGTTCTGTATGGCACCGTCGTGTTGATGGTTAGCCAAATTTGATCTTGACAAGGCATAAAGAAGGACCCACACCAAGTGGTCCCTGGCAACAACGAATGCAAGCGCGGCGGACAGGAAGGGGAGAAGGGAGGGGACAAAGAAAACAAATAGAGTTGGGATGGTATAGATTGGCAACTGACCTCTGTGTGACCCGATGAGATATTCCACGAGTATCCTGCGCCGTGGGAGCTGGCAGGAGGGGTCAGGGTGGTGGTGGTGTGCGCGGTCGACATGGCAGCCATGATGCTAGTGTGATTTCACGGCCGCGAAATTGCGGCAGATTTGGCCGTGCTCGGTCTTGGTCTCGGAGTCGTGAGGTGTCCAGAGCGCAGCGTAGACCGGCGAGCGGACAGGAAAGGCACGTCTGGGGCCTCGATGGCGGAATCAAGATGCAGTCACCAGCTGCTGGTCGAGCTCGATGGCCACGGTCGGCGCACCTCTCTCTGCGTCGTGGTCGCGCGCTCAAGTTTGGAGCCCCAGCCTAGATCGTCGTCAGGAGGCGCGGTCACCGGCGGCCCAGGTGGTCGTGCATCCACCAATTGTCCTCGTTTCGCAGCGCAGATTGCACAGAGGCAGCGGGCGTTGGGGCGGTTGGGCCGACTGTAGGACGCGCTCCGCCGTCAATGGCGAGTTTGAGGGTCGCGGATGGGTTGGTTTGGTTTGGAGCGAGGGCTGCTGAAAGCGTGGGAAACGCTCAGGGAGGTCCTGGGATGGCACAGAGCACCGCGCCTTCGGGCCTAACTTTTTTGAGGTGGTTGGCTTCCCAAGCGGATCTCGGGGCTTCTCACTACCTCCTTTCCAGCTGGTTCCTAACCCCTGACGGCGAACTAGGTCTGTGCCCTGCAGCCTGCAAAGGGAAATCAAGTTGTTCTCAACGCCGAGTCCGGTCGCAGGCTCTGAACGGTCTTCTGGACGGGCAGCACGCACGCATATCTATCTACAAGGGCAATCCCTCAGTTGCCTTCGAGAAGGGGCGACGAGAAGGAGCGGGCACGCAGCAGCGACGGTTGGGAGGCCCGAGCAGCATGCATGCTCCTTCTCCTCTTCCCTTCCCCCCCCTCTCCCGCCTGGGCCTCCCCACCTTCTGACTGACTTAGACAGTGCTAGATGCCCGCCGAACAAATAGGATCAAGTCTCAATGGCTGCTAGATGAGCTGCATGCACAGAGGGGCCGATGCAAGACTTATCCTGCAGCTAGACTACGGCAGGCGGAAACCTTGCCGGGGTCGCAACGGCTTTCTACGGGCCTAGCGGCCCTTCTTCTGACGAGCACGGAGCTTGTAATATCTTGCAGCCCTGGTATGGCCACAGGCTGACGAGGACAGGGTCTCTTCTGTTTGTATATACGTAGTAGATTGCAATTTGAACATGTTGGGCCAGCTCGAGGCCGCGAGCTGACGGAATAGGGGCATATCAAGGGTTTCATTGGCCAATGACGACAGCGTTGAGACTCCTTACTCCCCCAGTGCGGGGGGGAGGGGCGGAGAGGCCCCCGGTGGTGCAGGCGCGTCCTGTTGGGTGCAACAGAATGCCGCCGGCACAGAAGAAAACACCGGCGCGTTTCCTCTTGAAGAGTGTGATAAAGAAAAAGAAACCAAATAATGATCCTGCCCTCCACCATGCCATCTGAGGTATCTATCTACCTCCCTACCTACCTAGATACCTATTCGTGAGGTAATCTCAATGCCCTTATCGGCGCAATCTCCCCAGGGGCGGCAGTCGCGCCCAGCACACGAGCAGCTGCGTTTCCTGTGAATCCCCAATCGCAAGAGCGGTCAGAGGCCGGCTGCGCATTCCTTCGGTAGATCCAGCGCTCCGGAACCCGTCCCTCCGGAATCAACCGGACGTTTCCCCAGGTCTCAGACTAGAATCCGGGAGCCCCCTTCAGACTCAGTACCTACCTATCCGAATGTCCTTCACGACGGAAATTCCCTAGCAGCACTAGTCTTTCCCCGGCCAGGCATGTGCATCATTGTTTCTCGTGTATTCAGCAGTGAACAAGTCTAAAATACCTGCCCTGCCCTGCCTCATGCCATTGCCCCTGCCGCAACGCACTCACTCTCTTTTCTTCCCCTTTGCATCCCGCCCTCTTCCAACAGTTATATTGTCTCCTTTTCTGATCGGGAGTTGACTCGTACATTAGTTCTTTGTACGGATTTGCCCTGCCCTTGATCCTCGCCAACTGTACCGCCCAGGGCAACTGGCGCGCCCATTCCTATCTAGCGGCATGAAAACCAAAGGACGAGAGCCCTAGACGCGAGGTCCACAGTAAACTAACATCCGACCTTTGGCCCAGCTCACGGCGATGGGAACGTCCATCAGGCGAAGCGAGAAGCGCAGGATGACAGGGCTAGGGACTGCAGCTTAAACAAAGCAAACAAACGGTTTCCCGGTTGAGTCTGATCGCCACAACCGCATGATCGGTCCCTACTTGGACAATCAAAGCAACCCTTGGCTCTGCCATCTCAGCCAACGTCATGGCCGACTCTCTATCCAGCGGCTGCCCGGAATCAATGCCTACGCGTACCCGCCGGACCAGAATCGTCTGCATATCAGATACTCATAATGGTAGCGTCAAGTTGCCCCAGGGGGACGTACTGATTCATGCCGGCGACTTGACGAATCAAGGGAGCTATTCCGAGGTAATACCTTGACTTTATTTCGCGAGATATTCATGGGACAAGGGGCATAAAATTGAAATAACAGCGCTACCAGTACAAGTCGGCCTGATGGATACCATGAAGATCCCCTTCCCCCTGTGCATCAGAGCAAACCTGTGAAGTGGGATGAGTACTAATTATATGCCCGCAGCTATCCAAAGCAGTACAGTGGCTGCAAAAGGCGAGGTTTGAGGTCAAAATCGTCGTTGCCGGTAGCGAACTCCCAGAGCAGGCCTTAGTATTCGGTGGTTTGGACTGACAAAGCCACCAGGGAACCATGATATCACTCTCGACAGGAACTTCTATGCAGACCATGGTCAATACTTCCACAATTCCAACCCGCAAGACCCAGACAGATGCATCGATTTACTAAAGGAGACCCCGGGCCTCATGTACCTTTGTCACGAACCGGCGGCCATCCGGCTGACGGACCCAAATGGCCCCAAAACCTTCTTCACCGTGTTTGGATCACCGTTCAGTCCACGGGAGGGCATGTGGGCATTTGGTTATGGGGGAGATGATGAAGGATCAACTCGAGACAACCAGTTGAAGTCAGCTCTGGAGAAAAGCGGCTGCCCTAGACCGTCAAGACTAGGCAGCACGGCCTCGGAGCTCTGGTCTCAAATCCCCTTGAATACCGATATCCTTGTCACCCACACCCCCCCATACAGGCATTGCGACGAGTCTGCTTCTCGACGGCGTGCCGCAGGCTGCGAGGTATTGCGGCAGACCTTATGGCGCGTCCGGCCACGATTGCATGTCTGTGGGCACGTTCATGAGGCTCGCGGTGCTGAACGAGTCAGATGGGACATCGATGGCGCTCCGGGAGCCGCAAACGTCGCCTACGCTGAAGCACAAGTGGAGTGCTGGCAGGATCCGAACCCAGATCCTAATAGCGCCAAGATCAGCCTGGTAGATCTGACGGCCAGGAATGAAAACTTGGCCCTCGACAACCATGGCCCGTATCTGGAGGACAGCCAACACTCTTTAGCTGCCCAGCTTCAAGGTGCCCAACCAAGCCTGCTAGAGGCAACGCAGCCATTGCCAGATGATGAAAAACCTTGTTATGGTTGTCTTTCTCGGCCACGATCTCGACTAGTGGCTCAGACACAATATACAGTAAAAGGACACCGAGAAGTCGCCGAGAGGTTTGATGTGGCGCCGTTACACCTGGATCAGGAAAGGACCCAGCGACATGTCTTCCAAACTCCGGACACAAACCAAGGAGCCGGCACCTTCGGTCTTGGAGGAGACCCGAGGGTTTCGTCCCGGTGCGACCGGGAGGCACTGCGAGGAAGAATGTGCCGGAGAGAGACGTGCATTGTCAATTGTGCGGTGGTGGCAACCAGTTGGCCACACACTGGTGGGAAAAGGTTCAACAAACCGATCGTCGTCGATCTGGATTTGCCCATATGGAGTTAAGATGAAGAGGACACGTGAGTGAAGGGCGTTGTCGGAGTGCAAGAGGTCGGGGATCAAAGATGCCGCCGTCATTGGGAGAGGGGGGAGCGTCTGGACTGGAATCGACATCACGATGCCTGGCTACGTGGTGGCCTCTGGCTCGCGCATCGCACATGTTTGCCTCGGCCAACCACTGAAAAAGGCCGTTCCATGCTGTCGACATCGCTGCCCGACGAAGGTGGAACCATACATCCCATTACACCCATCTACGCCAGTATCTGTACTGTCACACATGGCCTGAGTGAATCGCTATCAGCAGGTCGCACCACTCCGGTAGTAGCCGATGCGATGCGATATCATTATCAAGAGCAACAGTATCGCCACTGTTGCCATACATCACGCACTGCTAGTAAAGGGCATCCATCCTTTCTTACCTTTTATGGCTACCCGGCTCTTTTTGCCGCTCTTAATGCAGGCTACCTGGCGGCCGGCAACTGGTTCAACTCTGGCTGCCCGCGTGTACATCGCGGTGCAGCATCAAGTCGTGAGGCAATACAGTTCCGTGGATCGCATTGTGGCGGTTGCCACTCACGATGCCTAGGACTCGGAATCGTTTGCCATCATAGTCATAGCCGCCCATGCACAAACACATGAGTATCTTTATCGAGTCTATACTTGATAGCTAACAGCATTAATACCCCTGAACCAGAACTACCGCTCCCAACTGGCGCTCACCCAACTTGCGGGATCGGCATTACTTGACTACCGGGACAGGACACCACTGGAACGGGAGGCTGCCGGTCTCGGGGTCTCGCATCGCGCGACGGATCTATTGCCCCATTTCTGCGGCCGGGTCAACATTGAGGAGGCATAGCCAAGTCTTTGAGTAAGCTGAATGGACGGTGGGCACTCTGGATGCTCGAATAACACTCCGTGGTTGCAGAAGCTGTCCATTCAAGAGACCCTACAGCTGCAGCATTCGTGCATATCCTTCGCCCGGGCCTGCGAATCCGTATGGACATGCCCTGGCTTGGTGCAGCGGGGGTGGGCGGACGGTCTCGGGAAAGGCAGGCTGCGTAAGGTGCAACGTATGCCCCTTGCCGCAGCAGCGAGTGAGCTATAGCATGCTCTGCAGTGGAGGCATGCACTGTAGGTCCTGCCGAATCGGCAGCTATGAAGAAGTACCAAGTTGGTTGCAGGAACATCCGGCAATCCGCAGTTGATGGACCGCAGGTCACCCGAGCTGAAAAGGAGGGGGAGGGAGGAGCTACGAGTGCGAGCTCAGGCAATAGATGGACCCGTGGCAGAAATGGAGCCCCGGCGCCTCCAGCGCTCGCAGCAGACAGGAATGGCTGGCTCGACTGTCAAAAGTGGCCACCGCTAGGCAGGGCAACGGCCCGCGCTTCTTCATGCCGCTCTTGGGGCCCGTCCGGCCAGCTTTAGCTCCTCTAGTAGCCGATGGCGCTGTCACTTGCTGTGAAGAAATCGCCGCCGTCACAAACGACGGGCCAATGGAGGCTGGCAGCCAACCGGACACCACCTCGAGCAGGTCGACCGCCTCTTTCCACATGTGATCTCGAGCCGTCGTTGAGCTGACGATCTGGTGTCGCACGCAGAGAGCTGTACTGCAGGTCTCCGGGGCTCACTATGAAGTAGAGGGAATAAGCAAGGCCCTCCATGAGAAGAGCCGCGTCTATGGCTTGTCGAGGCACACAGACCGCGCACATCTCTCGTGGTTGCGTCGCACGCACAGGTTCGACGGCGCTTCCAGCTGAGTCCGTGGCCAATGGTTCACTGGGTGCTCGGAACACCGTGCACCTTCACCCGGTGCCACCGCGAAGGGAGGAGGGGTAGGCAGTACGTAGGGTAGCTACTATAGTCCCACATAGGAAAGGTGGGTACGGACTGACGGGAGGGGGGGAGGGGCTTGGGGGGCAGAAAACCAACAGAGACCATTCAGAGCGGAAGGATATGCTCGTTGTTTTGGGGGGGGAGCTCAATACCTAGCCGAAAGGCGACAGGAGACACACCAATGACTATGCACATAGAGACAGGGAAAGAAGCAACAAGACTCAGCGGCGATGTGCGCCATTTTCACCACGTCGCGGGGCAAATGTGCTAGTCGGGCCAATGATGGAACTCCAGCTGCGTTGGTGCCTCAGGTACAGACACGCGAGACGAATCGATCGGAAGCCATGAGTCTAGGGTCTTGGGTCTAGAGCCTCTAGAGCCTCTGGAGCCACTGGAGCCTTTTTGCTGAGGGAATGCTTCCAGGTGGCAACGGGGTCGAGAGGCAGAGGCAAAAAAAGAAACCCTGTCGGCCAAGTGACTGGCTTGCGCTGTTCAGACACCGAGACAACCCCTTTTGTCTTCGCACACGCAATTCCCTTTAGATGAACCCCATGCCGGGCTTGGCTGGGACGTAAATGACTTACTCCGTACAGCCTAGAGGACGGGGGTGGATTCACAAAAGGAACCGACGAGAGGAGGCCTGACGGTTGCCGTGTGGTGGGGAGCCAAAAGAGCCCGCCCACCTTGGTCCGCCCCGAGACGAGAAACCTTGGGCTAACGACTACAGACTATTGTGGAAACTTGGCTCGCACACTCGCACACTCGTGGATAGTCGCCTCACCGCTACGACGCAGATGCCTAGCATCTCGACACCGACTGATTACTGTCACCGATCACTCCTCTTACCCGTCTTACCCTCCTTCTTCCCCCACCTCTTCTCCTTGAAGGTCTTCTTTGGGTGACAATCAAGCCGTATTATCTCGAAGGGTGGCGAACTGGTGTCGTCCGGAAGCTATTCCTCTCTCTGCCGGCCTGCAGCGTTGGCTGCGAGGGCGAAGGACGAAAGACAGGGAAAGGCAGAGGGAGTTTGTCGTGCGCCAAAGTGGAGGGCTGGAACGGCCCCGCGCTCCCCTGAGGGGAGGATGCAAAGTCGCTTTCCGATATTTCGTTTGTACCTCAAACGCGCACGACTTGCAGTAGTCTAGACAGCAGTGGCATCTTGGTTGAAACAGGTACAGTGCCTGGCTGATTCCCTCAGGAAGGAGGGGCAACTCGCTCGCCCGATGGCGGGGTTGCTTTGGGCCAACCGGACAACGAGACAGCGAGACACCCTTGCACGACTCGCCGCTATGGGAGCTTTTGCAGGACTGGTCTCCTGACGTGGTGCAGAAATCTGAAGCGATAGGCACTTCGAACAGTGCTAGTTAACGGCACCGACAGATGAGGGCAGCAGGGTCACTGGCCAGCCAAACCAGCTAGAGACAGGACGAACACAGTTTGCAGTTGCAGGCGTAGCTGGCTACAGGTTTGACAAGCCATACTATAGGCGTGCCGCTGTATGAAACCGCGGCAACGTCCGCTATCCTCCCTCGGAGAGGGATCGGCATCGAGTCGTTGGCGTCAACAGGCGATCGTCGTCGCGGCACGAGCGTTTCTCCGTCTGCCGTTGACGACCCAGCGAGGCAGTGATAGCCTCTAGCGCGAGGGGGGCTCGCAGATCTCTGAAGCCGCGAGACAAATCGCCAGGACCCAGTTGCCAGCCAAGCCAGCTACCCGCGTGTCAGCAACGCCAATTCCTCCCTCCCCTCCCCCAGGTGACCCCCCCCGCCGACCAGGAGGATAGCGCGGGAGCGACGGCGATTTGCGAGAGAGGCCCCCCAAAGCCCCCTGATCCTTTCCGCTCTCGTGCCCTTTTTGTTCTACAATGTGGATGTGGTGCTGTGGTAGCAATCGCCCCTCTCGGCCCCTCTCCTAGGCCTGGGCCAAATCATGGCCCTAGATCGAATCAGGCCCCCGCAGAGGCCCAGCCAAACAAGGGATGGCCAACAGCTTGGGGGGTGGGCTGCCTTTCCTTCTCCATCTGACCGCTTCTCGCCGTGACCGCTGGACGTCACGGCAGCCAACGGCATCTGCCCCTCCTGCAGCCGTGATTGGCGCCGGGACTTGTGGGGCAGGCCTCCGGTCTCTCCACCGCTTCGACGAGGTGGGTATAGCGTGATGTGAGGAGAGGGAGCCGGACAAGGCCAGAAAGGAACCAGCCAGAAGGGAGGAAGCAAGAGAGAGTGAGGGAGAGAAGAGGGACTCAAAGGGACTTTGCAAAGCTGAGGCCGACTCGCTTCAGCGAGTCTCCAGAATGTATGCACCTTGTTCGGTTGTCTAGCCCCTCACCCCCCTCACCCACATATCCCAGCTTGAGCTCTCCTTGGCGGGGGTTTAGACAGCTTGAAAGGACAGAGCTATGAAAGTAGCCATGTCTTCGGCCACGCTTTCTTGCGAGGCCCACCGACCTCTCCATAGTCTATGCTTCATCGCCGTTCGAAGCGTGCGGGTTGTGGTACGAGGGAGGATGGCGATAGGTTCCCATGAATCCCAACCCGGTGGTGCTCTAGTCAGCAATTTGTGTTGATTAGGTGTCACACCACGGATCGCCCGTGCCCTCCTTCGGATTCCATGTACCTGCTTCTGTGCCCCGATGAGGTCGCGGGGCCTCGACCGCCCTCTGGCGGACTACCGTCTCATGCGAGGGAAGAGTGAGGCAGACATGTACCGAAGCCTCTCCCCCTCCCACAAAAACAAAGCTATAGAGGGGGGGTCCCGGGCACTTCTCAACAGGCTGTCGATGTCCCTTGAATGGGTCGGCACGTGCAGAATCTCACAAAGCATTGCAACCACCTCTTACCACCCAGTCCCCCTGGATGTATCATGCAGCTTGAGCAACGGTGCCAGAGGTGCTGAATTGGCATTGTCTAACTGGTGCCGGTGGATGTGCTCTTGTCCAATCTGATGCGTGCTCTCGTCGCCTAGCCTGGCCCCATCCATACAATACGATGGGTATTGAGCCAGGGCAGCAGTATTGGGGCCTGTTTTTGGGCTGTGAAGGAGGGGAGCCAGTTGTGAGAGGGTCAGGTCCTGCAAGTCGAATCAAAGCGGACTAGTTAGACGAGGCCACACGATCAAGTCCCACGTTTGCGTCCTGACTTCTTTGGACAGTCAGTCCTTCGTCAGCACGAGACCTCGTGTGCTTCATAGATCAGTTACAAGCTGCTGCCGCATGGATGCATGCTGCTATAACGAGGCATGCTGCTTGATATAGGGGCAAGGCGAAATAGTCGAGGCTATATTCCAAAAGTAAAAAAGAGGGGCGTCGCTTAGCCCGCTATAGAAGGGACTGCCACAGAAGTGCAGGATAAGGCACCAAGGTTGTGTTGGTCTGTGCAACCGCTCGGGCAACTCGGGCAAGATTGGAAGGGCGACACCAGCTTGTGAGGCTTCGGAGAATCCATTTGAACGCCGGCTTTGTTGGGCGTAGGTGCGTGTGGGTGTGGATGCGTGGATGCGTGCGTGGGTGTGGGTAGGGGAGTGAAAAGGCGATGGGCCAATCTGTCACACGAGGCATCTGCTGCCAAATGAACGACTTCGCTGTCTAAGAAACCGTCCGGCCGGCCAGGTCATCAAGATGCGACGGCCGAAGGCGATTTATCCAATGGCCCAAGGAATGATGCTCTTGTGCAGCATTCGCTGATCCCCGAACCTGTCCTGTTGCCGGCCTTCTCGGCTGGTCACGGGAAAACATGAGGGATTGACAGCTGGCGACTCTTCCTGTTGGTCCGGTGAAACTGGAATGACGTTGACGAGCCATCCGCCGGCGGACCCTGATCGTCTACTCGTTTTCCATCTGCTAGAAGGTTTGAAATTCGCGGTACCGCCCCTTCGAATCCACAGAGGAGTCGCCAATCCCTCGAACACGGGCGGGAGGCGGATATGGAAATAGCAGCGAGGCGCGAGGACCGCCCCGGCACTTCGATGCCTTTGCTGCTTCCTACCTAGTTCGTCTCTGGTGGTCCCCTCCCCCCTTCGCCCCCCGGGAGCTCCCAGACACACCGCCATTACCTCATCGCTGGGACGAAACGGCCCATCGCTTGATTCCAAGGCCGTGTTCCGATGCAATCGTCCTCTCATTTTGGGGCGGGAGCCCGCGGAAAGATTCCAGCTAGAAAATGACAGGGGCCATAGACTTTATGCAAAGAGAGTAAAGCTGAGCAATACGCCGACGACGTATTGACTAAGGCACAAGCACCTCGCGTAAGCCGATACGATAATGAGTAGTCATGACTGGGAATGATGCGTATGGCCCTCGCATTCGGTGCTGGGTTTGCTGCCAGAATGGAAGGGGAGAAGAGACGACGAATCATCCTAACCATCCTGCCTCTAGCCGGTGCCAGGGGGGGCTCCATTTACTAGGCTGCACTCGCCACTACCAGCCACGCCAGCGCCGAGTCAGGCCTCGGACTCACAGCCGCGAACGCTGCTTTGTTGGGAGGTTGCGGCCGACGGGATAACGGCCGTGAAAAGGCCCTTCTCGGGCTCAAGTCGCCCCCGACTGTCGTGGAGGCGTAGAAAAGGACGGGATTTCCTCTCGATGCTCCGGGCATCGCTTTTGAGCCGAACCTCGCTTTTCAACTTCACCCATAGCAATCGGCCTCGGGAACATCCCTGGCCCCCGCGAAGGTCCGACACTTCGAACCGTCTGCCGAATTGGCCGGCAAAGCTGGAAACGCTGGGAAACGGGGCGAGATCCTCTGGTTCCTTCAGAGCCGGCACCAGATTGAACAGCCACACCTAGCTGCAGGCCTCGTACCGCCCAAAAAAAGCCAGGCTTGCCAGGACACTGTGCTGGCTTGGCTGAGTATTTGGATTAAGGCTGCGCTCGGCTGGGATCGTCGGCGACGGTCGTATTATCTAAGACCTTGACGGCCAGGCGGAGAGGGCTGAGGGCTGAAGCCTGAACGGGGGGCTTCTCGTGGTCTCGCAAGACCGATCTTTAAAGCCTGTGTGTGTCGTAGGTAGTCGGAGCTGAGCCCTCGATCAAATACCGCCCATCCCGCAAGATCCAGTATACCCGCGGGGAGCGAATGGGATCCTGCACCGCCAGACAAGCGAGGCTTTTTTTTTTCAACATAACGGAACGAGCGTGCCAACGTCGAAAGGCCCCGCCGCTATTGGGCGATCTCCCGGACTGGAGCGACCCAGAGAGAAGCCGACAGAAGTGAAGGGACGGCCGCCGCGATTAACCTTGGAATTTCCAACAGCGCCCGCTCACTTGGGGGGGGAAGCAATCGGATGCCGTAAGCCAGTGCAGCGACGGAAAAGCTGAAAAGGGGAAAGCACGGCTGCTGGAGAACGGACTTGGTTCCTACCCACTCTCGAGCCACTGTCGAGCCACTCAAGAGGCGTCCAGAGGACCCAGCCCACTGCGCTTGGCTTCCCCATAGCGCCCGCCTTCGCCAACCAATATCCTTGAAAGCTGCTAGGAGTGACCCGCCAGAGGTACCTAGTTACCTAGCACCCCCTAGCAGCCCACCCCCATCCCGCCCGCCCTTTGGATGGGGTCGCCCAGTATCAGCCATCACCCAGCGAACATCAGCCATTTGATGGTCCCCCCTCCCCTCCCACCGCTGCCCGACAATCCACCTCCCCGACAGGTGATCTCATCATCCTACAACTCCTCAACACCAGTCCCTCCGAACCTGTTCGAGGACCAGACCGGGTGGACGGGCCTGACCTGACCATCATTGAGACCGCCAGGCGACCTGCGATCACGACCCTTTTGTGTTGTTCATTCTCCCCCCGACCCCATTCTACCCCCGGCCCACCTTCCCCGGTTACCTACCTGCGCTTGTCTTACTACTCCGGGACCTCCCCTCCGACCTGTTCAAAACAATCAACAAGCCCGGCAAGCACAAGCCAATTCACAGCCTCTCACTCCGTCTCTCCGTCTCGCTCTCTCTCTCTTTCTCCAGCCTTACTTTCCGTCAACCCACCAGTATACCAGTATTCGGCCTGTGCTCCAATCCAAACGCCACCACCAGGAACACCACTCCCTACCCCGATTCCTCCTGTACTACCGCTCACCAGCCCCCCCCCTTCTCTCCAGTTCCGAAAGGCCTAATCACTTGTATCATTACCAACTCCTGCTCTGCCTCTCCGATCCTTTTTGCCGCCTCCTACCTCCGACCAGATCCCAAACACCACATTCTGTTTCCCCTCCTGCCAACCGCCTACCAACCGCCTCCCATGCAATAGCCGCCAAGGTTGATAGCCAGTTGCTGGTCTCTATCAACCAGCACGTAAGACTGCGCTCCACTGCCCGCCATTACCACCGCCGCAGCCTTCTCCGATATTTGCAGGTGAATTCTTGTCGATTCTTTAAAACGGCTTCCTCAACAGACAAACCAAGCCAACATGTCCGGTCTCCCGCCTGATCCGTGGCTAGTCTTGGGCCTTACAAAGAGCGCCGACAAGGCTGAGATCCGCACCGCCTACAAGAAGCTCGTCCTCAAGTGCCATCCCGACAAGGTACAGGATCCGACCCTCAAGGCTGAGAAGCAAGATGAGTTCCAAAAGGTGCAGCAAGCCTACGAGCTGCTCAACGACGATAACGAGAGGGCCAAGTACGAGGACCAAGTTCGAGTCCATGAACTGCGGAAGAAGATGGCCACCAAGACGACGCCCAACAGCTCCGCCAGCAGGACCCCTCCGATGAAGCACTACTCGTTCGATGTCCGACCGTCCCCGGAGACAAGATACAAGCCTGCCGCTCAGCCTGCCGCTGCCCCGGGACCTACTAAGATCTACGCCCATTACTCTACATCCCACTCTCGCTCACACGAGGATGCTTCCCGGGCATACGAGATATTCGAGGCTGTGCCGCGCACCGCAAGGCGCACCGCCAGCACCGAGTATCCCAAGTCGTCGTCGCGACGCGACCGCGAGGATGAGCGGCGTGAACGCGACAGGGAAGACAGGCGGCGAAGACGCGACGAGGAGGATAGGGAACGGGAACGCGAGCGTGAGCGTGAGCGTGAGCGGGAACGTGAGCGACAGGCACGTAAGGAGTCCAAGAAGCGTGCCGAGAAGGAACGCAAGCTTGCCACTGAGGAGAAGAGCCGCCGCTACCGAGAGCCTTACGTAGAAAAGCTCCCCGAGGACGCCGAGGATGTGTACGTGGCTGCTAAGCCTGAGAAGAAGAAGTCATCATCCAGCAGCAAGAAGCACGATGAACCCAGGGAACGAGAGCGATCCACCCGACGCGGCGAGCGTGGCGAATCTCCTAAGATTGAGCTGCGCAAGGAGAAGACAGACATGTACCGGGAGTACGCCGCTGACTACATTGAGAGATCCAAGGCGAAGGCGAGCCAGTCGTCGTCCTACTACCCCCCACTGGTCCCGTCCCCGCCCCCTATGGAACCCGGTTACGTCGACGACAACGTTCACCGGTCTGCCGCTCGCGCCGCTTCTCGACGTATGTCGAACGACACCCCCAAGAAGGAGAAGTCGTCACGCAGGCAAGGATCCAAGGACGAGTTTGACACCGTTGAGCTCCCTATCAGGCCCGCCATGCTCTCCAAGTCGCATACGACTCCTCTCAGCCAAATGGTTTCTGGCTCTCCTCCCCGACCGTCGCGGTCGAGTACGGAGTCGTACAATCGCTCGATACCACAACCTCCAGCTTTCTCCCGGAGTCACACCTGGGCTGCTGCCGAGGATGACCGGACAAGTCGCAACACCTATCCGATCCCTGCGGCTGTGTATGAGTACGAGTCGGAGGAGGAGCCACCGCGCAGGAGCCATCGTAGCCGGCGACCCCCTGAGGCCGTGCGATACAAGGTGGGCGACGACAACAAGACATCTAAGATCGACGCTCAGTACGGGTATGGGGAGTCGCCGACCGGCCGTCGGTACGGGAGCGGCCTTGGCCGAACTTCATCTACCGCCTATGCCGAGGCTCCCTACAAGGTGAAGACTGCCCCGAGCTATGGCGTCGACGATGTCCAGTTTGCGGATGTCGCGCACAACACCTCGTCCAGCTATGCCTACCGAGATACAGGCCTCTCTGCGTACTAAAGAAACCGGACCTAAGTCAGTTAGCGGCCTTCCTAATCTCCCGCTGCTCACCGCGTCCCGGGTGTTGCCACGATGCGTGTACCTCTCGACAGCATCGTCCACCCTTCCAAGGACGGCTGTGTGAAAGCCGGAGCGCCTCAAAGAGGTGGTGTTGCGCCCGGGTGCTACCATCCTTGAGCGTCGAACCAACAAACACAACATCTGATTCGTTCTCCTGTATTTCCGGCGTTTTATATCCTTTAATTATTTTCGTGTCTTTCTCTTTTTTTAGTCTGGTCTTTATAAGGAGACCGCCGGTCTGATCTCGAGTCGGCGAGATGGGGAGTTTCGGAAAGGCCTTCGTTTCCTTGGTTTCTTTACTCCATAACACATGAACGAAACTCATGTCATGACAAGTAACGAGCCGTCTCTGTCTTATTTATTTCTCTTTGGTTTGGCCAGACGGGCGCGGCGTTGGGAGGCAAATCCGGGCCCAGATTCGGGAGACCGCTAGGCACCGGCGAAGGCATCAACGAAGGCAACTATCACCATCCCCATTATGGTGTTGGCATGCCGACGTGCTTACGCTACCACACCGAGATGTGTGACGGATCGCCGACTTGTGGGACGTCTGCAGCTTGACCAAAGACTGTCTTGAGTCACGGTCGAGGGACTTGCTCACGTCCGCTTGTCCAGAGACTG
This sequence comes from Thozetella sp. PMI_491, assembly GCA_021432635.1. NCBI lineage: Eukaryota > Fungi > Ascomycota > Sordariomycetes > Chaetosphaeriales > Chaetosphaeriaceae > Thozetella > Thozetella sp. PMI_491. Next base: position 372,334 of record MU270047.1, read on the forward strand.
GACAGCTGGATACGTCGGGTTCGCCACAGGCCGACCCGTTGCGCGTGCTAGCCCAGGCTACAGAGAAGGCCGGCGCGTCGGGCCCGCCAACACGCCACCCCCCGCCCAGCAGCCGTCATGTGCTCATGGCCTTTTGCATCTCTGTTGATTTCTCTCTGATTTTCCGATTCTGTTCTTTTTCCGTTGTACTTATGACGGGCGATACCATACATACACAACAAACCATTGCATAGCTCGGAGGTGGAAACGGGAGGAAGGCGGGGTATAGTTGACTCGGTCACTCATTCTTTATCAGGGCGTTTCAAGGCTTGGGACAGGGGAGACTACTCATATCAACGGTGTTGGATCTACACTCGTTACGATTATTATCGTTGCTTTGCCATTGTTTCTGGTTTTTCGCCTGCTTTTCTGCGTGTTCTACAACGTCTACAGCCCGTACACCTGGGGACAGGAGCTGCCTGCTGCTCGTGAAGCACGCAGACCAACTTGCTGGCCATGTCTGAGACGCTGGGAGGACGATATGTTGTCATGAAACCGGTAGCAAGTGGGTGGTGGTTGAGGGATGACGCCTTGTGGCGGTAGGGGATCTGATGCGGTGGGAGCGAGAGACGATGGACGTCCGTGTCATCTGGAGACGACGGGACCCGGGAAGCTTTCTTGAAACCATACATGGAATGGATTCTTCTTGCTGCATATCCGTCTGCCTGCTTATACTGCTATTTGCTACTGCTGTCACGAGAGCTACGACTTCTAGATACCGCTACCGGGTGGCTAGCGTTACGATGGTCAATGATCAATGACTCTTTGACTCTCTGCATCCTGCACACGGTGGCCTCTCCAAGCGGTGCGACTTCTTGTATGACCTGAGGGACAACCAGTATAGCAAAAGCTGCTACCTACCATCCGACTCGCGCCGGACCGGAGGATGGTACTGGCAGAGAGAGCTTCTCCGGGGACTTGGTCTTGGACCACTCCTGAATGACAATATCGGCAGCCTATTTCCTTTCTGATTAACAAGATGGGGCGGGAACAGGGTCATTGATGCGGAAACAGAACTCACTTTCTCACCCACTGCGTATGCCAGCGCGCTCAAGTGCGAACTCGGCAGGATCGGGAGGATGCTCATGTCGACCACTCTCAAGCCAGCCGCGCCGTGGACCTTGAGATCCGGGCCGACCACTCCCCCCTTGGCCTTGGGTATCATGGCCGCAGTGCAGCAGGGATGGAGGAACGACAGCGTGATCTTGTCCCGAATATACTGGATTAGGTCGGCATCACTCGTCACGTTGACCCCCGGTGCAGTTTCCACGGCACCGAGCTTCTGCATAGACGGTGTGCCGACCATACGCCGGAGGTATCTCAGATGAGTGAGGTAAATATCAAAGTCGACAGGGTTTGTGCCGGTCCGGTAATCCAGTATAGGCTGCTCCAGGGGGGACGTGGAGTTGAGGCGAACGGTACCACGGCTGAGCAAGTGCAGGTTGATTGCCCGTACCGAAAAGCCAGTCTGGTCTATTGTCAGCCATTTACACTCCAAGAGCCCTCAGGAAGGGAGGTAACAACACGGAAAGCACTTACTGCCCATCCGCTCTCGATGCTTGGGTACTTAGGGTGGGCTAGGAACTTGGCATGCACTGCTAGCTGGTGCTGGTACCCCGCCACCATGGTCGGGTCCGACCGGTAGTCCGGCGGAAGGTATGCGGCAGCGGCGGCGGCATCGCCGGCAAGCGAGCGGATCTTGTCGATTATGACCATGTAATCGACTGTGACGTTGGGTAGCGGGACGAACATGGCTGAGTTGGACATTGCAAGTGTGTATGGTCCGCGCGCCGGCGTCTCGTCGAAGCCGGCGGCAGCGTCCGCCGCGAAGGTTGCGTTGTTCATGTCCTCTGGCAGCGGGAAGAGGCTCAGGGGCTTGCTGTCTGAAAAGAGCAACCAAGGAGAAGAGCTCGTCAGCGTTGGGAGGGAGGCGAATGCACAGACAGATCTCCGGGCGCACTTCACTTACAGTTCCAAGTGATACTAGCGCCTGAGTGATCCTGCAGGTTGGACCCTACCCCGGGCAGATCGAGAACGAGCGGGATGCCGTGCGCCTTCAACACGGATGCGGGGCCAATGCCGCTCCTATGCAGAATGGTTGGTGTATGCAGAGCACCGGCAGAGATTATGACCTCGGCCCTGGGCGTCTGGTTGAACAGGCGGTTGTCCGCGAGAGACCGAACCTCGACGGTGGGCGGCCCGCGGGTGAGACCGTCAGGGTACAGTACCCGGGTGACCTGGTGCTTGACCAGCAGGTCGTAGTTTGGTCGTGTGGCATTGACGGCAGCGTAGTGGCCGAGGCCGGCATGCGAGCGCCTCGACGTCACTGGGTGCTCTGAGATGGGAACCCAGCAGAGCGCGTCCTTCTCGCCGGCTGCGCATTCAGGTCGTACGTATATGCCCATCTCCCGCCAAGCATCCCTCGCGACGCCATAGTCGGCCCAGAGGAAGGGAGGATAGCTCGAGTAAATGGGTGTGCTTCCGCCGTAAGCCGATACGTTCCAGGTGTAGCCATACTTCTTTGCGACCTCTTGCGACGGCTCCGTGAAGGTGACGCTCTTCATGCCCTCGATCAGCTCCCAGTTCTCAAGCGCGCGGTGCGTGCAGAATGACTACGCCAGGCATGCCTGTCTTACCTTCTTGAAATATGGGAAGATGCCGTCCCAATCCCACTTGTGCTTGCTTGAGTCGAACTCGGGCGATCCCGCCTGGGTCCACGCGTCGAAGTCGTACCGGGATCCCCGGTCGAAGAACATCCCATTGATGGCGCTGCTTCCGCCTACGACCTTGCCGGCTAGGACAGAGGCCGACTGGTTACTGACCAACGGATTTGGCACGGAGGCAAAAGTCCACGAGCTCGCGGCAGCCCCGCGGCCACCCCAGACGATCTGCGGCGGGTCAAAGATGCCGGGGGCATATTCTACATCGCCGTACTCAATGACAAGGACCGTCTCTAATGAGATGTGAAGCGGTAAGTTGGGATGTTCCAGACACGTTAGTTATGCAGAGCGTGTGCATACGGTGAGTCAAGAGGGGCGGGTTGTTTGCAAAGGCAACTTACTGTTAGGGAATGCTTCGGTGAGCCGGTCGGCCACGGTCAGCCCGGAAGTGCCCCCGCCGGCGATGATGAAGTCATATTTATCTCGAAGCTGCGAGACTTCTCGCTTGACGGACCGAAACGGAAGGGCACCAGCTGAGGCAGCGAGCGAGCTGACGAGGAGGGTCCGAAGGATAGCCATAGCTGCGAAGGAGACGCCGCAGGGAGGTTGAGGTGAGATATCGCTCGCAACTTTCCCTTGCTCGTTCCCCCTTTCCCCGCAACTTCGGCCGATTTGCAGTCTTATATTTCTGGTCGGTGCAATGCTTCTCTCGCTCTTCTAGAACAGTTCTCACCCCCCCCCCCCCCCGCGTTTTGCAACCTGACAGGGCAGTATTGGCTGGAGTCCGTATAGGCGCCAGGGGTCTAATAACAAGGGGGCGGTACATGGCAGCGTTGCAGCCCGCATTGGGAATATTGGGAACCGGCGTCCCGTTCGGCAGGTACCACATCGGCACCTCACCGAGCGCTCATTCGGCCCCCAAACGAATATATTTAGCCCATGAACCCCTCCCCTCCCCTCACGGCCTAGTAAATCGCTCTTGCTCAGGCTTGTTGTGGATAAATGAGAAGCGACTCCCCGCATTCCTCGGACGAAAGAAGGACAATCTTACATAATACTACTATATAACTATGGAATATTTCTTCTGGGAGAATGGCCAGAAGAAGATCAGAGAGGGAGTGAAGAGGATGTGGCCCCGGCAAGCACCAAGGGCGGTGCGTTAGCGGACGGCACTCGAAGTGGATGTCGCCTTGTGTTACGGGGGGGAGGGGGGCAGATTGACTTGTAGGGTATTTCATCAACCATGAGGAGCTGCAGTCTTAGGCCTTGCTAGGTCATGATGCAGTTGAAGCCACTCCTACCATAGATTGAGAGTATCCTAGCCCATATCCCGAGGATTTTCAGGTCTATAGTATCTCTAGCTACCCCTCGAGTGCGTCTCTTGGAAATACTTGCCCACGCTGATGAGCCTGATGCTTCAGCACCCCGAGGTATCTTAAAATTTCAAAGCGGTGACCTTTGTTAATGGGCTGTCAAGACGACCTCTAGAGACACGCACAAAATATGGCGATCCTTGTTAGCGACTCCTAGAGGGGTTGCTACCAATAGGCATGTCACTGCCATCTTGCTCTTCACGCTGTCTAGAGAGCTGAGTTGCTCGGTGTCTAGCTCCTCTCTCCGTTGACTATCTTGAATAATGAGTCTCGTAGCTTCTTTGCAGGACTTACTGCCTCCCACACCTGAGAGACTCTTCAACTATTACAATACCAGACAGAGCAGGCGTATGCATAATAGCTATTCAAGGAGCCCACAGCGCAGAGATCTGTGGTGGTAAAAGCGACTGCGCCTTGGTACCTCGCGAGATTCATTGGCCCATAATATGTTCCCCAGGGCAGCCACGGGTGGCTCTTGGATATAAAATGCGCGCTGAAGCAATCCGGTATGATCTCCATGAACCTTTTATTCAAGACGTGGATATACTTGGTCTTCTCATGCCGTTGCTTCTCTGTCCGCCAATCTTGAACTTGCTTTATCGGGCTTTGGAGTGGATGCCGCCAAAATTCCACAGCCCTAAAGTCTAGGCTCCAATCGAAAGCAATACCTACGGCAGCTTTCTCGCCGGAACAAGGATAAACTAGTGGCTCTGAACCATTGACTATGGACTAGCTGTTCTCTATCTCAGATAGCAGCAACTTGCCCTGCCCCCCCCCCAAAACTGGTCGTGAACTTACCTCGGAGTGCCGAAGTATCATGGCGAACATTCAGAAGTCGATACGTGTGAAAAACTGAGTAAGATACGATCTGCCTCTTCTGAAGCATGAACATTGCGTACATCTCGATCTCGGCTCGATTCTCGAGTAGCGGTCTCCCAATGAGAACTGGTAGCTTGCTCGTGAAGCCAATATTCGTCACGGTTGGTAAATGACTTAGGGTCTCATATTTCCTCTGAGTGGATGGGCGGTTGGCAGCACATGGCTGAGATCAGAAGGAGGGCCTTCCTCTTGTGGTGACTACAAGGTAGTTGGCAGTAAGATAAAACGGAGAGCGGGATGGGGAAGAGAACTTAGAAGCTCTTTGCGTTGACGATAACAACACCAACGATGATGACATGGATGGAAGCGAATCGAGGACTGCACCACAAAATGAATCGCAGATGGGATGTGTTGCCGGCTGAGGATGCGGTTTGAACATTTACACGGCTTCACGTCGCAAATGTCAACAAAGGGAAGGCATGCGGAAAGGGGGTGACGCTAACTAGGTAGGTACTAGGCAGGGGCGATTAGTCCTGCTTGCTCTCGTTGCCGCTTGCTATATAGGTAGATACGTAATACAGTATGTTACACGGGCGGGGACGGGACTGACTGAGATGCTGCCGACAGGCTTCCGTTTCTGGCAACGTTTGGAAGGGTCGAAGCCAGGCTTTGTACCGTTTGAGGGCGACGAGCCAATTGTTGCCCCAGATTAGCCATCGTGCCCTCACGATGGGCTGGCAAAGATCTCCACCCCACGCCGTCAACCCGGGCGGGCATTCTCCTCCGTAGATTGCCTTGATTGCTTCTCTGTGGGGGCTACTTTGATCAGAGCTTCAAGCGCTACCCGCGTGGTGAATCTCGATGGAAGAGACGAGAGAAAAAGTAAATTTTCTGGGGCGGCGCTGGCAGGGCAGGGGAGGGCCACGGGGCCAGAGAGGTATCTTGCCAACATCCTTCGGTCTCTACCTGGCGATAGCTCCCCGTTAATACCTTCTGCTCTTGGGGGAGGGTCTGGAGCATAGGCTACCGCTAGCTCCAGGCTGCGTTGGGTTACATAGCCGCCTTATAGGGCGCTGCTGGCCGACCCCTATAGTTGACTACCACTATGCGGTGGTGTCAGTGCCGGAGAATGGGAGGCAGTAAATAGATGGAGCGGAGGACCAATCCGTAGTGTAAAGGGATGCACGGTAGGTATGTATGTGGGTGTCTAGACAATTCTCCGTAATACCTCGGAGCTCAATGAAGAATTGTAGCCTACCTAAGGTACCTACCTACCTCTAGGGCGGGGGGGGGGGTTAGGTAGCGAGGGAATGATGCCTTCCGTCTGGCCTGACTACGGGTTCGCCGGGGAGCCTAGCGATATCACTAAAGGGGATCTCTAGGGCTTACTCTTACTTACCCTTGGTGCCTACCTCGGGTGCCTGGTTAGGCTGTCTTGTACCTATCTTAATTGCCTTGCATAGTATGCCTACCCACTGTACGAGAGCTGTCCCGCTGGCTGGGCTGGCGGCGGGCTGAGTCTGAGTGAGCGTCCGCTGAGTCACGCCTGCCCGGAGCGCACGCGGCAGCCGTGCGTGCCTTCCGATAAGGTTTCCCCCATCGCGCTCAGGAATGCGGGTGCTCCCTGTTTCTTTTGCACCAGAATCCTGCATGAGCTTCCACGATTCCTCCTGTCCTTCCTTCTCGTTCCGAACCTAAGTTTGGTCTCCCTGCCACCTGGCTAGCCGGCGTCAACTAGGGCGTCTGGTGGATAATGGATTGAATCAGTCAAACTCTGGACATTCCTTCGGCGCCCGAAACGGAAACTGGCTCGTTGGGTTGGCCAGCTGGTCCACCACCGTCCGTGCCGCCGTTCTTTCTCCACTGAGCTACCCTGTTCGCTCTATTATCTGCTCCTGCCAGCCTGCCGCCAACCCACGCCGCCCCATATCTCCCTCCGACCATTTGCCATAGCGCTTGTGTCCCTCCCCCGCTCTGCCTCCGTCTGCCACCCCTTCAAGCCGCAAGCCGCCTGAAACTAAGACATTGTTTTTGCCCTTGTCTCAAGGACACTCAAGTTCCACGGGCGCTGTTCCGACGTGCCAGCAGCTCGTCCGTTCGTCCTCCTGGTTTTGGCCCCTCCCTCCGTTCTGGCAGACTCGGGCAACCGATCCCCTGAAGAGGCGGTACCGGTCTTGGCGTCAGCATTCCAGCGAAGAAAATAGAATAAAAAAAAGCCACAGCCCTGCTACGAATTCAAGCGGCCGGGAGTCACTAGACCGTGGCCTCCTGTTCTGACTGCTAGCTGTGGATGCGTCTGACAGCCAAATCGGGCAAAACGGTGGTGTGAAGTCGTGCTGTACAGTACGGAGTATGGTACCTATAGTTCCCTATCGTTAATTTTTTTTCCCTGTTGGACGGCAAACTCCCGAAATCAACGTTACTTCGGGGTCTTCCCCTCCAACCCCAACGAACCCACTCTTGCAGGAAAGACGCAGGTGGTCGGCAACATCAGCTCTCGACATCCAAAGCCGCAGCAGGCCGTTCCGGCGCCTTCGCTCCTTTCCTACCTACGCCGCGAGCCCAGGCCCCGACCGCGCAGCGCAGCGCAGCATTAGCTGTACCATCCCATCCTTCTCTGGTTTGAACGCTGAGGCCTGAGACCTGTCGGACAATCTGGAACGGTTCTCGGCGGCCCACAGGCAATCAGCTGCTTCCGTCGCGAATCGTAGCGCCCCGCCGCCCTCCAACACGTCTCTGACTCCCACACAAACCTGCCCACGCCGCCCCTTTTTGCACCACTCCGGCCTCGTCACAGAACGTAGGCCGGCGCCGTTGCATCCAGGCGCACTGCTGCCAGGTTCCGTCCAGCTGTAACCTTCCGTTCCAGGTCCCACCAGGAACTTGCACTGGCACTTGACCCCCCATAGGGCAGCCCCTCCTCCCTAGCAGAGGTGCGGTCAACCCCCCCGGACAGGAGGCGCGGTCCCAGAGACTCGAAGCTAGAGCGCCGTCCTCAACGGACACAGAGCGCATACTTCGACCATGACCGCCGGCCCACCCCAGCCCATGTCCAGTTCAGCAGCATCCGATAAGGCAGATGACGACCTCCACGACAAGCATGTGCAGCTAAGAGATGCGGCGGCTGCCATAGCTGCTGCAGTCAACAACAGCAGCGCCCAGGTCAACGCGAGTCTCAACCTTTCCTACTCCACTGCGAACGCCGCAGAGCCAGAGGCCGTGGCAAAGTCCCCGGCCGGCAAGACCACGATCTCTGCGACGCCTCTCATCACCGACTTCCAATTCCAGTCCCAGACCACAGCTCCCACTCCGCCGCAGCGTGAAAACTCGGCTGGGCCTACCGGGCCACAGAAACCCGGCGAGTTGACCACCGACCTCCCTCCCCGATCCCCGTTTCATCGTAGCCCGCTCGGTGGCAACGTTGCTCGCCTCCGGACCGACGTCCATCCCGCTACGCCCCTCACGCCTACCAAGACGGAGGCCTTGACCCGACCCTCGGCGGGATTCCTTCAGCACAAGACCTCAACGTCCTCCCTCCGTCCCATTTCACGCACCCCCAGCCTCAAGGCCGGCGGTGCCTTTGCCTTCGGCACCGCGTCCGCCGCGAGCTCGACGGTCCCGAGTCCTATCATTACTGCCATGGGCGACGTCACGCCCCTTCCATCGCCCCTACTCTCGAGTGATTCACCCGGGCCATGGAAATCCCTCCGGCCTACTTCCCGTGATGCCCACATTCCGGTGCCAATGTCGCCCGAGAGCGCCCTAGTGACGAGCACTGGTGAGTCGATCGCGGCCGCGATGGCTAACCAGAGCAAGCGGAGGGCCTACGCTTCTCTGGCGTCTAGCTCAGGTTCGGGAGAGAGTAACAATGAGGTGCAGCAGAGCGATAAGCCCACGACTCAAATTCACACGCGAAACAGGAGCACTAGTGAATACATCCCCGACCCGGTTCATTTGCCAAAGCGAATGATCACAGTCTCCGGGTCTCACGTCAAAGTCGACACCAAGCCTATGCGCCGAGAACCTCATCTTTCCGAGGCTCGAGGCTTGACACCGGTCGAGAAGCCGCCAACCCCGCCACCAAGCGAGTCTTCGCTCAGCGCGGCCGACTCCACGTCTCTTGCCGGATCTGGCTCAAGCATGGCGAGCAAAAAGTCCAAAAGCGAGATTTTTGAAGCTTTCGGCAGACGTGACCGGAAGAGGCGCCGATGGAGAGCCATTCGGCAGCTTGGCCAAGGCACCTTCAGCCGTGTAATGCTTGCGACAAGCCAGATCCCATCCTCGGCCTCCGATGACGAAGAAAGCTCCGGTGGGAACAGCATGCCGTCACCGGAGGCTCAACCGCATCGCCGCACACTGGTCGCGGTCAAGGTCTGCGAACACGGCCCTCGCGGAGGTGCCTCCGAGGACCGCATTGAGATGAGTCTGAAGCGAGAGCTTGAGATCATGCAGAGCATCGACCATCCATCTCTAGTACATCTCAAGGCGTGGAACATTGAGCCTACGAGGGCGATCCTCGTTCTCAGCTACTGCCCAGGTGGTGACCTATTCGATGTTGCCAGCACGCACCGGGACTCACTCACGCCACCCCTGCTACGCAGGATATTTGCCGAGCTGATTGGCGCGGTTCAGTACCTGCACGAGCGGAGGATTGTGCATAGAGACATCAAGCTCGAGAACGTGTTGGTGAACTTCACCCCAAGCGAGCTATCTGACGGCACCATCGACTGGTCGACCTATCCGTACTCGGTCGTCACGCTCACCGACCTGGGGTTATCACGACGCATCGCGGACGATGAGAAGCTGGAAACCCGTTGTGGATCGGATGACTACGCCGCGCCTGAGGTCATCATGGGCCAGCCCTACGATGGGCGTGCTACGGACGCCTGGTCCCTTGGCGTCCTTCTGTATGCTCTGCTCGAGGGTCGGCTGCCGTTCGACCCGCCGCCTGGCATTGGCGACCACGCGATGCAGATGCGCCTGCGCAGCAGGACCAGCCACAGGATCGCTAGAGCCGAGTGGAGGTGGATCGAGTACGGTGTCTCGGAGAATGAGGAGGGCGAGGGTGACCACGAAGCAGACGTCAAGAAGTTTGCAGCACGGGGTCTCACTGGTGCCATGGAAGTGGTCGAGGGCCTTCTCAAGAGGGCGCGCAGCCGATGGCCCGTGACCAAGGTGGCTGACAACGAGTGGGTGAGTGGCGCCATCCAGGTGGAAGGCGGCCTCAGCTTCCATGAGGAGGAGGAAGGCGAGGAAGTTTTATGACGTTTGTGAGGGGTAGAACTCGGTCTCGTCTTGACGGGACCGGGTCTGGCCAGTTACATCGACAAGACTTGCGCGAGGATGCAATCCGCCTAGTCCAGAGAGGCTGGACGAAATGTGGCCTCTTCCAGCGCGTGGGCCGCATCGGTTGCAGCTGGAGCGAAAGGTAACTACAACAGCGCCCGACCGGGTGGGACACTCTCTCCCATACCTTTCTCTCAAACTACCGATTTGTATTCGGGTCTCTGCGCTGCCTCCCCGCCTGCGAAGCGGGCAAACCACTTATACCAACAAGAGATGCGATCAAGGGCATGTTATCTTCACTACCTTGAACCCTCCTTCTAAACTGTGTGTTACTGCGAACAGGTATTGCTTTTGCTGCATTTCGGCGACGTGATCTTCTGCGCGTTGCCTCTCTGCTACCTCTAACCCATGATGGGATGGATGATTGGGTGGCAAGGCAAGCCAAGGACTTTGGTGACTTCAAAAAAAGGAAAGAATCAGCCAGCGATGGTGTTGGCGTTTTAGGATATGGCACGGCAGAGGGTCAATGGGTTGGGCATTTCTTGTTAGCCTTTTCCTTCCTCGGATGCATCTGCTTCATGATAGAGAATAATGTCACAACATTTGGGGGGGTTCCCTTCTACCTGTAGTTCCATGCGGATGCCCTTGGGAGCTTGGGGCGCTGCTAGTTACGACCGATTATGACAGCGTGTTTTATTAGGTTCCTACTCACTTGTTTCGGTGTCGAAACCAGCCAATTAGCCGCATACTAGACCGACCAGAGCTTGCGGTCACGTGGTTCTCAGGTCCCTCGTTGTACGTTTATAAAGAAAGAGTATATACTCTCTCCTATTTAAGTCGGGTCACTACTTCGATGGTCGGCTTGTGTCTCTCTATAAGCAACAGCATGTCACAGTGTCAATCACACATTGAGGGGAGGACTAGCGGGTTTGCTCTAATCATCAGATTCGTGTCTACTTAGCATCTCCATCGTAACCTTAAAGTACAGCGCACAAAGGCCGAGAGAATTAGGTAGGTGGTGGTGGAAGGTTACGAGATGTAAGATGGATGTCAGCAAAAGTCTCAAAGCCTCAAAAGCCATCCCAACTCCGATCCGAAGCACTTTTCACGGTATCCCAGCCAAGAGAAATCATCGCATTTAGTCAACCTCCTCCATGGCGCTGTCGCCGGTCTCGGCGGCAGGCGTATCGTCGCTAGCGGCCGGGGCATCCTCAGAAGCTTCGGCCTCCTCGTCGAGGTTGAGGCCAAGCGAGACAAGCTTGTGGATGCGGTCAGCGAAGCTGGCGGGCTCATCAATGGTGAAGCCCGAGACGAGGAGAGAGGTCTCGAAGAGAAGCTGGACGATCGACTTGACCGTCTTGTCGTTCTCGCCGTCGGCCTCAACCTTGTTCTTGAGCTCCTTGACGATGGCACTCTTGGGCGAGATCTCGAAGGTCTTCTTGGATGACATGTAGCTGCTCATCGAGGTGTCGCGGAGGGCCTGGGCCTTCATGATACGCTCCATGTTGGCGGACCAGCCAAACTGGCCGGTACGGATGGCGCAAGGAGCGCCGACAAGCTTGTGGGAGACAACGACCTTCTCAACCTTGTCGCCCAGGATGTTCTTGAGGGCCTTGGCGAGGTTCTCGTACTCCTTCTCCTCCTCCTCGCGCTGCTTCTTCTCTTCCTCACTCTCCTCGAGGTCGAAGTCCTTGGTGATGTCGACGAGCTTCTTGCCCTCGAACTCCTTGAGCTGAGTCATGGCGTACTCGTCAATGGGGTCAACGAGGAAAAGAACCTCGAAGCCCTTGGCCTTGAGAGAGTCAAGGAAGGGCGACTTCTGCACGGCCTTGAGGGACTCGCCAGTGATGTAGTAGATGTTCTTCTGGTGCTCAGGCATGCGGGTGACGTAGTCGGTGAGCGAGGTCTGCTCGTCGCCCGACTTGGTCGAGTTGAAGCGGAGCAGCTTGGCAAGGATGTTGCGGTTCTGCGAGTCCTCGTGGATGCCGAGCTTCAGGTTCTTGGAAAAGGCCGAATAGAACTTGTCGAACTGCTCCTTGTCCTCGGCAATCTCGTTGAAGAGCTCGAGGGACTTCTTGACGATGTTCTTCTTGATGACCTTCATGATCTTGTTCTGCTGGAGAGTCTCACGAGACAGGTTGAGGGGAAGGTCCTCAGAGTCGACGACACCCTTGATGAAGCTGAGCCACTCGGGAATGAGGTCGGTGGCGTCATCGGTAATGAAGACGCGGCGGACGTAAAGCTTAATGTTGTTCTTGGTCTTCTTGGTCTCGAACAGATCGAAGGGAGCGCGCTTGGGCACGAAGAGGATGGCGCGGAACTCAAGCTGACCCTCGACCGAGAAGTGCTTGACAGCGAGGTGGTCCTCCCAGTCGTTGGACAGCGACTTGTAGAAGGCAGCATACTCTTCTTGTGTGATGTCCTGAGGGTTGCGCGTCCAGATGGGCTTCTGCTTGTTGAGCTCCTCCTCCTCGATCTTGGTCTCCTTGATCTTTTTGGTCTTGGGCTTCTTCTCCTTCTCCTCCTCCTCGTCGTCGACCTCCTCGATCTTGGGCTTCTTGTCATCGTCCTCCTCGACCTCCTCAACCTCCTCAGCGTCCTCATCGGGGACCTCCTTCTCAACCTCCTTCTGGACGTGGAGGTAGATAGGGTATGAGATGAACTCGGAGTGCTTCTTGATAACCTCCTTGATCTTGCTCTCATTGAGGTAGTCGGTCTGCTCATCCTTCAAGTGAAGGATGATCTTGGTGCCGCGGCTGATGGGCTCACCATCGGTGTCGGGGACGATGGTGAAGGTACCACCGGCGCTCGACTCCCAGATGTACTGCTCGTCATCGTTGTGCTTGGAGATGACGGTCACCTTGTCGGCGACGAGGTAGGCCGAGTAGAAACCAACACCGAACTGGCCAATCATGGAGATATCGGCACCAGCCGTGAGGGCCTCCATGAACTGCTTGGTACCAGAGCGGGCGATGGTACCGAGGTTGTTGACGAGATCCTGTAGAAGGTTAGCAATTGAGCAGGCAAATGTGAGCTAGTTGTGAATGACCTACAGCCTTGGTAAAGCCGATACCGCTATCTTGGATAGTGAGGGTCTTGTTCTCCTTGTCTGGGATGATGTCGATGCGAAGGTCCTTGCCGGAGTCCAGCTTGCTGGGGTCCGACAAGGCCTCGTACCGGATCTTGTCGAGAGCATCAGAGGCGTTCGAGATCAGCTCTCGGAGGAAGATCTCCTTGTTGGAGTAGACGGTGTTGATGATGAGCGAGAGCAGCTGAGAGATCTCAGCCTGGAACTCGAACGTCTCAGACATCTTGGGTATCTTTTATCGTAACGGTCGTGAGTTCTGCGACGACAGGATTAGAGTTTGCTCGTGGTAGAAGTGACTAGGCGGACCATTTGATGGCAAACTGTCAAAGGGAAAAAATTGGTCGGCCCAACAGGGCTCCCGGAATGGGAGACAAAGATCAGGCAATCAGGGAAGGGCAATCGCCAAGGAGCAACTACTAGCAAGCTCTCAGGCAATGAGGCAAAGTATAGCCTACGAGCCAATCCAGGTTGCAAGGTGGGCGGGGAGAAAATGAGAGAGAAGCTCAAGTGGTGCGAGCAAGGCTGACGGGTTGGGAGCAAAAAAGCGGCAAGCTCTGATGCTCAGATGGCGGGGCGGAGGTAGCAAGAGAGGAGGTTAACTTACCAAGAGATGATTACAACTGGGACTCTGATGCACCAGAAGTCTCGTGGTATCTGGTAAGAATAGGAGAGAGATGGGAGAGTCAACTCGAGAGGTGTGATGTGGGAGGAGAGGAGAGGAAGAAGAGGAGAGAGAGAGAGCTGGCAGCTAAAAACTGTATTGCGGCCACCCCTGGGCTGTGCTCCCGGGCCAGAATTCGATGAGTTTCTACGCTCCAGTTCTGCGACCTTCTTCTGATTCGTTTGCGCCTGCCTCCACGGCAACCAGAACAGGCTCTGATTGGGTGGAGCTGGTGGGGTGGGTCCAGGCAGGAGGCACCAAGCTGGGGCGGGCTGGGGGAAGGCACGGTCTGAAAGAAGCAGCACCACACTTCTAGAGCCTGCGAGAATCGAGCAGAGGCCCAGATGGTCGAAGGCAAGATGCAACCTTGCGGGTCGCCTTGTCCACTGTCTGATCTGGTGCCTTCTGACCCTCAATGCGAATGTGGAATGGTTTGCCTTCTCTCATCACCCCCCCGCCAATGCACAGATGCGGCCTCCGAGATACAGTATCTTGGTTGCCTGCCTTACTTTTTTGTGAGCAAGGCTGAGTGAGGGGAAGCTGGCTGGCTGGCTGCGGGATGTCCCTGCAGCCAGCCCAGTCGGCCCAGGTCCACGCACGGGGTCCTATAGGTATGTGGCCCGAGCGCCCGACGCTACTCGAGAGCCGAGTTGAGTCGGTCGATCCGCCAAACCGCCATTTCGAGCCTCCCACGAGCCAGCCTGCCAGCCACCAGGTACGTGTCTGGGCTCGGCTCGACGGCATTACGGGGCCATTTGGAACGCGCTAGAAATCTATGGAGCTTTGGGGGCCTCCTCCAGGTCGTTGCTTTCGCGGTGGAAGGCCTTGCCATTTCATTTCTTAGTAGTGGTGGGAGCACCCACCATCGTGGCCTACAACCGGTTGCTCCAGGTCCATGGGGCCTAGATCTTTCCTGAATGGCCTATTGGAGAGCAACTTTTTGATAGCCTCTGCCCGGCGCTGAGAGGCTGCACATCAGGGTGCCGAAAGCCAGGCGGTTGTGCAGCCTAGCACTGGACTGAATACCTAGGAGCCAAGCGGCTACGATACTTGGGGTTCAAGGCGAGAGGCTCGCGAGAGGATGTACTGTACCGTCCCGGAGTATCCTCAAGCCTCTCCTTGCCTGAGACATGGTGTCTCGATACTCAGCAATCATAGAACAGAGCATGAAGAGGAAGAATTTTCAGACAAGCCACGATTTAATGCTAATATTGATGCTTCCCGGGACAACCTTGGCTGCCAAAGGCCGACTGTGACCAAGGCTCATTTTGAAGCCGCAGGCTGTTCCTGGCTTACAAGGCTAGCAACCCCTCCCTCCCCGCCTAGAGAAAATTTCACTTCAGAAACCCGACTCCACCGACTCCAGCCCTGAGATTCTTCTAGATACTTCCCCACCTGTACTTTGTAGCCCTCCAAAGTTCGCTGCTTTGCATTTGTACTTGCGTACCTACCTTAGCTATCCCCTACCAAAGTACCAGAAGGATGAAATGATGAGGCAGCCTTGGTGCCTCGGTTGACTCTAGTCACTAGAGTACTCACCTACAAACGAGAAGTTGAAGAAGCAATGTGCCGACTAGATGGCGTGCTGATCTACAGACGCCCTCGAGTTCCCTGTTAGTAGGAGCGCCGACGGGGGCTCGTGTACGCCCCCTCTCTTTTCAATGGAGCGGGGGATTTAGGGTGGGCATTGCAAGGCAGGCGAGGCAGGCTACCACGACCGGCGAGGGAGGAAGCAGAGTTTTGTTCCAACCATTTTACCTTGCATATGCAGTCCCAAGCTCGTCTTACCTTCCCCTCCAAGCAGCCATCACAGATTGCCGCCGCATCAAGTGCCAAGCGCTTGCGATCCGCAGGACTCGTCGGCCAGTAAACACGCGTGAATTGTTATTTATAACATGATTACCCAGTGAACTAATGATTGGCACTGGTGAGGGCGGACAGCCATCAGTCTGAGCGAGTCGGGCGGCCGGATCGTTGCTTCTGCTGGCCCCGTTGCCCCCGTTGCCCCCGTACTGTACGCAGGTAGCCCTCGGAAAATGCCCCTCCTGCCGTGGGAGTTGCGTCAGAGCTACCCCACCTGAGATCGCCATAGTCCCTTCCTCTCCCGCCTGTGAGTCTGACCCAATTCTTCTGCCGTTTCCCTTTAAAGCAAACTCTAGCCATCTCGCAACCGTGCAGTAGCGGTGAAAGCTTTCCCCAAAGCAACCCCTCCAGCTTCCTTCCAGTCTCAGCTTCTCTCGACCCAGACAATACCACTGTCCATCTCCCTTCCCTTCCATACTCCCTCCCTCACGTCTACACACATTCAAGATGACCATCCCCCAGCTTACCGGTCTCCAGATCGAGGTTCTCGGCGAAGGCGTTGGATCGCGCGAGACTAAGAGGGGTGAGTTTACCTTTCGGCTTCCCAAACACAACCCCAGATCTGTCCCACCCCTTCGGCTTCGGGAGGAGGGGCTGTAACCCCCCGGCTCTCCTCTCTCCTTCCCCCAACACAGAACCCTAGGCGCCTTACTAATCGCGTATCGAACCCTCCCACAGGTGACACGGTTGATGTACACTACAGGGGCACCCTCACAAACGGCACCAAGTTCGACGCCAGCTACGACCGTGGCGCGCCGCTCTCCTTCACTGCCGGTGAGGGACAGGTCATCAAGGGCTGGGATGAGGGCCTCCTGGGCATGAAGATCGGCGAGAAGCGCAAGCTTACCATTGCCCCGGATCTTGCCTATGGCGCCCGCGGCGTGGGCGGTGTCATCCCTCCCAACGCCACCCTGGTCTTTGAGACGGAGCTTGTCGGTATCAAGGGCGTGACCAAGGGCCAGTAAGCGGGCGCGGGCTAGACAGGCCACTTGGCGGCGACGTGGAAACGGCTTAACATCAGAGGAGGACTTTTCCTGGTGGTGGAGATGAGCTTGTTGACGATACGTCAAGAGGGCAGGCCGGCTCTGTTCTTATTGCCCAAACACAGGCCGATACAGTCACTCGCTCCAGCCCGCCTGTCCCGGTCACCTGCCGAGCCACTATAGAATTCCAGCTAGACCAATTGACAGCCAATCTCGTCTGTCTATAGTACATATATACTGTGATGTCCTCATCTCGGCGCCTTTGCACATGTTGCAGCTTAGGCATATTTCTTAAGCACCCGCTTTCCCGTCTAGCCTTTATGCTATTCCGTTGTGGTTTCTCACTGTTCCTAAGCGCTTTGTCAGCGCCGATCGCTCGCTTCTCGTCTATAGAAACTGCTCACTGAATCCATATCTTCGCCATGCGCAGCGCTGTCTGCTGCAGGCGGTCGAGGCACAATCACTCGACCGAGCTGTCTGTACGCTCCATTGGCGTATGTCAGCGCGAATGTCTCTCGCAAATTCGGGGCCAGCTCGTCGGTTGACTGGTTTCCATCAATGATGCCCTCGATCTCGCCGAAGACAACAATATGGTCGCGCACTCGGAGCAGCCCATTAGCAGGTGCCGGGAAGGCATCCCACTCTCTGCGATCCTGGTTCTCAGCCTCCTCCTCATTGTTCTCCTTGAGAAGGCGACACTGTATGACACAGCGCACACCCGCCCCGGAGATGACAGGGACAGAATCCTGATCAGCGATATGGCCGATTCGGCACCCCGCCTCCCGCGTTATATCTTTATATCCCTGGGCAGCTTGTCCCTTCGAGAAAAAGTCAGCTATTGCGGCGCCACTCCGGTTGTCAGCTAACAGGTGGATGTTGAAGCGCCCCGTCGACACGATGGCGGCAAGGGTCTTGCTGGGCGTTCGAATGTTTAGAGATAGCACCGGCGTGGGATTTGACTCGTCTCCTAACGATACAGAGGTCATCGAGGTCACCGTCATGGCCCGAGGGATCAGAGGGACTTCGCTGTCGGGGTCGTGCTCGGTCGAGGTGCAAACAACGACGGAATTTGGGAACGAACGTAGGAGAGACCGCGTCCTTTCTGGCAATGGCAACGAAGTGCTTAGAGCTTCCCGTAGATGGTTCCGGTGTCGGTCCGGCCGCCCCGGTACCTTCAATCGTGGTGAGGCATGAATATTTCGGGAAATGGTTGCTGTGGGGAGTTAATTCTTAGCCATTCTGCTCAAGCAAGAACGATCGGGGAAAGCTACCGAGGGAGCTTGGTGAGGCATGGGGTTCGACACAAAGCTTATGGTGAGGTGCAGGACGCAGTAGATGGCTGAAGTAGAGCGCGGAGCGTCCGGCAGTGCGCCTCACTGCACGCTGGACCGTGGTGGTAGATCCCGGCATGCAATTGACAGTAGCCGACTTGGGGCGCGCGGTGGTTGCAGTTGAAGCTATTAAGCACTTGATTTTCGCTAGCTCTTGGGCCTAGAAGCTCGCCCGCCAAGGTAGTGTAGGTATGTACTGACCAGCATCAGAGCCAGGGGTGGCGGCGATAAGATAAGGACTGGCCCGTGATGCCCCTGTCAAAATTTCGACCCTCTACTCCCAGTGCCTTCCTAAGTACCACGCGAGCTTCGGGGGCTTTCCTCGCTGTCACCATCGCGACGATTGAAATACGTCAATTGCAGGCTCCTCTTCCCGCGCTGCCCGCCTGAACCGAGCCACACTCTGTCAATCGCCTTTCAGAAGTCTTTCAGAAGACCCAGACGCGGCTTTCCAGCATGGGGAAGCTCCCCAGCGCATCTTTCCTCCGCCAGCGAGGACATGCCGCCCTCGGCCCGACCTACAACTCCGCAGCGACTTGCGCCTTCACAAGACCGACTGCGATACCTTCATCATGCCTCCCTCCTACTTCACCATGCGGCACCACCCAGGTGCGGCATGCCACCTACGTGATGCGGTCCCGTAGGCCGTACCAGTTCACGCAGCTCGTGCAGCTCTCGGACGGCAGTACCTACACAATGCGCACCACCTCGCCCGCGAGCCTACTCAAGTCGACGAAGGACACACGGAACCATGTCATGTGGCAGCCTTCGGAAAAGTCTTTGCGCAATGTCGAGCTCGATGAGGCCGGCAAGCTGGCCGCCTTCCGAGAGCGGTTCGGACGCGGATGGGATCTCGAAGAGAAGCCCGTCGAGGGTTCTGTGGAGGAGGCGGCCGGGGCGGCGCCCGGAAAGGGGGCCAAGGGCAAGCCGGCGAAGGCTGCAGAGGCGGCGCCCGCAGCGCCGGCTATCGATGCATTCGACTCCCTCGCCGACCTCATTAGTGGGTACGCGGCGAAGGAGACTTCGATTTCGGGTGGAGGACTCAGCGCCAAGGAGCAGGCGAAAAAGGATAAAAAGAAGAAATAGTCAACTACCCATGGCTTACATGCGAGAGACTACTGTGGGGATGTTTACCGTGTACGAAAACTCGAGAGACGGGGGGTTAGACGGCTGTGTGCTTTTCCGTCGCGGCCTGAGATGCATCATGCTCGCTCCCAGCTTGGAACTAGAGGAGGATCAAGAGCGGCGACGGCCCAACGTCGTCGAGTTTCTATGTACAATACACACTACTGTCCATAATACAGCCCTTCTGCCGAACCCTCCGTTTTATCAGACTGCGGCCCCCCACCCCTTTCCCTAACTTCACTGGCCAGACTCCCGGCCCTAGCTACTAGGACATTCCCGCATGAAGGTCAAGACACGAGCTAACTAGTCCGAGTCGTCGTCGATGTTCGCCCGGGCACGGTCCACAGCGGTGTTACCGGCGGGCTTGTTAGTCTGGATCACGGGAGGGCGGTAGAACACAGTCTCGTCGTCCTCGGCATCGAGCTGCATCAGGAATGTCTCCCACTTTTCGATCAACTGTGCCACCAGTTAGTCCTGGCTCCAATTGTACCAGTAATGAAGGGGGGGAACACACCTCCTTCTGGGCCTCCACAGCGCCCTCCAAGAATGTCTCTACTCCGGACTTGAAATCCTCGACCTTCTCACGTTCGAAGCGGTCCAGTTCGTTGCGCATCAAGCGGCCCATGTCCTCGAACAGTAAGCGTGCTTGGTGAACCTTGCGCTCGGCATCGGCGACTTCGGCACTCATCTGGGTGAGTCTATCCTGCTGGCTCTTGCCCTGTCGCAGGAGCTTGTCCTGGGTGGTCTTGCGCTTCTGCAGCTCCGACTCGGCCGTGTGCCATGAATAGAAGGCTTTCTGCCGCTGGTTGAAGGCTTGCTTCACACTGCCAATTAAGCGAATGTACTCTTCGAGGATGATGCCGAACGTGAGCACGTCCTGCTGCGCCTGCCGATCATAGATATCCCGGATCGTAATCTGTAGGTCTGAAAGCGCATCCAGTGGGCCAGAGAGAGTCGGAGACAGCTCAACAGTCGAGAGGGCATGGAGAGAGGCCGAGAAGTCGCCCGCAGCCTCGGACATGGCCTTACGTTGGGTAACCATGCTCTCCATCGCTTTGAGGAGAGCCTTGAGCTGGTTCTCTAGCGCATCGAGGTAGACCCGGCGATCGTGGAACCACTGGGCATATTAGGTTAGCGGTCCGAAAATGCGGAAGGGAATAGAGGAGACGCACATCATCCTGCTCCACAAACTTGCTCGAGCTGCCGACGTTGATGCCGAAGGAGCTCAGCATACCCTTGCTCTCGCCCAGGTTGGGCTCCTTTCGCTCCTTGTGCTTGACATCGATATTGAAGGCCTCGCTCTCCAGGAACAGCTTGAGGTCGGCATCATGCTGCAGCGCAGGGTGCACCGCCGTCTTGTTGAGCATCTTCTCCAGTGCGGCACGGCGCGCCTCAACAAAATTGCTCTCGAACCGGCCGACCGCTTGCTTCTCGGGGGGTGGGGGTACCACCACGCCCGGGTTGTTGGCGTGGAGTGTGTTGTACAGCCATAGGAAGTCGCGATATCGACGCTTGACCTCAAACTCCGACTGCTTATAGGCTTTGGATGTTGTCTTTGGTTTATCGGTCAGCGATTCGCCTTAGAGCAGACAAGCAGTTCGTAAGGGCTGCGCGTGCAAGGGCTTACTCTCGTCCGGACAGAATACACTATGTGGCTGCTCGTCAGGTCTCCCACTTTATGCGGATCGCCCACGGTAATGACGAAGTTTGGC
Organism: Thozetella sp. PMI_491; assembly: GCA_021432635.1. NCBI lineage: Eukaryota > Fungi > Ascomycota > Sordariomycetes > Chaetosphaeriales > Chaetosphaeriaceae > Thozetella > Thozetella sp. PMI_491. The sequence continues at coordinate 393,274 of MU270047.1, forward strand.
TTGGCTGCTTGCTCGATGCTCACGCCCGGCTGCGTCGTGCTGCGCACCGGGCTCGGCTGTGGTGGCTGTACCGGAGGCGGCTGCCGGGGGCCCGCAGGGCGCCCATCGTCTTCGTCTTCGTCGATTCGATGGGGATCGGGAGGACCGGCACGTCGAGGAGCGCCACCAGCGGAGGCAAGAGTCGTGCGAATCGGGAGCTGCTCCTTGACGGGTGGCACGGGCGGGGCGTCGGATCCCAGGAGGCCGGCATCGAGAGACGGCGGGGTGGCAGCGCCCAGAGGCCCCAATGGATCGTCCTCAACGGCGGTGAGCTGGGTAGGCTGCGCGACTAGGCGTCGGGGAGTCAAGCGGGAGGGTTTGCGAGACGAGGCAGCGGCGGTGGTCGGCGACTTGAGGGCGGCGGTCGAGGACTCGTCCGGCTGCGACGACGGCAAGGATTGCGAGGCCGCCTCGTCGGCCCAGGGACTGTCATCCATCGCAAAGTCTTTGTACCGCTGCAGGTATCGCAGCTGGGAAATGGTGCAGTGAGGGGAGGATGGAGGACAAAGACTAGGGTTCAGCAATCAGTGATGAGAGCCTGGAGGCTGGAAGTGCTCCACCGGTGCTCGGGCCACTACGTTGACTTGGTGGGGATGATGTTGCTCTCTTTAGCGGCTCTCCTCACCAGGAAGACCGAGGTGAAGCAAGCTTCGAGCACCAAAATGAGAGCTCCCAGACGTACCTGCGTCCTGGAGCTTCAACGAAGTCGCTCACGTGCGCGCATCGCTGAGCCAGCAAAAGCCACATTTTACAATTGGAGACACAGATTGGGATGCAGGCTTCGTTCCCCTTTTCGTCAAAGCAATGAATCTGATCGACCGAAGGCCATCATCTAATCATACAGCCGCGTTTCCCAAGTCCTAGTAGTATCTTTGTCCGAACTCCAAACCCAGCCGGCGTGCCCTTTTGCCTTTGCTGCCTACTAGCAGACAGAAATTATCCACCATCGGGTTCCCTAATTATGGTGTTTGCGCCGTGTTTTGTATGTATCCAGTGGGTGTCACATCAAAGCAGATGCTGGATGCTCGGAGCGCTCCTATCGCTCAGGGTCGTAGCAACCGCCCGCAACGACGAGGTTCATCCGCGTGAACTGCACCTTCATCACCGGCGTCTTCTTTGTTGGGAATGCCGATATCTGGTCCGGTGTGACCTGGACCTCCTTGCCCTTCTTCTTCCCTCCGCCCGTTCCGCCCATCCCAGTGCCTACGCTGGGCGCTGCGGTACTTCCTGCCACGGCCGGGGCAGCTTGCCCCCCGACGGTGATGGATCGTCCATCCGACGGGCCGCCCACGGCAATACTATCTCCCGGGACGGCACCGCTCTCGGGTTGCGGCGCGGCCTGGACAGAAGTGGCAGCAAGGGGGTTGGCTTTGGCGGGGTCGGTAGGCAGCTCAACATCCCAGACCCGGATCGTGCCGTCGAGGCCGCCCGAAACAAGTACGTTGGATTCGGCGCTGAAGCTCATCGAGGGGATGCCGCCCTTTCCGTGGCCACGGCAACGCTTAATGCGCGTGCCCTTGTCGATATCCCAGAAGAAGATGTTGCCTCCCGCATCGGCACTCGCAAGTATCTTGCCGCTGGGGGCGCACTGCAGCGAGCTAATGTACTCGGTATGGCCGGCGAAGACACGGACGCAGCTCCCAGTGGTCACGGACCACATGCGGATCGATTTATCTGTCTCGTCGGACGCCGAGAATATGTAGGTTCCGTTAGGGTGCCATGCTATGGCCGATATGCTGGTGTCATGGCCGACCATGATACGCTGCGCTGAGGCATGGTCCTGCATGAAGACGCGAACAGTCTTGTCCCAGCCGGCAGTGGCGAAGTAGTGGCCATGAGGACCCCAAAGGACGCGCAGGACAGGACCGTCGTGGGCCTTGTAGATGCAGAGGCAGGCCCACGCATCGAGAGACCAGAGGCGGACTTGGCCGTCCGCGGAGCAGGAGAGGAGGAGCTTAGATCCGGTATCGACTTTGTCCTTGTCGCCGTACAAGTTGTGATCAAGATTACCGATCGAGTCCGAGAATGATAGGCCATAGACTGGGGCGGAGTGGCCGATGAGTTTGCGATTGTTTACTTTGAGATCTTGTTCGTTGGGCATCTTGGACTGGAGCGGTTTGCCGTCGATGCTCCAGACACGAATGTACGAGTCCATAGTCCCGACAGCCACGAGCTGGTGATCATTGGAGAACTCCATGCATGAGTAGCTACGTAGCCAACATGTTAGCTTGGAGCACATATATGCTGTCCGAGGTAACGTACCTGCCGAGGGTGTTGTGAAAAGTGAACATGCAAGCGGTGATGCCCACACCGATGCCGCCGGTCCGACCTTCGATCCGGAAACGATCCCGGTTCTCGCGGACCTTCTGCATTTCCATGACAACATCCCGAGCGCGGGATGGAGGGAGCGGCAGGTCGGCTCTATTGGGGACATCGTCGCTCTCCTCAAGCTTGATCCTGCGATCGAATTCCTCGACGAGCAACGTGCGGCCGGCAGCTGGCGGGTGGCGCTGGTCTTCATCCTCGAGCTCGGCTCGTACATCATCTCGAAGCTCCGTTTCCATGGGCAGCGGACCCAGCTTCAAAGGAGTTGAGGTGTCGAGCAAATCCTTGTTAAGAAGGCCCGTGAAGTGACCAGGAATACCCTCTTGGGCATCCGCCTCGTCAAGCTCGCTGTTCTGGGCCCGGCGCAGGATCGCCTCGAAGCTAAAAGGCTCGATGGGGCCGCGAACGACTCGGTCCACCTTGCACCGGTCATTCAGGATGGTGGTAATGGTCTCACCCCCGTCTTCTGAATGCGTCTCCAGGTGGTTCCAGATTTGAGCCTCAATGTATTGGTTAAGGGGGATGCGGTATGAGTTGTTGAGATAGAGCTGCGCCGTCTGGTTCTCGGCTAGATGACTGGGAAGCGAAATGGTGGCGAAGGTAGCTATGTCATCCTTGTGCACCGACTCGAACAAGGACTTGAAGTTGTTAAAGAACTTCTTGGCCTCGTCGCTGTGGTTGTCTTTCACCAACTGGAGGAAGGAGTACACGAAGACGGGCCAGAGCAGCTTCCTCAGCTCGAACTAATCGAGATTAGCATCAGAGGACGAGACTCGCGTGGCGTGCAGGATAGCATACCTTATAAAGATCCAGGGAGTTGTCGACATATTCTCTGAGGAGATTGAAGGCCTTGGCATACTTCTTGGGGCCATCGTCCGTGTCGTTGTGGATCGGTCGGCCATCTGGTCCAAGGTTGGACGTCTCCTGGCGGAAGATGGCCTCTGTCTTGGTGAAACCCTTCTTCTTGAGGTAGTCCGTTACCTGCGAGGTGTAGTTGGTTAGAGAGTTGGGTCTGGGCACGACCTAGCCTGCTTGGCCGAGAGGGCGCGCGGTGAGAACCGAGAGGCTAAACACGAGGCATAGAACCAGGAAAATAGAGGTGAAAATGTGGTGAGGTTTGAGGCAGCCATCACCCAAAATCATCTACAGGTCAAGGCAGCATCTTGATCAGAAGCGCGGCCGTGGCTGGAGATGAAATTCCCGAGGCGAGGCAGAGGTTGGCAGAAATGAGTAGGGGAAGTTGGTTAGAGTGTACAGTAAGGAGAAGGGAAATGTCCAGCTAGGGCCGTTGTGTGAAGCTATGAGGACCTCTTCCGGGTTCGCGCGTTCTCCCGCTTTCGGCATGGGAACATGGAGCACCACGTAGAGGTAGAGAAGCAGAAGGAGTAGAGTAGGAAGAGCAAGCAGGAAGAGTGAAGCAGGCAGAGCGAGGTAAGAAGAATGAAACAGTGAAACTCACTATCTGGTTGAGATTCTGCGCTGAAGGGGGTTGCGCCTGGCCCTGGGCCGGGGGAGCACCTCCGGCAGGCGCGCCGCCAGCCGATGGGGGAGGTTGCCCGTAAGAGCCAGTCGGCGGTCCAGCCCCAGCACTTGGGGGAACGCCAGACGACATCTTGAAAGCCGGCTTAGAGTCTCCGTGAGCTTCAAAATTCGGTTCGAGATCGGGGGTTCCTTCTCAGCGACGGCTCGTAGCCTCGGCGAGGCTGCAAAGGTGGTGGCGATCGATACCGCGTCGCAGCGCTGAGGGTGAAATTCGGATGTCGGGGCGGAGATGGCAATCTGATTGGTCAAGCAAATTGCCGTAGAAGCGCTACCGTACTTTCCAAACGCCAAGACACTGTGTCTTTTACATAACTTTCAGACGGCAAGACAGTGAGTGGGTCCAGACTTTGGGACACACCACCACCACCGCCATCAGCCAGCAGCCAGAGAGTTGGATAGAAAATTTACATGCGCCTTGCCTTGCTTGCGCGCTGTGTAGATTGGTTCGCCCTCGTGGTTTTGTATGGCTTATCCAGTCCGTGGAGCTCGTGTGGCCTGTGTGGCCAGCACGCCCGCTATGTTCAGAAGTAGAGGCAGGACGGCTCAGTCTGTAGAAGTTGTATGGCTAACATGTCTCGTTTATGTGGCGCCGGTGGGTTGTTTCTACAGCTATGGGTACCTATCTTAAGGTCCTTATACAGACAGCTCTTGTTTTGGGGAGGGTTGGTTTGGTGGGTGTCGGTGGTCGCCAAAATCTAGACCCACTGTCTTAGCGTTTGGAAAGCGCAGAGTTGGGCAAAGCTAAGTAGGGTAGGTACTGACCGAGGTGAAGATTTGGTGGGGTGAAACGGACGGAGTAGCTTCCTCTCTTTGCACCTCCATCCAGTCCTGTCATCCACCTCCAAGTCATTAGAGAGTTAAGTAAGAGGAAGCGCTTCATAGACGCGCGCTCACTTGCGATGAAGAAATACTTTTAATTGACATCGGCCGCAACTTATTTCTCACCCAACAATACCATGGACGATATTGACCAGCTCACGTCGCACTTCCCAACTGGTCAGCTGGACCAGTCTCCCGATGGCGCGGTAGATGTCCACACACCTTTCACGAGGGCAGAGCGCTTCCAGCAGCTTACCGAGATTGATCAAGTACAGCCTCTCCATATTGCCTCTGGAGTCTTGCCAACTAACCATGTCCCGCTCTACAGGGTGTCACTGCCATTCTCGAGCACACTGGCAACGCTATCAAGGCTCTCGCCAAGCCTGAAGCCGCCGGCTCGGGCGGTGCATCGGGCGCGTCCGATGAAGCTGCAGAGTTTGACCCACAAGAGCGCCTCGCAACCTTCAAGGAAGCCATGGATGCTGTCATGGTGATGCTGCACAGCGTCGACACGCGGCTTAAGCGGCAGATCTACGGCTTGGAGGAGGCCGGCATCATCACCCTCCCAACGGCGGCCCAGAGAGCCGAAGAGGGGACGAATGCCCCGGGCGGCACCGGGGCTCCAGGGGCCGAAGTCATTAAAGCGAGTCTGAAGCCAAACGGCGTCGGGAAGATCGGCACGCTCGACGTGGGTATCCTCAATGCGAATAACAGCCGCATGGAGCGCAACATGGAGAGTGAGCTATGGAGCAGAGCCAGGGAGCACTTGGATGGTGTGGCCAATGAGTTGCAGATGAGAGATGAAATTATGGAATGAAGGGTAATGAAGGGGTCGAGCCGGGGCCGGGGAGTGGTAGACTTGCATACAAGGGCGTTGGGATAAGTAAGGTATCTGTCACAACAGAGAATAATGGCGTCTGTGGTCACAGAGGATCAAAGAGAGGGTCGGTAAATTATGGATACCCAAAAAGAAGCACTCCGTGTTGCATGACCGGCTATTTTCTTATGAATGCGTCGGCCCAAGTTTTTGGTTAAGATCCTTTGTGTCTTTTCTGTTCGGCCTCGAGAACTTCCAACAATGTTCTTCCCAACGAACCGAGGCCCAATACATTCTAAGCAGTTTGTAATAGCCTCCACTGCCGCAGGAGATGCTAAAGGGGTGGGCTACATAGCCTGTCGAAGGCACCACTAGGGAGAGTGTGAGTGTCATTGGAAGGAATCAGATTCTGGGGCTCGAGTCTAGGGAGAGTCAGCACCGAATCTGCAGACACCTCAGAATGGAACTTGCATGGCATTGAATAGAACACACTGATGGTGCTCATTAGATGTATTGACATCTTCTAAAATAGTGGTGGGGATCAGCACCGTGACTTCGTCCCACTTCTCCAGAGCCCATGGTCGGACACACTGGGAACCTACCATAGTAACCGAAAAAGGACTCGCATGCGGGCTCGCCATTGCAGGTATATTGACACTTGAAGTCGGCATAAGGTGTCATCTCATAGCCCACGGATATATATTTGGTTGTGTATTAGTCCCGAGCCAATATACTTCGGGGCTCCAAACTCACATGCGGCCCAGAGACGTAATGAGCCTTGTACCAGAGTTCGTCGATCTTGTAGTTCGTCCAGTTGCTGAGTGGTCGGATATTGGCGTAGTGAATAGGGTACGGCTTCTCCATGTATGGTGCAGCATTGATGCAGGAACTGTTCTTGTCCGCGAGTAAGGTTGGGGTCTGTCGAAACCGTACCCGTTCCTCGCTCCGGGTCGACCACTGCAGCATCTTCCGTGGGAGGCCAACCGTCAACCCCAGGAGCGAGACAAAAATGACGAGGAGCATACCGGCACTCATCATACACTGAAATCGGAATCGAAAGAGCTTGACCAAAGAAGTGTTGGCCTAGTGCCAGTTTTCCCGGTCCAAAGACGAGGTCTCGATTGGTAGGCAATGTCGACTCGACCAAACTGAATTACAGCTGGACAGAGAAAGCGATCGATACGAGCTGGACTAAATTTGCGGTGGAAGATGGAAGATGGAGTACGGATAGCTTGAGTCGGCTATTATAGAGACTACCTAAGCAGAGAATACTACTAGAGTCCTAGGCACCTCCCTCGTTTACCTGTAGTTTTCCTCCTTGAGCTGGCGTCTTCGGAAGTTTTGGTGGCGGCTAATTGTCATGATCACCGCTGATCATGACTTGGAGGGAGAAGTTGTGTAGCAATTAATCTCGAAAACAAACAGCATAGGCTCGCTGTCACCACAGCTCCTCGATTCAGTGTGCCCCCCATTACCCGCATGTCCTCGCCGGCTCATTACAACACATTTCTAACGTAACCCTACCGAGCTGGCCGTTCAACCGTGCCCATTCTAGATTGTGTGAACATCCAGAGAGGCGGCTGGGCTGCGTATTTTGTACATCGCCCCCATCTTGTCGTGTCCCCGGTCATGTTGGCGCGGCCCCCAGGCTGAGTCGTACTGCACAACTAGACACAACTAGACACAACTAGACACAACTAGACACAACTAGACACAACTAGACACAACTAGACGTATATCCGGCCTAGGCGAGCTAGGTAAATCCCATCAAACTTGCCGCTGCAACGGCTTCGTCCTACCAAGTTCTCGGCTTAGATCACTGTCTGCCCAACATATGCGGGGCGAGCGCAACGAGTAAAGCGGCATCCGTCCCCGAGAGATACAGGTGTGTGTGTGGGGGGGTGGGGGGTGTTGTAGATCCTCAGCCATCCGGGTCGACACCGTCCTGAAGATTAGGCGGCGTTTCCACAGTATTACTGCAAATCAGTGTGGAAATGAAGCTTCCATACATCTCTGTGGCGGACTCCCCATCCAACGATGGGGAGAGGAAGCTACTACTGAAGAGATTCCTGTCGATATTAACACTCAATTAAGGTATAGCTACATGATCTCGTCAACCATGGCACTCATCTAGTTCCATTTCTCGGCGGTTCTAGTATCAGCTGCTCCTTGCCTCGATCTACGGCCTGTCCCTCACCATCAGTCCCAACGGTCGTCGTGAGTGCCAGATGCGTCTCTCTTTTTTCCCCAGCACCGCGTCCATCAGTGTCTGTGTATCACTCCGCGGCCGACCCCCTTTCTCCTTCTGCTTGTCATCATCCGCGGGAGGCGACCAGAGACTTGTCTCTTCGACGCTAGCTGTGACTTCAAACTCGCCACGACACAGGGCAGTAACGCCGAGGATGAGCTCGGTCGTGGCGCCGCCGGCGAGCACGGGGAGCGACCGCTGCAGGGTGCCGTTCCACGCAAATTTGCGCGTAAAGTCGAGTGCGACGTTGAGGGGACGATGACACAGAGATGGCATAAGCCGCACGGTTGGGTGGATGGGGTGGGCGGTGCGATTTGTGATAGCAACCTTGAGCTGGACGAACTCGTCGACAAAGATGGTGTTGTAGCCATTAGTCTGCTTGGAGCTTCCCTTCTCGTCTTCGAGGCTCTCCACCGAGAGCTCGATGCTCATCTCATCCACCTTGATGGCCTCAACCATCCTTGAAGTCAGTCTCATGCTGCGCAGCTCAAGGGCGCCAGTCCGGTTCGCGCCAGACGTCGCTGTCCAGCTTCCTTTGAGGTAATCGAGAATCTTCTCCCGGTACCAGAACGCTTCTCGGTTCGCGCGCTCGACGTCTGGGGAGATCTTGGTGCTCACTACAAACTGACGCTGGCGCGACGGGTTAAGCGCGGGGATGAAGGCGTGTGGCTCTTCGAGATAGATGCGTTTCAGAGGGAGAATCACACGGCTGGTGTTACCGGGCAAGATATTTTCTTCGATCTTACCACCGTCTTCGCCTTCAAGCTTGATGAGCATGTGGCTTGGCCAAGCATTGCGGAGGTCGATGAGCAGGAGGCAGTACTTGTCGGCGGTGAGCTCGGTCATGTCTTCCTCAGTGTTGCCAGTGCGCATCCACAACGGACGTGGTAGGCTGCCGTGGAGAGGCAGAACGTCGATCCTAGAGACCTCGATGCTGGCGTTGACAGTAATGGTGAGCTCGAGAGAGACTTGACGGGTGTAAAACTTCTCCTCTACTTCGTCATGTGGTACTCCGAGGTAGGCATAGTCAATCTGGATCAGTCCGTTGGTCAAGCCTGGCTTCCCGAGGATCTCAAAGTCGAAGGTCGCCGTTTTCCCGGGCGCAATGTATCTTTTGTCGTCGTCTCTCTTCCTAAGCCGGAGGGCTTGCTTCTTGGCCAAGATGAGTTCATACTCGTACAGCTCGGCCGCCGTTGCATCTCGACTATTCAATGCCGTCTGGAGCGGATCCTGCGTCGAATCCTTGAACGAAAAGAGGAGGAAGTCCACTGGGGTCGTGGTGGACAGGTTCTGGAGTGTAACGGAGAAAGCCTGGCGCTCGCCCTCGAGAATCATGACGGATGACTGGGGAAGGGTGGTCGACCTGACCATGACAATAGGCTGCTGAGCAATGACGTTGAGATCGAGGTGTTCCGGTTTCAGCTCATTGACGACCGGTGATGGCAGGGCCACATGTGAATCGAGAGAATGGAGCCCGATGGCTTTGATCTTAATCTCGCTCTCCGGCGACCAGGGCTGAGGGAATATGGGGAACCTTCGCTCACGACAGCCCCGGATTTGCAGTATCGCGCCGGTGACCTTCATCGGACCGGCACTCTTTGGCGTGCCCGTGACTTTCAATATCTGCGTCCGATAAGGGCCAAGCACGGTGCTCTCCACGGTTGACTCGAACTCGGCGCCTTCGGTGTCAAGTCGAACGCTGACAATCTCCACCTCTATCTCATATGGATTCTGAAGTGTGATCCTAAACGTGGCCATCTCTCCAGTTACTAATATCCTGTCTAAGGCGGCCTTGTCGGGCTGCTTCAAGAAAGGGTTGTAGATGAAAGGGTTGACGTCTTGCGATGTCCTCGACTTGACGGCGTCAGGAAGTATACTCTTAGCGTGTGGTATAGGTGTCCTAGTTGCCGCAAGAGGCTCTAATTTGACGCCCCTGACCAGGAACTCGTCCCAATACTCGGCCGCGAGGTTGTCAACGCCCAGCCGGTTCGTTAGATCTGTTGTCTTGGTGATGTTGGTCACTAAGCGAACCTGTTCGTCTCTTGAAATATCTGGGTAGGCGTTTTCGCGGCGAGGACCTGGTGCAATGCCGCTACCGGCAGTGCGAAGCAGATCGCTTGAGAATCTCAAGACGCCCGCGAAGTCGGGTAATGCCTCGGAAAAGTTTATACAGGCGCGCAAGATGTTGAGCTTGACAGCTTTCATGCCAAAGAACCGTGCTGCAGACTGCCTTCGGATCCGCTCAAGCGATGCGTCGTCTGCGCAATCGGCCAATGCGGCGAGGGCTTCCTCAGAAGAGCCCGGCGGAGACATGTCGTAGCTAACAACTCCGTACGTCTTCAGCAGGAGGCCTAAGAAGGCATCGATGCCGTGCTCTCTGTCGCCCTCGGCGAGCTCGAGCGCCCCGGTGCCGCTGCCGTGGCCGTTTACCCCGTTGAGGGCTACCAGCCCGGCGGCAGGGTGAATGCCCATCTCGGCGGCGCCTCTCGTTCGAGCTTCAACTAGACCGTTAATTAGGACAGACACAAGCTCTCTCACGACCATCGCCTTCTTTCGCTGAAACCCGAGAACCCCAAGCACGGAGGCAATGCCACCAAGGATGGATACCCGGTCGGTGGTGGTGAGTAGCTCCGACGAGGATGCCGGGAATGCCTTGAAAAGGGTACTCGCGATCTGCGACCGGGTGGGCGTAATGGTAAACCTGGGTATTGTGGTAAGGGGCGTCTCGGGCACCGTTCCAAACACCATCATCTCTAGCGCATTCTTTCCCAGCTGCCCGTCGGAGACGTGCAGTGCTGTCATCATCCGGCAGAACCGAATGGTGGCTTCGGCAAGGGGAAGGGGCGGCAGATGTTCGGCCGATATCCTCGAGTACAACGCAAGTATACGTTCGAGCAGCTCGGGTAGGATAACCTGCAGATGTCGCAGCCACTTAGGCTGACTTGGGTTTTTGTTCTCGGCCTCTTGCATGGCCGTCGCAGTCGCCGTCGACCCCTTTTCTTGCTGCGGCAGTAGGATCGTAGGAACTGTAAACTCCATCTCGGCCCAGCTAAGCAGCAGCAGGCTAACCAAGATGAGCTCCAGGGCTTTTCCATGCCAAAGATGGTCGTTAATCGACTTGGCGACAGTCGCACCATCGACAAGCTCCTTGATCGCCTCCGGCCAGCGGCCAGCCTGGAGGTATAGCGATCCAATGATGATCTGCACCCTGCTCTTGCCCTTGTTTCTCCATCGCTCGTTGAGACCTCCGGGGCCAAAGCCCTGGACAGACACCCTGTCCTGGCTGCTTGTCCGAAAGCCCTCGGCTGTGTCCGGTCTAGAGGGGAATGTCTGCTCGGGGCTTGTTGGTTCCGACGTGTTCCTGCCTGTCTGCATATCTTCGAACGTGGTAGGCGGGTTGGAGAGTGCACTCCTCGTGTTGACGGGTGTCGACGGGCGCGCGGGCGTCGAGCTACTCGACCCGAAAGGCGACCTTCCAGACGGCACGGGGGGCATTGACATCCGGACGTGGCTTCTATCAGCGCCGCCACTGGCCGAGCTCGAGCGGGAGTTCGTTGGCAGTGAGTATTGGGAGTTTCTCCTAGAAAGCATCCCTTGGTCATCCCCAGGCAGCGGGGTCCCGTTGAGCTGCCGGATGGTGGACGACTGTCCGGGAGAGTCCACATAGGACATGCCCTCAAAGGACCTGGCAAGAGTCGTCATCTCGGCCAGGATCAGCGAGGAGATGTCGCACATGACGGTCTTCATCGTGGTCCTCTTGTGGTGCTGGGCGGGCGGTATTGTGACGATGCCTTCAGGGATGCGTATCTGACCATCCTTTGGGGGGAGATAATCGAAAAGCAGCACCTGATGGACCAGCATCTTGGGGTAGGCATCCCGTAGTTCCTCGAGCTCCTGGTCCAACCCTCTCATGTTTGCTTCGACCACTGTTCTGGCCCCGGAGTGCCTCTTTCCGAAGACAACCTTCTCGATCTCGGCGCCATCGGCAATTGCGATCAGTGCGAGGGGTTCGCGATACAGGTCGAAGGGGGAGAGAGCGAGGTGGGAGGGCGGGGCGGTGTGCGTCATGAGCTCGTAGAAGATTGCGCCGTCCGGGAAGGCCAGGGGAGAGAACATATCTGCAGTATCCTGTGTCAGTAGCGTAACTTCGCGTTTCTCCCGGGAGTCCGTCCATACTCCTGTTCGGCCGCCCGTCGGCGCTGACGTCCCGAAGGTGCACGATGTGCTCGCCATTGAGCCGGTCAACGAAGGCATCGAAGCGGTCTCTCTTGATTGGGCCGAGTGGCACAACCAATGCTTTGACCTTGGCCGGGGCGATGGGTAGGAGAGAATCCGCGCTCATCCTCGCATCGGTCGCATTCCCCCAAATTTCTCTCCCAGCGAAAGATTAGGTCCGGCAGAGGAAGGGCATATCGATGGTCACGGAGGATAGGTTTGGTGGTGGCTGCTGGGATGACGCGGCGAAAGCTCTAGTGCGAAGGCGATATAGAGCAACGGGGCGCAAGCGGTGTGTTCGTGTACCGTATCCTCGAGACAGGTTATGGCAATAGGCAACTGCTCTCGAGCTTCGCTCGGTATCGATAGTAGAGACCTAGATGTCTTGTGGACAGTCTACAATCTGCGAGCGCAGGCCAGCCAACAACGGTCGAGCTTTGGTGGGCCTTCGCGATGGCCAAAGCGTCTGCCTGTCTCAAACGAGGATCGGCCAAGGCAGCCTTCTCGCATGATTGGCTGGGTTGGGGCTTCTGACCTGGCCCGGGCATCACAAAATAGTGGGCTGCCTTTACTGTAACTGGGGGGCTTTAGGGATGGGCCTTGGGCAGCTTAGCAGGCTTCGCGCCCCCTCCAAAACTAGCCGGCTTCCGATTGTAAGCATATCACACCTCACGCGACCATGTATTGAGGCCTGCGATTTGCGGGACCCCAAGTAAACCTCTCGTTTCGCAGTAGCTAGCATGAAGAATAAACTGCACAAACAGCTTGGGATACCGAGAAAGTAGGCTCACTTCTTGACTTGATCCCGGAAGTCGTGCTCAAAAAGACTCAGCGTCTTTCATATTTGGGGTCTCCGCGCCGGCGTTCCCTCAGAGATTCATACCCGTGTCAGACCCTTCCTCGAGTAGAATATGGACATGGATGCGTGGTCTCCCCGGTAGTAAAGTCAGGTAGCCTCCCCTAAGCGGCAGAAAAAGCCCAAGTCCGTGGCCCCCCCCCCCCCGCCAAGTTATCCAGATACCGAGCCCGACCAAGCAGCATCACCAGAATCCGCCTTGGCCTGTCTCGCCTCCGCTTGGAGCTCGCTGTCGAAAATATCCACAGCCAAGCTCGCTTCTACAAAATCTTCGAGCTCTTCTGTCACAGTCTTAAGCTTTTCCTTGACAGCAATGCTTCCTTCGAACCCAACAATGTGTCTCGCTGGCGGGTTTTCGTGGCCTCCGATTGCCGTCAGCGCGTGCACCGTCTCCATGACCAGCTTATCCAGCGAAGGAGCCGGTAACTTTGGGTAGCGGTACTGGATCTCGTCCTCACTCTGCTCTATGGCGGTGTCTGGATGGGTATTGAGCACATTGCTCAGCATGTCCCGCACGCTCGGGGCCGGATTGACCTCGCTGTCGTAGCATGGTAACAGGGGCGCGAAGATGATCCTATTAGTCAGGCTCTGAATCTCCTTGTTGGGCTGCACGATGGTGATCTTGATGTTGAAAGGCGCGATCTCGTACGCGAGTGAGTCGCAAAACCCCTCGAGCGCCCAGGTCGCTGCCGTGTACAAGCCCATGCCGGGCGTCCCGATGTGGCCGCCGATCGACGTCAGGATCATGATGTGCCCCGTGTGCTGCGCGCGGAGCTGCGGCAGGGCTGCCTTGATGAAGTTGACCTGGGCGAAGAAGATGGTCTCAAACTGATCCCGCGCCAGGTTCTGCGTGGCGGGAGAGGTCGAGAGCTCTTCGACCGTCCCTATGACGGCTTTCCCAAATCCATCAGCGGGACCGTCACGCCGGGGGGGAGGGGGCCGCCAGGGCTTGCAAAATACCTTCAAAATTGCAGCACAGCATGATGTCGATGCGCCCAAACGTCTGCACTGCCTCGGCCACGGCGGCGCCGCACTGGCCCATGACCCGGCCATCGCACCGTATCGGCCGTATCCGGTCCTTCCAGCCCTCGCGGTCTTTGCGGGAGCTGCGGCACTCGTTGATGAGCTCCTTAAACTCGGCGCTGCGGCCATCGTCGGCAATCTCCTGTGGCGGGAGGCAGGCCACTACGTAATCGCCGTGGGTCAGCAGCAGCCGAATCAGCCGGATGCTGAGGGGCGACAGCGACGACGTGAGGAACCATGTCCTCGGCGAGTTGTGGGTAGCTGTGTTGTCCTTGTCCATTAGATGTCATGTCTGTCTGTCGCCGCTTCCTCCGGCGGCCACGAACCCCCGGGGTCTAGGAAGTGAAGTAAAAAAATGGAGCTGGGAAGCGCTTAAGACGACCTAAGAAACACCAGGAGAGGGGTAAAAGAAAGAGGGGGGGGACTGGCGTGACGCACGGAATGAAGCGGGCGGGATAGCATGCGAATGCCTGGCCGGCCCAGCTTCCGAGTTCTTTCGATCCGCCATGACTGAGGTGCGGCCACGGTACCGATCCAGGGCCTACAGCCCGCTCACATAGTCTTCTTTTTTTGGCAGATGAGGGGTTCTCGAGAGGGAAAGGGACGCTGCGACTCGAAAAGGGAGGGGTTCGCTACATCGCACAAGCAGGCGGTTTCTGCGCTCTGACGGGGCCAAAACAAACAAAGAGCAAAATCCTCCCCCCGAATTTTCTTTGCGAGAGTTGGAATGGTTCGAAGGGTAGGGACAACGGTGTGCCCCTCCCTTTATTATATCCCAGCCAAGGCATAGCTGTCTCTATAGGAGGAAGTCAAGGTGAGGAGGATACCCGACCCAGACCCCGGCTGGCCTAGCGCTACAGTAGTATATCCGCTGCCTTCAGGTGCACCGCCAGTGGAGCACGGCAGTTGCATTAACCTCTGACGGCCACGCCTTCGTGATGAGGCTCAAGCTGCGAGCTGACGACATGGGGTCACGGAGGTTTGCGACCCGTCGGATGCCGTCGTATGAGCCTGATACGACGGGCGATCATCCATCTCTTCTTCGGTGCATGGCAAGCGAAGGGGGCCCCCGTCCCGTGCCGTCTCGTTTGTTTTCTTCCTGTGCAACGGCTGCACCTGCACCGAAGGGTTCGTTAGATGCCCATGGAAGAATTCCCGGAAGCGAAATCCCCCCACCTGCCCCCCGCCCCCCTCCTCCTTATGGGAGCTAGGTATGGCTCAGGTACCTAGAGGAGAAAGTTAGCTAAAATAGTACATAGACGCCTGCTTGGGGTCTCTTTGAGCATCCGGAGGAGCGCGTGCGGGATAAGATTGTTCCTATCAACTCCCGAGGGCATCTCTTCATGGCTCTACCATTATTTTCGAGACGAGGGCCCGCAGTTCCTAGCTGCAAACCGTGTTCCAGTATCTGTCTAGGGGGCTTTCTTACCTTGCAACGTCTGGTTCTGGTTCGGGCTCAATCGGCTACATGGAAGAAGCATATGTCGGTGGTATGTTCCGGCTATGATCCTCCCCTCTCTTGTGGCGATGGCACGATGTGGTTGGACAGCGAGTCGGAGAGGATCCCTCTTGCACAACACGAAAGAATGGCTTAATGGGTATGGGGATGGGGGGTTCCAAAAGTAATGCGCCATTCCGGCTTCAAGCCTCAGCCAGTGCAGATAGATGGGGCCCCGTGCTCCCCGTCCGTCGCATTGGCATTGCCTGAGGCTCGTCCGTATTCCTCGATCCCCCGCATCAATACACATGGCAGGCGGCCTGCATGGGCTGGCAGCGGGTTCTAGCCCCTCCTTCCCCCCTGGACACCCCACGCCGTCGGCGCTTTAGTCCCTGCAAACATTTGCTAAAAGCAAAAGCTGGGGAAACACCCACGTAACGTCATTTGCAACTCGTTGCCCGCCCCAGTCCGACACCGGCAAGCGACCCTGCGAACTAACGGGCCTGCCGCCGACTCCGAGTCAAATGGAGACCGGCCGGTCGCGACCGACAATTTTTTTCGGCCTTGACTGCCGGAAAACTGACCCATAATTCGCTATTGGCCTTTCCTTAGTTCTTAACATGTCTATCCTACACGACCCTCCCCCAGGATAGGATTTCCATAAACAGGGAAAGGAAAACATATACACCATAACATTCTCCCCCACCTCGCTCCGCACAATGCCCACCCGCCCAGAGATCACATATTTCGGCGCCGGTCCGGCGCTGCTCCCGACTGATGTGCTCGAGTCGGCCGCCGCAGCTCTCCTGAACTACAACGACACCGGCCTGGGCATCGCTGAGCATAGCCATCGCTCTGAGCTCGCCACCAACATCATCAACGAGGCCAAGGCCGACCTGGCCAGGTACCTCGACATCCCCGCCGGCGCCTACGAGGTGCTCTTCAGGCAGGGTGGAGGCACTGGCGAGTTCTTCTCTACAACCTCGTCGGCGCTTGGGTAGCCCGCCAAAAGGCGGCTGTTCTCCAGGAGCTCGGCGTTGTGGACGAGAAGGACGCGGAACAGGCCGTGCTCGTCGAAAAGCTCCGCGCCAAGGTCGACACCGAGCTCCAGGCTGACTACATCGTCACCGGCAGCTGGTCCCTCAAGGCCTACCAGGAGGCCGTGAGGCTCCTCGGTCCCGAGCACGTGAACCTTGCCGTCGATGCTCGGACAGCCAACGATGGCAAGTTCGGGGTAATCCCCGACTCTGCCACCTGGAAACTGACGCCTAATGCGGCCTTCGTTTACTACCGTGACAACGAAACAGTGGACGGGGTAGAATTCCTAGTATTCCCCGAAGCGCTAGCACCTAAGGCGGACGGTACTTGGTCCCATTGTGGTCACTGACATGTCATCCAATATTCTCTCGCGTCCAGTCCCGGTGGCCAACTATAGCCTGTTCTTCTTCGGCGCGTAGAAGATCCTCGGTTCGACCGGTGTCACGGTTGCTGTTATCAAGAAAGATCTCCTCGCACCGGCCGTCAAGCAGCCTGAGCCCGCTCTGATGCGGAAGCTTGGCCTGCCGATCCCGCCCATCGTGCTGCAATATGAAACTGTAGCAAAGAACAACAGTCTGTACAACACACTGAGCATCTTCGAGTAAGTTCCGTGGCAAAAAGGCAAGATGCACTGTGCTAGGCTATGAGCTAACCAAGGTATTTCAGTGTTTACGTTGCCGGCCAAGTACTGAAAAAGCTGCTTCGGACATACCCTGATAAGGCTGCCGGACAACAGGCAGTCTCAGACAAGAAGGCAACCCTAATCTACAGTGCCCTCGAATCGTACCCCGAGGTATACAAGATTGTTCCCGCCAAGTCGGCCCGTTCCAGGATGAACATCTGCTTCCGTGTGACCAAGGTAAGCTCCTGCTGGACACCCCACCTGTCTCTCCTGTTTGCTAAGGCGCCGTCTCAGAACGGGAACATCGACGAATCCGAAAAGGCGTTCCTCAAGGAGGCCACTAGCGGTGGGCTTACTGGCCTGAAAGGCCATAGATCTGTGGGTGGCCTGCGAGCCTCGAATTACAACTCGATTCCAATTGAGGGTGCCGAGAAACTAGCCAGCTTCATCAACGACTTCGCCAAAGCATAAGCAGGAGTAGGAGTTGCGATGTGGCGATGTGGCGATAAAATGGCAAAGGGGTCAATCGGTTCGTGACTGGAATATGAACTCGGGAATGGCGTGTAGCCTAGAGGAAAAACTCCACGTAGGCGTGTGGCAAAAGCTTTTTATTGTGATGGAATGGCGACTTTGTCCCGGGTCATGTGTGAAGCAAGGGCGCCTGCCTTTGGGGGCGCATATCTAAGAGCGGGTTTGCTTGACAAGATCTTAGTGGACGGTCCTGTATCAGACTCAACTTCAGATACATCATGCTTGTTGAATTCCTAAGGGACACTAGTGGCATTCTGACTTTGTGAAGGGATCTCCGACATGAAGGGAGAAGCATCGGCCTGGCATGCCTACCCCCTAACTCGTCTAGTGGGCGCTGTGTTACAAATGAGACGCACGGCGAGAGCCCCTAGGGATCCAGAACCACAATTGAGATTTCACGACTGACGGCAACGCGTAATCTCTGAGAGGAAAGATCGAAGAGGCTCTCCAGCCCAGCACACATGGTGATGCGGTTCCCTATCACCATCGCCGCCGTGCTGGCTACCATCGCCGTAGAAGCAAACACCACGGATGTGCTCGGCTCTCGCGACCCCCATGAGATCACGAACAATACTTTAGCAGAGCTCACTACCTTCAGCAATCAATGGGGATGCTTTGGAGAGTCGCAGTCGGTAGCCATTACTCCGAACGACGCGAACACCTGCAAGCAGTTTCCTAATCCTGTGGCCTCGTTTTATTTCACCAAGCTCCAGGGCTCTTGTGTCTGTAAGTCTCGTCGATGCAGAAGCAGCATCGGAAACCAAGTGTATACAGAAATACAGGGTTGACTTTTTGGCTTCCAGTTGATGCATACAGCGACCAGTACTGCGTTCAGAGAACGCTCCACCAGCGACAGCCGCCGCTCTGGCTGGGTAATTGTAGCAACAATTATGGTTCTCCCGGCCTTCTTCATCCATGGAACTCATATAAATATTGCTGTGCCCGGGTCGCTGGTGATATTTGTGACTAGGTCAGCAGTTGCTACACAGCTTAGCTCAGCCCAGTATAACCACAGTCTTGAATCTTGTGGAGTTCCTCTCCCATAGGCTAAGGATGTTTGACGGGGCGAAACTTAATGTCGCCCGCGTCGATGTGTGTGCTTCGAGCTTGCGCGAGAAAAACAGGCGTTGCTGAAGTCACCAAAAAGGCAGCCATTCCCATGGATTATACCGAGCCTAGCGGCAGGTACGAAAGAAGAAAGGAGCTACTTTGGGGTGTGCAGGCTGGAGTCGAGAGCATAAACGGATATTTCAATTCTCTAATTTGAACGAGCCTCCAACTCCAATCCAGCCCTCCGAGAGAGAGCTCCGTGAGTGCGAGTCCACGCCTTCGGATGACGGGGGTATTGCCTTCTTTCCTTGATTGCAGTGTACATATCAGCTGCTCGTCTGACCAAACTTGTAAACTCCACCACCACCAACCTGAGGCCCATCCTCTCTCACTCGACGGTCTAGTTACGTCCCTGGTATATGATTGGCATCCAAGGCGCACACATAGACACACCTGGCGACCTCTTCTCCCCATCACCGAGAGTGAGAAGCGACCTGCCTGTGAAACACCTAGTAGCCGCGCTCCGGATGCTCGAGCTAGGGTATTATTGCACTGCCCTCTCCCTTCCAAGGCAAGCAAACAAACAATCATCCTTGCTCCATCCCAGCAGTAACAAAAAAAAAGCCATGCCCCTGACGCTATGCCCGATTCCCTCCTTCCCCTCCCCGTGTTGAAAGATTTCAAAGAAATTTGACCGTTACTGTCTGTGGTGTATAGTATCTCGCGCGTCAAGAGGACAACTTTGATGGCCGTTTGCCTTGCTGTCATATAGGCACCTGTGCCTCTGCTCTGGCGCTAGAGCTCTTCTATGTTGCCCGAGGTCACCGTCTAGTCGGGATCCGCCTCGAGCTCAACCTTCTCAAGATAGTCCAGCATTTGGGCCCCGAAAATCACCTCGTGGGTCGGTTCGAGGGGGCACTAGCACTCCTGTCCCTGTTGGCACCCTGTAGAACAGCATCTTGATAACTCGGGATCGGCGGGCTGGGCGGTCCTTGGGAATTTCGATAAGCAGCCCTGGCCAAGATGGCTGCGGACGAGCTCCCACGACTCCTGGTGATGTTGATCAAGGGCGTATCCTCGCTGTCGGTACTGCTCCGACGGCTACCGTGCTCCGACGGCTCCGGGCTCGTGTACTCGGGCGGTGGAGGGTGGTTCACGTCGTGAGGCCCATGTAGGCCCAGACCTACAGGAGACGGGCCGTTCTCGTTATCATGACCAGTAGTGGCAGCCGCACTACTGCTCTCTCCAGCCTCCTCAGTCGGCACCAGTTGCGCCAATGAGATGTCGGTTGGGCTGCGGACGGGGCCAGGGCTCGTGGGGGGCATGACCCTGAAATTTCCTGACCTCGATCGGGTGTGGCCAGAGTCTAGAGCACCGGGATGCGGTCGGGAGTAGGTAGAGACGCTGTAGCTATGGCCCCTAGCGGGTGTATAGCCATCCTTCGTCCCAGACTCCAGAAGAATGCTGCCTTGTTCGGAACCGTACGGCGGCGGCGGCGCAAGAGAGCCCGTCATGGGAGCGAGCCCCCATTTCTTCACATTTGCTTCGATGAACACGAAACCGGCCTGCCCGAAGTTCACGTGAACTATGCTCGGCCCGTTGGCACCAATTGCTGGGAAGAAGTTCTGCGACTTGAGACCATGCACCACATCCTCCATCTTCTTGCCGTTGCGGGTGAAGAAGATCGTGCCCGTTCGTGGGCGATAGCCAACACCGATGACGTCGCCCTGCACGATCTGAGGGCCGTAAGGAGTCGGGTTGAAGGGCTGGTTGAAACGTCGGACACCGTTTGAGACATACGCTACCGAGTACTTATGGAATCCTGCACATAGTGAATATCGAGCACCGCTAGGCCAGGTCTTGGGATCAGAGAGGGGGCGAGGAGGTGCGAATCATACCTGGTAGCCTGAACAACGGGTAGGGTTTCGTGGCCATACCGATGCTCAGCAACGTGCTCTCCGGCTTGTCGTAGATCTTGGCTTCCCAATAGTAGACTTCGTTCTGCTTGGGAACGGGAAGATTGCTCATGACAGTGCACTCGGAGTCGAAGAACTCTATCTCGGTGCGGCCCTCGACGAAGCAGTTCGCGATCTCAAGCTCAGGCTCGAACTCCCAGGCGGAAACACCCTTTTCTTGGATGGCAAGGTATTGCGACAGGGAAATATCGGTTTGAACGGACTCGGGGGGGTTGGCTTGGATGAAAGCTGTTTTATCGGTCAGTAAATAAATAGTACAAGGCCGGGTTGGGGGGCGAGGGGTAGACGGCGGCGCTGCGTCGACATACCCTTTGCTCGGAGGTACTCGGTCCTCGCCATGTCGTCCATGGTCTCGAGGGCCTCGGCCTCTTCCCGTGCGAATGCTTGCTCGTCATCGTACTCGCCAGGCCGCCCCAAGCGATCGAGGAGGATGCGTCCGGACGTAGAGTACCGAAAGAAGTATATGATAAGGAAAATGACGGCGATCAGTAGTGCCGAGCCAAAGGACGACAAGAGTCCGATGACCACACCGCCTATGGCGGAGGAGCCATCATTGTATGACTTCGCCATTGCGGGATGCGCGATGCAATCGATCCTCGAGTACTGGCGTCAGTCTGGCGGCCGTCCCTGGCCTCGCCCGCCTTAATCAAGCCGTCGCCACTTTATCAGCGGCTCTGCGCGATGTATCTCCGATCTAGGTGTGTATTTCGGGCGAGAGGTTCAATCGTAGCTTGTCTGTCGTCGATGGGGTCTTCAAGGCAAGCCGGTCGGGCCGGATGGGACGCGGTGGTGATTGATTCTGGGTATCGTCGGTCGGTCGGGTGGAAGGTGGAGATGGGTGATGCGTAACAACTGACTGCAGGCATACGCAAGTGGGTAGACGGGGCGGATGTCAGGCGCACAGCTGAGGGACTTCCGGTGTCACGTTTTAGTCGGGGGCGCCGAGGAGGGGGTATGTGCTAATCAAGACACCCAGGCAAATGGAAAAGCATCTGGGAATAGGCACCGCCGACCGGGAGAGGGGAAAGGCGACGAGGGTGGAAAGGACTAAAAACTACAGAACAAAAGAGAAACGACAATTAGGAAGTACGAAGTGGAAGAGAGGAGCGGGAGTGGGGATGGGAAGAGCGGATGAAGCGGGTGTGCGTGCAAAAGTAGAGGTCTCAAGAATGCCGTTGCGGGCGAGAGTGCCATGACGGGGCCAGGTGGACGGAGACAGACGGAGCGAGAGGAGAGAGCCCAGACCCGTCGCCCTGCACAGGATCCTGTGTTGCGGCGTTGCCTCGCTACCGGTCTGGTGGAGGGGGCTGGTGACTTGGGTGGCGACGGTCTTGCGCTAGTGCAAGACGTGCAGGCCCCGCCGGCGCGCTAACAGCGGGAAGGAGAAGGAGAGGTAGCGCGAGCACCAGTGGGACGGATGACGCTGCTTTGCTTAACCCTTCTGTTGGAGATCTCTGTCGGGAAAGTCCAGGGTAGCCCCTCAGAACGTGGAAAGTGTGGATTCCTTGCTACCTTGGAAGATGCGGACGGGCTCGATGCTTGCATCCCGGGCTCCGGAAGGAACCCCCCTCCCCCTTCGCCCATCTTTGCCAAGGGGGGGAGAGACGTTCGTGGGAGGGACCGAGACCGACTGCTTAGCAACTAAGGTAGCTAGGGTAGTTAGACAGATAGTGTACTGTATCTCTCACCGTCTGTTGGGTCTGTTGCATCTGTAGCTGTCTCTCCCGTCGCCGACCGACCCGATTTGATGAACGCTGAGTGTGCTGCCGCTTTTGGCCGCACTGGAGCTCTCGCAGGCTGCTTCCCTGCCGCGAGGCGCCCTGCATATCACCGCCCCTTTTGCAGGCGTGCGGCACCGACACCCTGCCTCAGCACCTGGGCCAGCTGCCTGCCTTGCCTGCCAGTCGGCCCAGCTATACGACTGTAGGAATGCGCCGATGACGCATAAACCTGACCAACGCCCCAAAAAGCCCGGGCGGGGGCTTTCTTCTCCTGGGCGGTTGCAAAGCAAGGGCAGTCAGGGACGACCCACGGGGGTTTCAAGAGGCGCAACAGTTTCAGGCCCGCCCAGCTCTCTCCCTTTTGCTTTTTTGGGCCTTCTGTGCCTCTCTTGACCACGGCCGATGGCGCTCCCTGTTTTGCATTCTCCTCTGCTCCGGCCTTCCAATGGCCCCCGCCCGAGCAGCCCTACAGCGCGGCTCTCGGCCGGCCTTTCCCGCATGATCCTTTAAATTATAGATTGATGCTGATAGGAGAGAGAAACAAAATAAAATAAAACACAACGCGGCCCTCTTAGCCAATCACGGCGACGAATCGACGTAGGACTGAGAGACAGGCGCCAACACGGAGCCGCGCTGTTGCACCGCTCGAGGATGCGCAACTTGGGACGCCAAGCCTTCCATCATACGGAGTACATACGGACGGTGCTAGCCCTTGCACAATCCCTCTTCCTCTCCTAGAAGTGATGTCTCTCCTCGGGCGCGCTTGGGAGCTCTAGTGCTCCGCTCACGACTCGAGGGCATGCCGGAATCATCTGAGACATTGCGGCCGGAGCCGGCGATGATTTACGCGATACGGAGCGGCCGCCGAAGCTTTTTAGCCTATGTACCTGCCGGCACGGAAAGCCAGAAGTTGGTCAGTATTTTCCTCGTGATGCTTCCTTTTCGCAGCCCCTAGGGATGCACGTGAGTGGACCTAGCCTTGGGACAGGCCAAAAACAGACTCTCGTGCCCCAAACAGTGGCCAAGCTGTGAACAGATCCTTGGTCTTCAATCATGGTCCGAGCCACTCTACCTGTCAAGAGTCTAGAATGAGCATGTGTGGCCCCATCGCCAAACGACCAAGAAGCCGGGCTCCGATCTGAAAAGTAGTTTCATCACCGGCCTCCGCTACCATAGAGTGCGGCGAAACATGCTGGCTCGGGGCAGGAAACGGCTCGCTGGGGGTATAAACGGCCGGGCGTAGAGGGCCATTAGGAATGAATGACTGATGGACAAGTGGGTATCTTTTCCTTCGCTAACCACACCGACTCAGGCAAGATTCGGAGCGTGAACTCAGCCTTTCTATCAGGATGAGAAACACCGCATACCTGAGGTAGACACTACGGCACACGACGGCCGGCGAGCGCAGAGATACCATGTGTATATAGAATGAGTGTTCCGTATTCATCAAGTGCCATCATATCTGCCATATCCATATTCTACATGATAATAGGAGGAGGAGAGGGAAAGACAAATCCGTCGCCAACGCCAGCAATGTCCCCAGATCCAGCTCAGTCCCATCACCGTGTCCACCTATTCACAGACCAAAGGGTAAAGGGGGCAGCCGGGTAATTCGCAGTCGCTCAACCAACGCAAAGCAGCAAGAGATTTGTCGTTCACGCCGAGTCCCAGCAACGTCTTTCCACCCATTCACGCGTCTCTCCTCACTCACGCCGGTAGCCGCCGCCGCCGCGCCGCTTGTTGCGTCTCTCCTCCGCATATGCGAAGTCGGTCGATGACGTGCCAGGGACGTGTACCGAGTGGTGATACGAGCGGGTGCCGACCTCGCTACCGGTGCCGGCATCGCTCTCGGCCCAGCTGCCCGGCACCGACTGCTCTGGGGCAGAGCTGGCGGCGTCGCTGCGCTCCTCGATGCGGCGCAGACCGGTGTCGTCGGCACGCTGGAAGCTAAAGTCGCGACGCTGAGCGGCGCGTCCCTTGTCCTGCAGCCGACGAGCCTCGGCCCGGATACGCTCGCTCTCGCGGTTCGCCGTCTTGTCAGCCGTGGAGTAGACCTTGCGGATGCCGCCGCTCTTGCTCTCGCGATCCCTCTTGGTAGGCGTGCTGGTGGGCGTGCGCTCGCGGTTGGACATCAGCTCGCTAGTGACAGCGCTGCCGCTGTCCACGTTGGAAGTCGAAGCGGTCGAGTGGGTCGGGTTGGTGCTGCCGTCCCAGGCGCTGCCTTCGCTCTCCTTGTTGATGCCACCGACGCGGGCGGGCTTCTCGTGGCGGTAGTCGCGGAGATGTTGCTTGGCCTCGGCCTCGGCGTCCTCATCGATCAGCGCGCCGTCGGGGCCAACCTTGCGGCTGCCCTTGCCGTGCTTCTTCTCCTCCTTCTCGCGGGCCTTCTCTTCACGGCGTCGCTCCTTGTCGCGCTCCTTTTGCTCACGCTTCTTACGCCTCTTCTCCCGTCCAGAGATGTCCGACGCGCCGGCTGTGATGCCTGTGATGCCCGTAGTGCCACTCACTACAGTGGTGGCGTCCTCGGTGCTGCCGTCGTCGATGTCCTTATAAATGCTTCCGCCGCCGAGCTGGGTGCTGGGCGTGGCGCCACTGAGAATAGTGCCATTCGGGCCCTTGCGGCGCAGAACGGTCGACTTGTAATCGTCCCAGTCGTCCTCACGGAAGTAGAAGCCGCCGTTCTTGGCCCAGAAGAAGAACCAGATGATGGTGATGACGAAGGCGGCGCCAATGAGGCCGAAGAGGACGAACATGACTGTGTTGTTGATATCCCCGGCATGAATCACGCCCCGGCTCGGGTCAGTGATGGGTTGGTCATCGCGGGCGAGCAGCACGGAGCGAGCAGCGACGGGGCCGAGCGCTTCGATGCCGGCATCTGGAGTGCGTCGGGCAGCGAAGGCTTTGATGCTATCAAGAACTGCGGGCGCCATCGTCGGCGGGTCCACAACGGGGGGTGCCGCTGGAATGCAGAGGCGCTGCGAACAGTGAGACGGAAATTGAAGACTCAAGATACTTGGCTGGTGCAAGCTGGTCGGCCAGCCAAGCCAAAGGGTGTTTGTGTGCGTGTCGATGCAGTCGAAGTTGTGGTTTTGATGACCACGAGTTAAAAGCTGGCTAAAAACTTAGTTGACAATCAGTCCGAGATGGTTCGGCGCAGAAATTGGCCAGAGATCTCGAGTAGCAAAGGGTTGGGCGTCGGCCAGTGAGCGGGTTGGAGGGACCCTGCCTCCCTCTTTGTTTATTTCGTTGACACAGAAACGGCCAGGGGGGGCTGGGGCAAGCTGGAGTTAGAAGGCGCAGAAGGTTGGAAGGGTTGAAGGGGCTGATGTGGGGCAACCGCCAGACGACGACCAGCCCCACGCCTCTAGCCGTTGCCCCCGAAACCTCTCCAGTCATTTGCAAAAGTGCATGTTGCGTGCCTGCCTTGCTTGCTTGCCAAGCTTGCCTTTCCCTCCTCCCTCTTGCCTATAAATCCCCAGCGGCTACCGGCTTGATTGGACCATTTTTGGGACCACCTTTTTGGGGGGTCGTTGGGTGCGCCACTCGGACGCCGGCTGCTGGCCAGCCAACGGGTCGGCTGACCGTGGTGTCGTCAGGCTGTGGTGACGTCAGCGAATGTAGAAGAGGAACCGTAGACCCACTTAGATCGATTAGGGGGCAGCAACATCCCACACGAGCCATCAGTTCGAGCGAATACACACGTGCTACGTATGTAGTATACAGGCAAACAGGCCACCGGATAATTATACCGCCCTGTAATAGAAAGATACGCCGATAGCGCAATCCCCAAGCAAGAGGAAGCTACTTCATTTGCGCAGCTCAAGGTTCTCTTGGCGCACTAACGATCTAGACGGCGAGCTGCCCTCTCAATCCGTAGCCGTCCCTACGCCTAGAGGTTGAGTCCTAACCATGCCCGACGATTTGCCTTCTTGTTCTCTCTTACCGGCATTTATTCTCAAGGCGTTACCCCAACCTCAATCATAGAGCGATTCACGCTCAGAGGAGTCTCACGTTGCTTCAGCATCCCTTAATGTTCCAGCCCATGTAAGTTGCTAGCAAAAAAGGACATAGTACATTTATTTACAGGTAGCTACAGTGTTCTAGCCTTATTGCCTGATGAAAATACGGCCGCCACAGACGTTGTAGAAGGTTGCCCCCCAAAGGACCACAGTCTCCGTAGGTAAACCACAGCGCTTTCCACCAGTGGCCGACGGCTCGTTGTTCTCCTCTGCAGAATCGACACAAGCTGTTGCCAACCTGGCAGCCTGCGGGAGACGAAACAAAGAGTGTATAATCTCTCAGTATAAAAATTCGGGCTACATTAAGCATACGGAAAGACAGCGGCGTGTATGCTCCAAAAGCATCGAACTTAGGTGGATATCCGATAGGTCCTCTGCTAGTTAGCTACATGAACAAACTCGCCCCCTTATTCACCTCGGATGACCCCCTGTTTAGCAGTTGTCAGATGCAAATAATGCCCGTAAAACCAAATACCTTTTCAGTTATGGCGAGTAACAGCCAGCACATCGACTCTCTGGGGAGGGAGATAGCAGGATGAGGTGCACGGCGATACGTGGAGCTGCTTCGCCAAAACTCTAACCTCGGGAGAACCTGTTTGAACCTGCGGGTTAGTCTTTAGCTCGAAAGGCGGCGCTGAGCTGGCAAGAAAGCTCAGGCTGAGATGTCCAGTTATTGAATATATACATAGACAAAGCTCGAGTTCGCACGACTGGTTAACGAGAGTATCAACCCGCGTATAGCTCATTTGTAACTCTTCTGAAGCCAACGAGTAGCTAGGCTCATGTAACGCCCCCGTGGTAATCTACAGACCGGAACCCCCAGGCTCTCTCTTCATAGTATTAAGGTATTGACAGAATCACCTGGGCAGATTGTACCCACATCCCTCCAGCACCATCTGAACCTTCGATACATTAGGTAAATATATAGTTTTTGCCTACTTAGTAGCTATTCAGATTCTATTAGGACAGTTAGAACAGCTATGATAGTGATAATGTCGCTACTTTTGCGCTTGTGAGCCTATGACGTATGTCGCTCACTCATCACTTCTCGAGGCAGCCAAGTTGCGGCTCCAGATTGGAGCCCGCCTGACATCACTTTATGAAAGACTACGCGCAGCTATTTACCGTGAGTATACATGCCCATTCTCGAAGTTTCTGGTATTAACGAACTTCGAAAGGCGTGCCAAGGACCTAGGTAAGGTTAGAGGACACGGGAAGCAGCTGCTGTTCCCTCTAACATCCATCTCTCCCTGGATTCGATGAGACATGGCTGAGGCTCAAGAGTATTTAACGGCCGAGATCTGTTGGGATCTATTGCGAGCCTAGTGACACCATTCCCGGTCCGCGTTCCCCCTTTACTGAAGAACCAGTTGAAGCTTGGTAGAGGTACCGAATTAAACCAATTCCGAAAGGCTATCTTTTCCCTGCATTGTCCTCGGGGGAGGTGTTCTCCCTTCCTCTACTTCCGGTATTATGCTGTCCAACCTGCTGTTTGTCGAGAAAAAGAGGCCTGGATACCGCCTGTACGATTATATCCGAAGCTTAGTTAATCAAACGCTTCTATGCATAGCCAGACATGAGGCTATTGCAGCTTCTCTTCTATCACATGTACCCAGGATGAACACTGGTGGTTTATGACCGTTGATAATGTCTTGGTAGCGATATTGTCCCTTGGGTGCCTACCCCTTGAAAGAAAGTCGAGCACATTGTACGAACTGACACCAGAGATCTGGTACAACAAATAGCAAGTGCGTTCGGATACTTTAGCATGCTGTCTATCTCACCTCAAACGCCTACTGCAACAATGGCTCACAGATAATTATCGGAACAGTGAAATATGTCTCGTAACAACTGTAGTGATAACAATAGTCGGTAGATGGATCTCTCAGGTGGGGAGAGAAGGAAGGGAGGGGAGGTTTATCCAACTCTTGGGAGGGCATTGCTACATGGTCTCTGTCTTGGCTCTTGAATTCGAGAGAAGGCTGCCATAGCTTGCTAACCATGCAACAGAGCAACTGTGGAAACTATCATTGTGATGAAATAGTAACCTATGACTCTGTCGTCGGCGCACCGGAGTCTCGGCTTCCGGTTCGAGGCAAGGTATATTTGATATTTGGCATTTCCCGCCTGGAGAGCCAGCTATCTAGTTGCATATAGAGAACGCTGAGGCCTGAACCTAGCACATACGACCATAACCACTGGAAAACTCGGGATCCCGTCCGCTCTCCCCTAGATAAGCCAGTGAGTGCTGGATTAGTAGTTGGGTCGGTGACGACCAGCGAATACCCGGTGTTGTATGTTTTCTGCTTTACTTTTTTGCTCCCGTTAGATCTCTGCATCCTAGTGAGTCTCTCTGATCCTAAGGAAGGGCTAATTACTGCTCATTTTTTGCACTATCGTTTGTCAAGGTCGGCCTTCACAAGCAAGCCATGCAGTTCCGAGAAGTGAAGGGTGGGCCACGAGAAGGACCCTTTGGGGTATGCCTCCTGAGTAGCCCATGCGCTTAGGATATAGCACCCTCAAAGTATAGCATCACTATCGAGCCCACAACTGTGGCCCCGGAAGAGTCTTGGGCCGTTTTGCCCCTATCCAGACTCAACCACTTGGCTTCAAGGTTTCGGCTTTGTCTCCAATGCGAACCTGAGAGGTGGGCCATTAGCAGGTGCTAGCGAGATGGGGAGGCCAGGATAGAGCATAGAGACAAAGAAATATAGTTGGCGTGTGGGTGAAAGGAGACAGCAATTTGCAAAACATTGCATGGGAGATAGGTACATGGGAGGAGACAGCTGCATGCGAGATGGCTCCTTCGGGCCTCGGTCCGTTTTGCTGGGGCGAGCGTGAGCCAGCCGGAAGCGACCCGGCCATCGCAAACCGTCTCAGCAATATGTATTTTGACAAGGTAGCGCTGGCTCTAGGGAATGAGAAGGATTGGGAGGAGGTATATAATCCATGCTTGTCTAGTAATAATTGCTGGCGTGTTGTCTAGCCGGCCTAGCTCCGGAGACTGGTAATTGGACACAAACCATTAAACCATAGCGGTAGCATAGTGCAGCTCCCACTAGCCTGTCCGTAATTACAGCATGTACACACGCGTAAATGAAGCAAGACGGATGCTACAGTACGTACAGTAGCTTATTTTACTCTTCGCCATCCTAATTAGGACCCCTCCCTCCTCCCCACACACTGCGAACCAGCCCTCGGGCGCTCCCGCCAATCCGGAACCGTCCGTGTGGGCTTCGAAGACCCTTCTATTTCTTTTTTCTTTTTTTGTTCTTTTGCTTCCCGCGTACCGGCCGCCACCAGGCCTTCCCCTCAGGCCCTCCGTCGAGCACCGGATGAGCCACCCGTCCGCCGGGCGGCGAACAGACCCTGGGTCTGTTTTGCTGCTTACGCTACCGTCTCAAAAATACTTGTGGGCGTTACGGCCAGGAACGAAAGAAGAGAGAAAGGAGGCAGGGGGGGTGCGAGGAGTCCGTCTATCGCGCGGAGCTTCCCTCTCTTTCCGCCGAAAGCCATTCCCTGCCTGTTTCTGTGTCAAAGGTCTCCGAGCGGGCTGCTTGAATCAGGTGCGACTGATGGGCCATGCCATAAACCCTTGCTCGAACAGGGGGGCAGCAGAGCGGCAGGACGACGCTCTCTCGATTCTCGCAACATTGCCTGGCATAACGGACGATCCGTCGCACCGGGCTCCCCGGCACAGGGAGGCGGGGCGGGAATGGAAGAGAGGGACGGAGGGAGAAAGGGCAGTGTTCATGGTCCGTCGCCGTGCCAGACCGTTTCAGGCGTGTGTCACGACGCGCTGCGAAGCGCTGCGCTGTTAGCAGCGAGAAACGATAGACGGGGCGCTCGCTGCTCGGCCGCGCCGAAACGCATGAGCTCCTTCCTACCCTTAAGCCTCCTCTTAACGCTCCAGGACGCGAACCAATGTATAGCAGCACACAACCAAGTGCCTGAGCTACTACCAGCTCATCCTCTCGCGAACCAAGCTCGTATATCGCACCAGCATGGTCCCAGGTAGAAGGGGGGCCGATGCCGCTCAGGCCACGGACAGGTGCTTGTAGCCTCGGCTCTCTACCTGTCAGTCTGGTGATTCGCCCCCGGCGTGAGCTGGCTGTGGTCACTGCGGCCGAGCTCCATATGCTGCACTTGCTGTGCATGCTCGAGGTGGCTTTGTTCTTCGCGTCACCTCCCCTCTACTAACTATCAATCCTGCTGCTGTGCTGGTGGCTGTGATACGGCTCCTCATCGCCACTGGTCCTACCGTGCGTCCCTGTGGTGTTGGCTCGCAGCAGGCGAGCTACTGCCGTGCTTCCCACGCTGCGGCTCCAAGACAGACGCTGAGTCGTCGTCCAATCTTCGGCCCCTGTTTGACCGAAAGCTTTCTCCCCCTCTCTTGGGAGCCGGCGCATGATTCGAGATTCAGGACCGGTGCGGTCATCAACAGGTGAGACTGGCCAGCCCGCGCGCGCCCACGTATGCGTCGTCAGAAAGATATGTCGTCCACGGGACCGCTTTCGGGCCGGCAGGCATAAAAACAGCACTCTGCAGTTGCGTTGTGTTGCCACCTGCAATACCCTTCATAGAGAGATAGAGCTATAGTAGAGCGAGCGATAGGGGAACCCAGGGATTGTGTACTGGTAGGACCCGCCGGGAGGGGGGGTGGGGGGCCGAAGCAGCTTACAGCACTAGAGAGACGCCCAGGGAGCGCAGCGCCTGGGGAAAAGACAAACAGCCTGAGGTAAGTATGTTGTGTAAAAGGCGTTGTATCTGCGTGGGAGAAGCAGTGCCATGGCCAACGCCGCGGAGCTCCCCATGCTCACAAGCAAGGGGGCAAGCTCCATCTGCAGCAATTTGATTGCGGGGATCCCCTGTCGCGACTGCGCATATCCGTGCCCGCCTCGCCGGAGTCCGGGGCGAAAACGCCTAGAGGGGGAGGAAGGGGAATCACAGCTGATTTACACATGCCTGCGAAACATTATAGGCACGCCGGCATTGCTTAGCGCTGGGAGTGAGTGTGATTACGCATCCCCCCCTGTGATCCATGCCCCCTCCCCCCGATCTAGACAGTCATGCCAAGCTCGAAGCTCGAATCAGCCTCGCCCAAACGTATTCGGGGCGGAGTTGGCTGTTGGCTATTGGATGTTGGCTGTTGGCGGTTGGCGGTTGCTCTCTCCCAGGCCAGACAGTTCTGATACCATCGGACTGCCCAAATCCGGGAATCCACGGAATGGGAGGAAGGGGAAGGGATGTGACCAACTGTCCCTTCAGCCAAGCCCCGAGACCTGGTGAGCTCACTAATGGTGCAGGGCATGGATGATGTAGGGGAAGGCACCCCAATGGCAGTCACAGAGCGCGAACGGGCTTGACAAGGGATCAAAGGGGCTGTTGGGGTGCTGTGACCCGCAGTTGTGTTCATGCTAGCCCATTCTGCTCTAGGAGAGGCGCGTGGTAACCTGTGGAAAATTCGAGATCCGCAGAGATACTGGGACGATCACAGGTGATCGTCCCAGTGTGAACAATGCCATGCATAGCAGGACCGACGGGCTCTACAGACGTGACGGTTTCATGCCAGTTATCGCTGCCATAGAGAAGCCCCGACTAAGCCCATCTCATACAGTCGGACAGTCAGATGTCCCTCTATTCACCAGCAGTGCAGGAGGGGCCGGCATGAATGGGATGGTATCATTGTGCTGAGATTGCAGATTTGCTGAATAGGAACTCATCGTAGGTATACCCTCCAATTTGACCCTCCCTTTGCGTAGACCCTCTCGCGCCATGAGTCCGTTCTGATGCTGTCTATATCGACAATGAATTGCTCTTAGGCGGGGGAGGAAAGAAAACAGGACATGCCATCTTACTTTGCGTCCGGGGTGAACATCAACCTCGTCTCGTTTCCAGCCACGGGCTACGTCATGCACCTGAAGGCGGGAACCCTTCCAGATAGCTCGATAGCCTTTACCCAACTCCCAAAGCTCCCCCGACTCCATGCCTCCCAGTGCGTATTGCAGAAGCCATCCTGCCCAGGGCGCGGGCGAGCCGTTCCCAAGGCCGGCAAAAATAGCGATTAAGGTGCGGTGAAGATATGAATCCCCCAAGGTTGATATTCTAGAAGATGGCATATTCCCTTCCTCCCAGAAAGAAGTGTGAACTTCCATTGTCGTACAGACAAAGTCTAAACAGAGGATACCTCGCATGAGCCAAACTGGTCGAGGGAAGAGGGAAAAAACTCCAAAACTCTGACGCCATTTGCGGATGCGAGAACAGCTAGCCTTCGTACAGAAGATTTGTGAGGTTATCGCACAGCATGGCGCAGCCATACTCGAAAGGAAACACCAAGATAAAAACAAGAAGGGGTATTTGTGAGAGTGAGACAATCTCTCGCTCGTTGTAGCCAAGGCCGACGACACGCGAGCACAGCGAAATCAACTCGAAGCAAATCGCAAAGCTAAGGAGATCCCCACCCACGATTGTGCGGCGCTTCTGTTTCCTCCTAGCAGTTCATCGAACACAAGATCGAGGACCGGATGTCAAACTGAAAGATAACACTGGAGAAAAATAAGGGCTCCGGTATAACAGGATAGATGCAGCTATCCTATGCTTTTGGGGAGATCGACTTTTCCGCTCTCACTTTTGGTATGATGCAGCAAGAAGGGTTCGCCCGTGTACAAAGCACAGGAAGAGATCAAGAAGAACGGTATAATGACCAAGAGTAAGACCAAGTACGCAATTAAAACAAAACAAAAAAAGCAATCGCTCGCTCGCTTCGACATAGCCCAAAAAGGTATCAAGTATGCACAAAAATGAAACCAGGTGGGTGATATCGTCGTCGGCCATTCGCCGCCCGGTCATGAAGTTCGTCATCGTCATCTCGTCAACCAGGCCCCACGTCATATGCAGCACCTGTGCGTGGGCTCATTTAGTAATAGGCCCCGGCAGGGGGATAAGGCGGGTATGGTGGAGCCTCGTACGGCGCGTAAGGAGCATCGTACACAGAGTCGTACCGTGGCGGCATTGGCAAGGCCCGTGAGAAGGATCCTGCCTGCGAGTTTGTACGAGCGCGGATCGCAGGGCGCTCGAACCGAGTTCGGCGGTCGTCCTGGTCCATGTAGCTCGACTTGTCGCTGCCGCCCCGATAGCCGGGGCCCCGTGTGCTCGAGAAGGAGATCTCGGCTCCGTCTTCGCACCGCATCTCGGCGTCACCGATGGTGAGCTTGATGTTTCCCCTGGCGCGGATGGTCGTGACGTCTTCCTCGCCGCTGGAGCGTGTTGTCCTGGTTGTGGCTGAGTGCCTGTAGTCGCTCTCGTCTTGGCTATCAGAGCTGCGAGTTGACCGGCTGCTTGTGCTGTTCTTGTTGGCCTTGCGGAGTGACTCCTCGGTGAGTGGTATCGTGGCGGTGCCAACGTCGTTCTGGTAGGCGGTGGCTTCCCGCAACTTGTCCTTGTAACCACCCACACCAGGCAGGTAGGAATCACGACGGCCAGAGCGACTCGGCCGTCGAGCAATCTCAGTGTGGTAAGGCAGCCCGGTGTCGTAGGCAATGGAGGTGGCTCCGATACTGGGCCGCCTTGCCCTGCCGCGTGTGACGGGGGAACTGCCATAGTCATAGGGCTGCTGTGGTGAGATGTCCTGGAAGAGGTCGACGTCGTCGTCGAAGATGAGTGACCGTCTCGCCGGAGTCGTCGGAGGACGGAACGGTGCACTGCCGACTGGGCGAGTAGTTGCTGGTCTGGCGGGGGGGTGCATCGCACGCTGATCCTCCTCGGGCTTGAACAGCTTCTTGTGCAATGAAGTCCGCCGGGATGGGCGTTCGACTACCGGACGCTCATTCTCTTGTTCATAGTCGTCATAAGCGCCACGTGATGGCGGGCGAAATCCCATGGCGGATACTGGCCGTCCAAACCGGTGCTCAAGTGGGCGGGAGAAGTAGTCGGCCTGGGCTGGCACCGGTTGCGAGTTGGGATACACCAGGGTCTGGTATGCCTGGGCGGGATATGACGCCGGCATTGGGGCTGGGCTGGGGTGTGGTGGGGGATACCACCTGGTATTTGCCTGTGGTGGTCTTGAGGTAGCGTAATAGCTCGCCGGCCGCATGGTCTGGCCACGAGGCCGCGAGGTCGAGGTGGTAACCGTTGCCGGCACGCCGTAGAATGACGACGGTGGCGGCATGGTCTTTGCGTGTTTGGGCGCCGGTCGCATGGTGACGACGGCTTTCTTGATGCTGGATGAGCTCCTCTCCTTGTCCTTGGGCGGCGGCTTCGGCCTCGATTCTCTCCTGGCGGGAGCTGGGTGTGCGGTGGAATCGGAGTCGGTCAGGGGCGGAGAGATAGACCCTCTCCTCTCTCTCCTCGACTCCTTGCGGGGCTTGCTGGTGTTTGACCTCTCTTTCGTGGGGCTGGCATAGGATCGTGCGTATTTCCTGGTCTCCTCGAGCACGTCCCCGGAGGTCTCGTCGACGTCCGCGACGCTCGCAATCAGCGGCTCGGGCCTCACCGACATTGTTGGGTCGAGCGGCGAGCTCGGGACAAGGTTATGGGGATGTCAGTCTGCTAAGGACTTTGGAAATAGAAGAGCGACGGCGGCAGAGAAATTCGGTCCAGCGAGGTTCGGAGGTCGATGAAACTGGCGGGTGCGACGGGCGGGAGTTGGTGTGTGTAATTGCGAGCCTGGGCCAGCTGGGGTGGCTCCGGCTTTATGATCAGGCGGTGATGGTCGATCGAAGGTGGGGATGTTCCGGCCGACGGCCCCTCAGCGCTTCGAGGACAAGAGCGAAAAAGGGAAAGGGCCAGCGGGCTTTGCTGGCTTGGGCGGGCGTCGCAGGGTGTGCAGGAACGGACGTCCAGAGGCGCTCGCAAAAAAAGATGGGATGGCTGTTTTAATAAAGTCAGGCAAAAAGTGTGCTGGACGGAGGAGGATGCGTCTATTCGTACGAGAAATTGATCCGCAGCGCCCGGGGGGTGGGCGAAGAGGGGTAGGCGGGTGCGATGGGCGTGGGTGGGTGATGGGTGGTGGGTGATGGGGAACCCAGAATACAGGGCTGTCCAGAGAATCGTTGCCCAGCGGGCAGGGATTGCTGGCTCTTCCGTGCGGCGCCGGGAGCACCTGGCAACCCGTGCAACCACCCAGGACCTCTCAACCAGTGCGGGCTATGCGGCTTTATCGATAGCAGGCAGATAGCGATATTGGCTGACGGTATTGTCTTGCGACCCCCCAGACTTGGGGAGCGGTCGGCAGCCCGGGTGGCTTGTTTATTTGGGGACAAGCGAGGGGATTTGGTGAGAGGCGTCTCCTCTCGGCCGGGAGGCTTATTTTGTCTCTCTTATATCCAGATAACGGCACACTTGACGCACTGGTGTTGTTTCCCTGGGCCCCCGCGACCTTTTTTTTTTTTGGTTTGCTCCGGACCGGGCGGTCGGGGAGTTATCGATAACTGTCTGGAATGGAAGGGGAGGGGGAAGGCGGGCCGGCCTTTTGTGTGGGGACCGTTTCCGTTTTGCTGGGAAGAGCCACCACGCCGTCGAACTGTGTGAGACTGACAGAGTGGAGCTCTGTTTATAGCATCAACCCTGCTCAGATCCTGGACCGTCTCGCACGTTGGGAGATCTTCAGCTAGCGACGCAGCAATGCGTCAGCGAGAGCAGAGCTGTGTCTCCACGTCCTTTGACCACCGCCAGCCTTGACCGTATCCAGCAGCAGCAGGCTGGGAGGAGATAGGTGCTAAGGAAGGCGAGCAGCGGGAAGCGGCGGAGCACAGGAAACGACAAATAGCACAGAAAAGCCCGCGTATGCGTATGGGCGCGGCCGTCGATGGGCTGGCTGGGGGAACAGGGGCGCCGAGGCCAATGGTGGGAGTGCTCAGCGAATATGGTATGTACTGATGGGTCCTCTTGGGAGGACCGGGCATGCAGGTACTCGAGACCCGGGGGGGGGGGGGGGGGGGGGGTTGAGGGGGTTTGGCTCTGTCGTCGGGCCCCAATGCGCTGTTGGACCTCGCTGGCAATCCACTATGCACAGGCCTAGTGGAGCAGCCGAACAGCGAACAGAAGCGCTGTAAAATCTGCTGGCGGCGAAGGTCGGAGGCCACAAGAGGGGAAAGAACGAGGGCCAAATGCCACTACGAAGGCCGCGCAGGGATCCAGTGGAAAGAAGCCCGTCACCTTTGCTTCGTTCGCTTCGTTTAATGCCCGAATTCCTCTGGTTGGGTAGCAACGAGTGGGCGATGCCGGCTAGCGACGAGCTTGCGGCGACGTGTAGGTATAGGCGGCCGACAACGGTCTTTGTCTGCAAGTCGAAGGCCGAAGGGATTCAGAAGAGACTCGGGACAAAAAGGGTGTCTCTCGAAAGCACGAAGCGAAGGCCACATAGGCACGACAAGAAAGATCGGAGCAACCGAATTAAATCGTGAACTTTCGAGTGACACATTCAGGAGGGGGAGCTGGAGGCACCCGCCACTGCCTGGCCGCGGGGAGCAGGCAGCTGCAAGCCAACACACACGCCCCGTCGAGGCAAGCCGACCGTCCATTGGACACTGGAGCCATCGGCTCGATGTGCATGCCTCCTGCAGACAGAGAGCCCCCTTGGGCGTCTAGTCATAGGACCAACGAGCCGGAGGAGTCAGTCTGGAGGCCCTCGTGGAGAGACGGCAATGGAGTCATCACTTCTCAGACTACGAATGTCCGCATCCTAACAATTCCTACTCAAGCCAGTCCGAAGATGCTGGGAGGCGTTTCGATATTGCATCGTCTTTGGTATCCAAGCATACTCGATCGCTACCGGCATGTTACTTTCCGGCGAGCACGGAGGGGTTTTCTCGTCGATCAGCTGCATCCTGCCCTAGCTGGTGGCCTGTTGCGCAGTTGCGCAGTCTCGAGAAATGTTTGTGCGATTCCTACTGCATCTGCACCCACGCTGCCGCACAACTGGGCAGTGCCTGCGCCCACGAGTGGTGGTGGCCACCCGAGTTGCTCCACTCTTTTCCCTGTCCGGCTCTGATCTTTCTGGATCTTGCGTGCACATCGCAAGCCTTTCTTCGATCTCTGAACGCCTCCTTCTAAAGATGTACCTGGACGCGTCAACACCAGGTTGCGAGATAGCGAGGGTCTCCGTGCCAGCCAGATATCGCGATCTAGTGGGCGTTCGATAGCTCAGACGAACAAGCAAACCCCGTTTCCCCTCCCCCAACCCAACGACGGGAAGCAGATTTTGTTTTGGCACCTTCTGGATGTTTGGTCCACTTCCTATTGGTCATCTTCCGCCAATGGAAGCAATCTTATACCCTCCCACGGTAGTAGTATTAATCCATCATCTCGAGGTGCTTGCGGGACGGGCCCCCCCAGGAGATGCTTCTGCTTCGGCGACCAGCAGAGCTCAATCGATACTCGAACCTGACGAATGTATGTGGCTCGTCCGGTGCTGAAGAGGCCCTGAAGATGGGCGAGATGCACACTCTCCAGGGGAACGAAGATGCCTGGTTTGGCCTCTGCTGTATTATCCCGGCCCAAGCATTTCGATCCAGGTGGGCATCGTAGTACTAGCCAAGCCAGCGTCTGCGATGTGCAGATGTCAAGAGCCGTCCAACACAGCTGATTCCCCGGCCGCGATTCCTTTACTCGCTCTATGTGGATAAGCTCGTGGTGCGATTGACGGCAGAGGAGGAAGGTGGGCCGCATCCAAGGCATTGACGCATGTACAGGGGTCCATTCGACCAGTCAAGTGACCGGTGTTGCTCTGGTCGACCCTTTCGAGTTAAGAGCACTGAGCAGGAACCAGTTCAAGTTCCTTTTTTTCGACTCATGGGGCCCGTGACATGGAGAATGGGATGGCCATCTCTCAGGATCCCATTCTGACGTAGCTAACCCCAACGGCCACCAACGCACCAAGGTCTCACTGGCCTTGTAAGGAGGTCGGCCATGCTGAAAAATCATGATGCCGAAACGCAGAGTCAGACGGACAGTGACAGCCTCACTTCTTGGAGGTTCCAGCGAATGGCCAGCAAATGTGTGGGCAACCGACAGCTACGTCTAGGATTGTGCCGATAATTGTGGCAAAGATCTGCTCATTCGCGAAAGAAGCCTGCATCTCCTGCATCTGGAATGGGCCCTCGGGAGTTCTCGTCGACGGCGCCGAGTCTAGATGCACATGAAAAAAACAGGACAAGGCGTCTTTTCTGGTGGTGCCGATAGCGTCGGGATGGGGGGATGGCCGTCTAGTCCATTCGATCGACATAGATTGGAGCCATGAGGCGGCTCTGTCGTCGCCATCCACTCCACACCGCCTTTTCGCCTTGAGCAAACATCCTCGCTCCACTAACCCGACCCGGCATCGACCACAACGCCACAACACATTGCACTAACGGACTCTGTGTGACGATCGCTAGGTCGACAGGTCGAGCAGAAGAAAAGGGTCGTAGGAGTTGTGGGGGAGCGGGACCGAGGCTCGAGCCAGTAGATGGCGATGCATTGCGGACAGGCTGGCTGGCCTCGAGATCTTCGGATCTTCCGGGGATGCAAGACATTTGCTGCCCAATGACGAGGGCAGTCAATCAGATGCTTGGTTGTCCCAACTTAGTCCTTTGGAGGCTGGGGTAACTTTATATGATTCCCGGCGGCAGCTGTAGCTCTCAAGCCCCGGCCGATACGACATACTGTCAGGCCGAAAGACACCTCGTAAATACCCTCATAAAGAAGCTCGATGACAAATGCCGGCCCCCATGGTTTGTTATACGGCGGCTGGCCGATTCTTGGCCACGGTGCACAAGCTGCCCCTCTTTGCTGCTGGTTCTTTTTCTCAGGGCGTGACACGATCACTTGCCAGGCAGCCAAGGACGCAAAACGAGAGAAGCACTAAGAACGGCTAGGCAGAGTATATCTTCTGGAGGAAGATAAGAGGCCCCTGGCAGATGGGGCTAGGGAGGGGAGAGCACACAAGACTATGCAGCGTGAATTTCGAACAGATAATTGCTTCTCATGGTGTGCAGTTCGCCTCGGCCGGGAGCTCCATGTCCGTGACCACGGCCCGGTGATCGGACAAGAACACGCCGTCATCGAATCTATTGGATAGGATCCCAAAGGTCGAGAACTTGATGCCCCCTGACTGTCGGACGAAGATGAAATCGATTCTCTTGGGTATCTCCCCCGGCTCGCCAAACGAGGTGTAGGTTATCTCTTGATTCCCATACCGAGCTTCTTCCGGGACGAGATATGATACGTCGTCCATTCCGGAGTCCGGTGCGGTTAAGGTCTGGTATGCCGCGTCATCGGGAGTGCTGTTGAAGTCGCCGCCTAAGAGAACCGGGAGCTGGTGGTCAGCGTCGCCGCCATCAGCCCAGGCTCCCGCCAAACGGAGCAACAGTTTCGCGCTCTCCTCCCGCGCAGCCACTCCCACGTGGTCTAGATGAGTAGCCATGACAACTGCCTCGGTCCCGAATTGCCTGTGACGGAACAAGCCCGTAGTCACGACCCGCTCCAGAGCCGCATCCCATCCCCTAGACGGTACGTCGGGGGTGGTACTAAGCCAGTACGTCCTGTTGCGTTCACACCTCCAGGTATCTAACCGGAAGAAAATGGGCGAGAACTCTCCAGCCTGCTTTCCATCCTCACGACCACATCCGATGCGGCCCCAGGACGGACCCAGGTGGGCCTCGATGTCCTGAAGCTGCGAGTGCAGGACTTCCTGCAAGCAGATGAACGCCGAAGGGTGGCCCGATGTGACAAACTTGAGCTGAGCGCAGAGCTTTGGGCACCGGACAGACCAGAGCTCTTCCCCTGGAACAGGACTCGGCGTCGCATACCTCACGTTGAACGTGATGAGACGAAGGGGTATGGTCCCCGAGCACTCAGGAGAGGGCCGCTTCCGCGTCATGGCTGTCTGAGAACCCCCGACGTTATCGAGACAAGACTTAGAGCAGGTGGCGTATGCGGTGCTTCCAAATTGGGTGTTTTGCGGGTCCAAGGAGAGGTGGGTGATCACGATGTCGTGTTATTGAAAGATTCTCCCGGACATTCAGGCTCGATCCTTTGGCAAGCACTAGCGCGGTGAGGCCGTCCGGTGTTTGGCGTAGCAGACATCTGCTAAGGCGGTCGGTAATTCCTCAAGGGGTAGGGAGATGATGAAAAGGTCTCCCCGGATGGTTTCGTATGCACCTGGCTTCACCCAAACGGACCTCCGATTGATCCTCTGGTGCGAGGTTTCGAGCGGCGGCGGAGGAGAGGATCGTGACCTACCTTATATAAGCCTCACGTGACGAAGTGCTCTTCCCGTGCCACGTCTTCCCTCCAGCGAAGCATCCATGTTTCTCGGGAAATATGGGAGTATTGTTAGATGAAAAGTAGACAAGGTGGCTTGGCTAGAAACGGACACGTTTTGTTCCTTTTCAACTGCATCGAAGTAAGGAATTCTTTATACTCTCTTCCGTACCGCCTCCCCTTGTTATACAAGGAGCTCCATGCTCTTCTACTCCAGCGCCTGTCCAGCCTCGCTGCCCAACCCGGCCGAGGTGGGGTGACTCGGCAGGGCTTCGACTCATGTGCGCAGGGATACTGTGACTCAACTCCGGCGTGCATATTCTTTGGTCTCCCTCAGTTAGCAGCCTATTCTGGTGTTCGTTCATATGGGTTGTGCACCCAAGTTTCGGTCTGCTTGTTCCCAACCTTGCTAAGCCTGCCTCTCATCCCTGGTGGAAGGTTAGCACTGGTTGCTGTAGGCAGCCTCCTCTAGCTCTAACGAGGCCCATCGAGCCTATAGCTGGAGTTGAAGGGCCGGATGCAGCCCGCCCGGACGCGCAGAGCCTTTGAATCTGCC
Organism: Thozetella sp. PMI_491; assembly: GCA_021432635.1. Taxonomy (NCBI): domain Eukaryota; kingdom Fungi; phylum Ascomycota; class Sordariomycetes; order Chaetosphaeriales; family Chaetosphaeriaceae; genus Thozetella; species Thozetella sp. PMI_491. The sequence goes on from MU270047.1 coordinate 434,350, forward strand.
ATGCCGGACTTCTCGTTGGTGGTCTCATGCCGTCTCTTAGGCATGCAAGATTCTGTTCCTGCTTCTGAGGCTCTGTCTGAGCAACATCGCCTCGCGTCAATCTCCATCTTGCCCTCGTCCTGCTTTTTTCACCATTGGCAGAGTGTCACTTGGACAGATGCGCCACGACGACACATCATGCAGGTACGTTGTTTGGCCATGGGGCCGGCACTGCGATCGAAGAATCCCATCCCGCATCGGCCGAATTACAAATGCGCGAGCCAGCATCCTGGCCTCTGAGATTGGTACGATCGGCCACGCGCAATATGTCTTCTACCTGCCTTACCTTCAATACGAAAACCGATCGGGTCCGTGAGGTCCTACGAGATGCTGATGGTGTGTGGTGCACAGTCATCTGCTCCGATGTGGGGTGTGCTTTGGTGACCCTACGGCGTAGTGAGCCGCGCAGCAGGTCGCCAGTCACGGGCTGGCACGGGTTGGCGGAATCCCGAACACATCTAAAGGTTGGCCACAATCAAGTCGATAGATCACATTATGGCTCGAGAGTAGCATTTTCCTTCCACAATGATGGCCCGTCGATTCTGAGCTGCATTCAGGGCCTCAGCGCCGTCGCTCAGCTTTCCTTCTCATCTTACCCTCCTTCTTTCGACGCGTGATTCCATTTCAGGACTACGGTCTAGCTCAGGTCGTGGCCGGTTCCTTGCGTGTCTAATGGACAGTTGGGCGATGGCGCAGCTGGAGGATGATTCACCCACCCTCTTGGGACCGGGTGTCGGCCTTGGCTGGCTGTCCTATTTGGCCCGCAACGACGTGAGACAGCAGGCTAGACTCAGGCATGGGGGATGACCTGCCTTCACCTCAGCAGGCAAGGCAAGCTCCCTGGATCTCACCGAATATGCTTGAAGACCAGGACACCACCCTGCCTCTCGGCGGGAAAAGGTGGTGGGGTTTGCCCGCCACTCTTTCTTCCCAAGTTGGGTATATAAGTTGGGCTAGTCCATGCTCAGCTCGCCTCGCATCTTGCCTATCTTTCCTTTTTGGATGTTGTACAGCATCTGCATCTGGAAGAGACCAAAAGGGTTCAAAGGCTACCTCAACCCTCTTTTAAACGTATTGCCCCCAGGGCCGGCTAGGCCGGCGCTTGACTCTCGTTATACAGAGGCGCGAAGCCTTCGCGGGTTGCCTTATCACAGCAACTTGCCCCCCGGCAAGGCCGAGCTCTCTGCTGCCTATTATATGTATGCGGCCAGGTCCATTTCTTCGACCTGCCACCGCGCTGCCTATCTACTCCTTAAAACTTAATTTCATCCATCGGTAACGTCTAGACAGCATCATGCCGGCGACCAACCGGCAGCCACATGCGAGGTGGGACAACTGGCCGCCGACACAAATGCGGCTCCAGCCCAACCTTGAGCATGACGATGCCGAGATCGAAGAGTTCGATCTAGCCATGGACCAAAACCCCATCAACTTCTTCCTTACCCCGGCCACGCCTTCTTACGAAGTCGACCTCGACATGATGGACTTCGACGCGGGCATCGAAGACTCCAAGCATCCGGCGCCTATCGTCCGCAGCGTGAGCCCCTCTAGCCTGGAGGGCCTGCGTTTGCCACCGCCGAGACCCCCTACACCACCCAAGTCACCGTCGACGCCTGACTTGGACATCGAGATGGGCTCTACGCCAGAGGACGACGATGAAGATTACATCCACTTCCTGGGATACCGGGCTGCGATTCCTGATATTCCATCCTACGGGAAGAACATCGGAAAGTTCAAGGGGGGAGAGACAGAGGCCTATTCGACCTCGCATCACGTTTCCGCCACAGCAGACCGTGGGCGGGCCGTGTCCAGACCAGGGCCACGGTCACTTGCATTTCCCGGGAGCCTTAGGAGCCGACCTCGGAGCTGGTCCTCTCGACAGGCATCACACTCCTGGAGAGAGCCGAGCCCGGATGTCTGGTCTATCGAAGAGGAGGCTGAAGAGGAGGCCAAGAGTGACATGTCGGAGAGCGCGATAGAAGAGGGCCATAAGGGCAGGGTGGTGAGAGCCACGGCCATAGATGTTCCGGCTGCGAAGCCAAAGAAAAAGGTTCGGTTCGTGCTTCCCGCAAGGGAAGAGAGCGATTAAGCGCGAAATAACAAGTGCGCTTGAGGGTTGGGCGGTGGTGCGCATTTACAGGCTGCATACTCAACGGTGTTGGAGGCATCTTCCATTTTCATTTCATGGGCTGACTTGTGGGCATGGAACGGAACAGGTTGGTTCCAGCATTGCATCCATCAAGGAGTCTGGGACTGGCATCAACGCAGCATGGCCCCAGCTCGGGGACGAAGGAAGGATGTAGGTGCGAGTGAGGTTTACGGTTTACAGAATGAACAAGCACCATGTGGGGGATCGGGCGCAGGCGGGCGGGATAACACCAACACCATAGCAACATCAGAGCACACACAGTTCAATACTTGTCACTAGCAATATCATTTACCTTTGTTTATCTCCATCAAAATATGACTTGACATCTCGCGTGTGGCCAACTGCTAAGCTTACGCACTAACGAGGTAGCGTCCGAACTAAGTCGCCGAGTGCCCACTAGAGAAGGGTCAGCAGGCGTGATCCTGAGTGGCAGCTCAGATTTGGATGATAGACTAGATAGTACGGAGGAAGGAATGCGCTCGCCACGTTGCGCTGGTTGGCCCGTGGGGCGGTGTCAGCACTGCCTATCAAGGTGAGAGAAGAGGATCTCAGCAAAGACTGAGCCTCATCCCGACAAGTTCCAACAAGCGGAGGCTTACCGTCCTCCCTCGCCGCGCGGCGATGCTCCACGGGTGAGACGAGAATGGCCGCTATGTATTTTGAGCATACCTCCGTAGTCTACACATGTCAGGCAGTTGAGACACACGTGGAGCCACACGCTTATCAAAAGTTCCAGTCGGAGAAATCCTGTGAGCGGGAGTCGTCCTCAAGCGCACATGCATCATCAAATACCGGCGAACCTTGATTTCCTGCCACTAACAACTAGCGGCGTGCTCGTGATGACAATACGACTAGGGGTGGCGGATGGTAGGTGAGCATCCTGTTCGGGCGCGGTCCTCCTTGTGACGGCGTGCTCCTGTGGCTCTTAAATGCCGGCTGCTATACTGTCCGCCTGCAACCCAAGAGACAGCGGGTGCCGGTGTACGGCCTAGTTGCGGTACTAATTAATTCGCGGCATGATATTGCCATATTTCGCTCCACACTGCAGGCCAAATCTTGCTCCCTCAACTTTGGTACCGCAAGTCAGTGGCCCAATGATGTCAGCAGGACTGAGAGGGGAATGCGCTGATTCTGGGGCGTCTTCCCGGGCTCACCTTAATAGTAGACGTTATCACAATAAGAACCAGGATGCCCAGTGCAGTTGCTGTGGGATTGGGGTTGGAACTGCCAACGCAGCTGAACCACCCGCCAACTCTCGACATGGGAACCCAAGCCTCGAGCCTGGAACCGGCCGAGATGGCCGAAAAGTGCCATGGGCCGGACTACCACCTTAGGCCGAAGCCGAAACAGACTGAACAAACGTTGAAGATGCCGGACTAGTTCCCCGTACTATCATGGTGTATTCGGCCGGGGCATTGAACCAACTTACTTGTGCATACTGTAGTGTAGTGGCGCTACGTCGCCCGTAGGTGCATACCAGCAATGGGTCTGGCAGAGAGGCTGGACCCAATTCGTCCCCCCCCTCTCCACCCCCCGCCTCAGTAGCAGCCAAGTTGGCAGGGAATATTATTGACCTGGAAATACATCAACCTGGTCGGTAGCCCCTACGGAGCATTTCCAAGGCCAAATCGACGATCGATCTGAAAGCAGTCCATAACCCTCCCCTCCCCTCGGCGAAGCTGGGCACGCTTGCCAGGAATAATGAATGAATGTCCGGCCAGGGAAGTCGGCGGAGAACCAAGATGAGGCGGGGACTGGCTGCTGCTGCACCAGACAATAGATAAGAAGCCACACGGTAGCCTTCAATGATGTACTGTATGTCTTGGTGCTTCACACCCTTTCCCTCCGCAGTGCCGCTTCTTGTGACCTTATTTTCGTCGCAGCCCCAGAACAGCTGATACTCGCCGCTTCGCTGACTCGCAGCCCCCCCAAGCCTGCTGCAGCCCCGCCAAGCGTCCCGCCCTCGAGCTCGAGGCCGATCCCCGCCTTGTTGATTCGCTCATCGCTACCCGGGCCACCCCCCCTGTCCATGCGCCCAAGCTCTCATCTTAGCGGGCCAAGCTGCTGGTGGCTGACAAGGGTGCTGGTCCTTGGAGGCCATTGTTTATGTCTGGGCTGAGACGACACCGTCATTGGCCGCCGCCAGCATTGGACTGGTTGCCCTCGCAAGTAGGCAAGGACGAGAAGTGCGGTGGTGGTGCATTGTCTCCCACCATCTCGTCATCACTCGCTTCCACCTCCTAGAAGCCGACATCCCAATCTAAGCGGCACTTGTGCACTTTCTGCAAGCTCCCTCTCCAGCGCTGCTGTCGGGTGTGCGCAGCTGTCGACTTCTTTGCCTTTGAAGGGGGGTTTTCTTTCTGACGGGCGCTCGGCTGTCCCCCAATCTGATCCCTTCCCCACTCCGACCTCCCTAAACAAGGTCCAAGCAAAGCTCTTGATGACCGAACCGACTGCCTGCGAAACGACCTCTCTTTCCGGAACCAACGGGTTTTCTAGATCGCGAAACAATTCTTGGGGAGTAGCGATATTTGGGATATATTTCCAATCGGGTTGCGTGCGGTCAAGAGCATTTGGGAGAATACCGACTGCAATTATGCAGATCCGATAGGCAAGCCTCGCACTTTCCCCAACTTTTTTGTTTGTTGACTTTCGCAAGGCTGCCGGTGTGGACCTTCGCTGGTCTTCAACACGCCGACTGGCCCTCGCATGCTCGCAGCTGAAAACGAGCGCAGGACGGTTTTGGCTCCTGCGGCACGCTGGCGAGGGACACTGGCAGCCTTTTCTGTCTCTGTACTTGCATTTCGTAGCAGCAGTGCCTTTAGCTAACAGTCAGGCCATCCCAGCGCACAAGATGCCACCACCGAAACCAAACGAGTATTCCTGGCCAGAGCCGGTTACACCCCAGCGTGTACCTGGAGGAAGAGATGGCACACCGAATACGCCGGCAAACCGCCGGGCGTCCGCCCAAGCTGGCGCGACCCCAAAGAGCGCTCCTGCTGCTGGAGCCATTGGATCGCAGAAGAAAAAGCCAGAGCCGACGTTGCTAGGCGACTTCCTCCTTGGTCGACCCTCGCCCGCGCGTGTGGCTGCACAGCGAGCCTCCAACCATCAGCGGCGTAAGACGGTCGGACTGGATGCGGCGGGCGTACGGGAGGAGCTACGGCAAGAGATGCGCGCAGCAGCGGTGCGTAAATTACAACAACCCAGCCACGTCCGCGACCGAGTCAAGGCGTGGCAGAAGGGGAGCGTGACGGCCATGAAGACGCAAGGCGGCGGAGCGCCGGACGCCGAAGATGCAATGACGGAGCCGACCGACTTCGGCGAACAAATAGATGACGAGGAGGTCACCGAGAAGGACCGCGTGCGAATACAAATGCGACGGAAGACCAAGAAAGCGAAACCGCGCGCTGAGAATATCGAGATCCACCAAGTCGAGCACGAAGGTGACAATGGAGAGGAAGCCGGCTACAGAGACGAATATGACGAGTGGGATGAGGACGTCACTTCCGACGACCCACGGCTGAAGGTTCCTCCTAGGAAAAGGATCGTCAGTGACGATAACTGGATGAAGCGGAGGAAAGGCCGAAGCCCCCCTCGAACAACACCCAACAAGGCGAGGCCTAAGATATCAGGGAGTCCGACGCCAATTCCCAAGGACTTTTTGCAGCGGACAGCACAGAACCCTTCTGCACAGAACAAGGTCAAGGAATGGGCAACACGAGTTGAAATTCCGAGCTCGCCAAGAGTCAAGCAATATTACACCGGTTCTGGCGAAACCGTGACAGTCGAGGAAGATGCCTCGAGCGTCAGAGCTGCGGACGATGGAATTCGAACAAAGCCCAGCAAGCCTGTGGGCGACGGCATCAGGGTCAAGCCCGTGAAACCGAGCAAGGCAGAAGCGGCTGATGACGGAATTCGGATAAAGCCCATGAGGATGAAAATGCTCCCAGATGACGGTATCCGGATTCACCCCCAGAAGACCAGCCTACCCGACGATGGCATCCGAATTAGGCCCGGCCGGAAGGTTTCACGCGACGATTCGACGGTTCGTGCTGCTTCTTCTCGACGGACCTCACAAGATAGGAGCACAAGGGTGTCGAGCACAAGGCTAGATGCCTCGCCTTCTGAGGAGATCGTAGTCGTCGAGGAGGACGAGAGTGAAGTCAACACGCCGTCCAGGAAGCCTGAGAGAAGCGGAGGTTCCTCGAAGCGGAGGCCCAAGCGAAAACCTAGCGCGACAACAGTCACTCAGACAGAGATCACCGATGCAACCTCGGAAACTGGTTCGGGAGGCGAGTCGGGCTCGTCCCACCGAGATTCGGACGCGGGGTCTCAGGAAGGCTCCTTGGTACCTCCGACGGTGCTGGGTAATAAATCACTAAAAGAGATCCCCTTTGGTTATTCGGCCTTTAGCGAGCTTGACCTACCCCTGGGCGCCGATGCACGGACGACATCAAAAAGACCCAAGGCCCAGCGAACCGCCAGCGCCGGCCTCAAGGCGGTGCCAAATGTTCTGAAAAAGGTGGTATCCGGAGCCAAGGAGATCATACACGAAAAGGTTGACCCGCCCAAACCGGTTGTGAATCAGCCTCCCAGCATTGAGTCTTGGTTAGACAAGACTGTAGATCCCTTTGTGGAGGCGCCCCCGAAGCGGCGCTCGCTAGAAAAGGAGTGGGCGAAGGAGAATAGACGGCGGTCGTCCTCTGAGATTCGACAAAAAACACCGACTGCGCAGACGGCCAGCACTGTAACAACGACCACAGCCGAGTCTCACGATGACCAAGAGAATGCCGATCCCCAGCAAGACAAGGCGCAGGAGACGACGCCGAGGGAGAAGACTCCATCAACTCCTACCGCGGGACTGAAAAGAAGCCGAGCGACGAGAAGCAGCTCGTCCCCCTTGAAGTCGGGTGGGCGGAGACCCTTCCGGGACATGCTGAAGGAGGTTTTCAAAGGCGAGTCTGGCGGCCATCGTATGCCCGCAATGGTATATCCTACTTGCGACAAGGATGATGAGTCCGACTTGACCCAAGAAGATGGGGAATCGGACTTCACCGAGCCTCGGCGGCGCTCATCGGGGTCTAATAAGAGGTCGCCGTCTCCTGATCCCTCGTCAACAGTCGACTCGAGCATAGACTCGGCCTCCACTAGCACTCCTGCACCTCGGAGGAGGCCGCCGCCAACAAATGGCCTCCACGAGCTCTCGACAATCTTCTCGGAAGAAGCATCCAGTATACAGTCCGACACCATGTCATCAGTTTCCCAGTCCACCGTCACCCAGTCCACGGCTCTTACGAAGGATTCCGAGGTCTCGAGGAAAACAAGCGGCAGGCCTGGTCTTAAACGGCGCCTAACCAAGCATTCAGATTTGGTCTCAGTCCTCTCCCTTCCAGATGACGGCCAACTAGTGCCACCTAGCCGGTCCAAGAGCATCAAGTCATCTCGCAGCATTCATAGAAAGCCTAGCAAACTGGACAAAGGAGGCATTGACGCCCTTCTCCGTGAGTTTGCAGATGATGAGCACTTTTATCAACGAGAGCTAAAGACACTCGTGGACGGTGTCATTCCTGTTCTGCTGGCCCAAGTTGTCCATCGCGACAGCCGTAGCACAGCTGCCCTCTTTGCCGAGAATGCCACCAATGCCCGCAACGAGGGAAAATCGGAGAACCTCTCCAAGGCTGTTGTGAATATGGGCATAGCTCTCGAAAAGTTGCGTAACTACCACAAACGAGTCCCGCTCGCTGATGTCCACCAACTTTTTACATGGCTTGAGGCCGCAGGAGCCATCTACGACAACTACCTGGATGTTTGGAGGCTCGGTTTCCAAGATCTGATAATCAACCTTGCTCCAGCTGCTGGTAAAATGGAAGATGATGATGATTCTCTCATCAACGCCCTCCCCCGCAATGAGGAAGGTGACGTTGTCGGTGAGAATGGGGAGCGCGTTGATGTTGCCTACTTGCTCAAGAAACCTCTGGCTCGGGTCAAGTGGTTACACAAGTTCTTGAAGGTAAGCTTACTTCCCGCGCTTATGGCCATGATGAAGCTATATCCGGTCGACAAGGGTAGAGCTGATATTTCGCTGTAGGCCGCAACACTAGCCGTTGCTACCCGCCAGGGGGACAAGGCTCTCGTCATCTACGAAGCACTTCACGAAAAGGCCCGCAAGAGACACCGAGAGGAAACTGCGCGCGTGACCGACGAGGATGCGAGCAATACAGATGCCACCCGAGCCCGTGACCTCCGGAACCTCGCCGCCTTGGACGATATTATCATTGACCACACCCGCCAGGTGGCCGCCAAGGACTCCTTCTTCCTCGATCTGCGCCATTCCAACGGCCAGCGACTCGAGTGCCAAGTCGAGTTGATCCATAGAGATAAGCCGCCAGACCCTGCGGACAAAGGAGACATCTTGATCCGCGATATCACCAACTCGCGGCCCTGGCTGCTCTTCCCCCCTATCCCAGCCGAGATGATCTCCGCACGGAGAGGCGGTGGCCACACCCTGGTAGTCATGATCCGGGGTATCCACCGGGGACGCGAGTGGTACGAGCTCCTGAAGCTCTCCACGGACAGTGACGAGCAAATTCAGGACTGGCTCGACATCCTGGGTAGCGATCCACTCCCATTGGATGTTTCATTCGATCCAGACAGCATCAACGCCGACGTTCCCGCTTCGCCTAAGCCAGTCGAGGTCGAGATCCCAGTTGGGGAGCGCAAGCTGCGCAAGCAGCCACCGCTGGCTCCCTTAGAGACGACAAAGACCCCTAGCCGGTATCATGCCCGGCATGCGAGCGTACCGACCACACCAACCACAGGTGTCTACTCAGAGGGTAGTGCGTCATCTCCGGAGAAGACTCCCACTCAAGAGTCCTACCTCAAGTCCCCAGGCCGGCATCCGCTCCCCGCGATTCCCACCAGCAAGGCAGATTCGCCTCGGCGCACCCCTCCCTCGAAACTAACCAAGTCGCCCCCTAACACAACGCCTTACCGCGAGGATGGGGCACCGCCTCCTCCCATTCACCGCAGCCTCGCTCCCAAATCACCCCACCACCTCACCCCACCGGTTGACCTTGGCCCTCCGTCGCGGGTCAAGAGGCGCACCTCCTCTCCGCTGAAGCATGAATACCACCCCTCCGACGTCTCTTCAGAAGAGGGCTCCGAGAGCGCTAGCGACGACTCGGATTCGGACTCGTCCAGCGACGAGCTTGAGGAAAATGAAGTGCCCGATACCGTGCCAGGGTACAGCATCAAGGACCAACAGGAGGAGCCTTCCCCAGCGGAGTCCGTAGTCACCACGAGTAGCATCACTCCATCCAACTCAGCTTCACAGGTGGGCATGGGAGGCGCCGGAGGCGCGACGCCAGAGAACCCGACCCAGAGGTTCGTTGCCGACGTCTCGTACTGGTCCGACAGGAAGGGGCTGTGGAAGACGGTTGGTACTACCCAGGCATCCATCATCGTACGGCCCGGCGGCTTGGAAGTTCACCACCTGACGGCCAGCCACTCCAACCCGGCCGGTGCCCCCCTGCAGTCGTCTGGCAGTTCTGAGATCCACCAACCGACGGACGCCGGAGCAACTGTTCCTCTGGTGGCCCTGGGTCTCACCCCGATAGTCATGATACGCCAGAGCAACGCTCTTGACCTAGAAGTTCGAACCAAGGCTCTCCCGCAATCGCTGTTAGCCAATAAAATTGACAGTGCGACCTACCGCTTCCGCGCTTCGTCGTCCAATGAAGCCCGGGCGCTTTATCAGGCCGTCCATGAGGCTAGGCTCAACAACGCCAAGTATATCGCCCTCGCCGAGGAGGCTCGTTTCCGTTCCTTTGGCGAGAACAACCAGGCGGGCGAGAACGACGGGGATGGGGACAGCTCGAGTCACCGCCGCCTCCACAGCTGGTTCGGACGCAAGAATAGCTATCGGGCCTCGACTCGCGCTCCCAGCCAGTCTCAAGGGAGTGGTTCCAGCATCTCTGCTTCTGGTTTCCTCCGTCGCATGACAGGTGGCAACACGTCCTTCGACATTGAGCAGTCCACCGTTGACAAGCAATCTCGCCCGGGCACCTCGACTGGCCTCCACGGTGCGCCCGCTAGCCTCTACACATCCAGTGGCTCTTCGTCAGGCGCTGGCACCTCGACGCCGCCTCGCTCCATCTCGGCTTCGCTCACGTCCAACTCCAAGAGCCGCTTCGAAGCCGGCTTTGCCAAGCAGTTCAACATGGACAAGCCTCTCCGTATTCGTCTGCACTACAACAACAACCAGAGCACGCGCTGGCACGACCGGGGCGACTGCATCCTGCAGATCACGCGGCCACCACCGGGCGTCAAGCAGGAGCTGGCCGTATATCACGGGTTGGAGAAGCGGGTCATCGTCACACATTGTAGCAAGAAGGATGGCGATAGGCCACTCATCCTGCTCGACGCGGTTCTCGGCAGCGGGTGCTTCAGCATGCTCGGGACCAAAGGTATCATGTGCAGCATCTGGGAGCACCTGCGCGACGAGGAGGGGAAGGTTGGGTATGCGCCCAAGTCGGGTAGGATCAGCGGCCACATCAACAAGTGGTGTTTCCAGTGCCAGAGCGCCGAGATGGCCCACCACATCATCGGCCTACTATCCAGCGAGGTCCCGCAGGTTATACTGGACTAGGAGGCCAGCTGTGCCCGCGTGGCTGCAGAGCAGCCAAAGGTGAAAGAGGTTCGCATAGCACTCAAGGAGGAGCGCTCCCCGCGACGCGACTTCCTCTGTCGAATCGGACAGTGCAGCCTTAGAAGGCTGCGAGGCGATCGTGAGTTGCGGCATCAAATCGGCGATGCCTTGGCTTATGAGAAGGGATATACGAGGATACTGCAGGCCTGAAAGAAGCGACTGGCCATCGCAGAGGAGCAACACCCAGGGGGCAGTGCAGGAATGACTCTTGAGACTCCAGAAACGAAGAACATGTTCCATCCACTTGAAGCAGCCGGTATCCCTCAACCATTTACTTCACCCTCTTTGCCGCAGAGATCTTGCGCACCGCTCAAGGAATATGACCCTGAGAGCCATCTTCTTTATTCCTCGACATTACCATTTATCTTTTACCTCCCAAAGAAGAATGCGCAAGGCTGCATAGAAGGACAAAATCTTCAGACACCCACGCGGTCGTATCCGCACTGATGAAGCCTAGCATAAAAGATTTCTTCGACCTACCTCATTTTCTCGTTTTCATTGAATCAGCCGAGGGGTCTAAGCTCGGTTCGGACAAGTCATGTATGTCCATGTGTGCAGTTGGCCGGCTTCGCTTACCGACCTCCCTGCTACCTATATATTAATACTCGGCCTCTGTTCTTCGTTGATGATATCCAGGGGGGCCAGGGAAGACATGACTGAAGGCGGGAAGATACAGGCCACGAATGGTGCATATGGAAAGGAGGCGTGTGGATTGGAAGTCATTTGCTTTTGTCTCTTCCAAAAGGAAGTGTATGTTAATTTGTTTTGTACAGAGTATTTAGCATAGGTGGTGGGTTGCCACAAGGATAACTATACGGCGTTCAATGGAATGCCTGCACATGAGCTTTTTTCAAAATTGTTGGCCTCTACATGAGAGGGTCACCTCGCCGCACGAGGAACAGGCACGGAACCGGGAGAATACTGAACACCAGGCATCGCCATCTCAGACGACGGCCATTTTTGATGCAGCCACCGTGACAGGTGGATCTGCATTGGTGGGCCCGGCTTGTGGAAAGCGAAAACTCTCCCTTGCGCAGCACAGGGGCTTTCCGCATACTATGTCTAGTGCCAAGAACATCTGCTTTTTAGAGTGTCACTCAAATCACATGGGTAGCGCGGTAGTAGTGGGGTCTTTTAAAGTAGGCCACCGCAAGGAATTATTATTATTATTAGAGATCCTCGACCACAGCGGCGCCAGTGCCTCTATTCTTGACCATCTTCTCCTTGGAGGTGAGAATACGCAAGAGCACCAGCTGGAGCCCGCCTTGGCCTCAACTCCACGCCAGCTTGAAGAGAAGGGCGCGAGTAGCAGTCTGTATCCTACCAAAGATCTCTTTGTGGGCTCCCTTCGTCTTTTGTTTCTTCCAAAAAATCCATTTGTTTCTTTCTTATCCTCCACTGACAATCCCCTGCCATACAAGACTTTTTAGGCATGCGCAATGTAATGTACATAGCCTACATGAGACCCATCCAACCACGAAGAGTTGGATACGCGCAAACGCCCAGGTGTATTCCAGAGAGATGCCATCGAGATTAGAGAAGCCCATAAAGTTCAAGACGAGAACGCTTCAGAGACGTGGAGGTGGACTGGGAAAAAAAAAAAATCAAAACAGCGAGCAGAAAAACGCCGCCCAATGCAACCGATATAACACCGTAGTCAGGCCATGGACGCAAGAGATCAAACTTGGTTATCTCTCTAGCACCAGCTAAATGCACATATTCCACTCCAGGTTGTGAACAGCAGTCGCTAATGCAGTTGGGTATCGTGATCATCAAGATGTGATGTGGGGGTATCTGTAAGGAGCGTCGTCTATGCCGATGAAAAATCCGTCGTCATAAGTTTAAATTCGTAAGGAGCGTCGTTAAAGGAGCGTGGTTGTGGGGGATGTATCCGTCCGTACGGAGATCCAAGTTCATGCCGTTAAAAGGAGTGTGTCTATAGCTTGCGCTGAGGTTTAAAACCGTTATGCCAGTAAGGAGTGTCTATGGGGTATCATTGTGTGGACAAAGGAGCGTCGGGTATTATCCAATTATTAAGGTCCTTCGATGGGGACTGGTGCAGCTGAAAAGGAGTGACATAGGCATAATAATGCCTGTGATCGCGGCGGGTTGGTGTTTGTGTAGCGAGTGTGATCCGTCAAGGAGTGTTGTGTGCATTATGCGTCTGTGTCGACCAAAAAAAATCGCTCAGGATAAAAATAACCAGCCAAGCAGCGCGTGTGCTTGTGAACAGTGGAAACAGAAATTCGTCAACTCGTAAAACCGCTCAAGGTCGAGGAGAGATGGCGGAGAGACTAGACCATCTTTTCCTTGCCGTTGCCAGGCTCCTCGAGTGTTGGCGGTGCCGAGACGCTCGAGGCCGTGTGGCGGTGGGCAGGAAATGTAGGGAAGGCCAGAGTCGGAATGGGAGACTCAGGCATAGGAAGCATGGAGAAGCGCTCCGGGCTCAGGAAGGGAGAGGGTGCAAGATTCGGAAACGACGATGAAAGCAAAGCAGTCGGGTCCTCGGGTGGTGGAAAGCTAGGGGTTGTGCTCAAAGTTGTAGACATCCTGGGCGCCAAATGTCAATCACGATGCCTTTCCCAAACCGAAGGGCGGCCGGTGGTGTGCCAGAAAGACTCTAGATCCACACGGTCTGGATGGGAGGGACGAACCCGACGCCATAAGTGTTGGCCCCGCCGATCATGGACGCGTTGGGAGAGTAGCCCATGTTGTCGAAGGACCCGAACTCCTCGTTGTCGCTGTAGACGATCGACGAGGTCTCGCCGAAGTCGTTGAAGTCCCCAAAGGTGCTCGAGGCTGGACTGTAACCGCCATACGACGGACTCGGAATGCTGAGGTACTGCGAGTTGGCAAAGGGCGACGATAGCTGCAGCGGGCTGATTGCGCTATTAGGGTTCGAGTCGGTCGGCACAACCGAGAGATCCTCCGTGCTATAGCTGAAGGCCAAATTCTCGCCATAAGGCAGGTACTCAGCAGATGTAGTCGTCGGGATGCCGGCGGGCAGCGACATTGGCGAGCCGTGCTCACTGATGGGGAAGTTCGGGGGGTTAAACTGCGGGAACGAGGGGGTCCGGGCGGGCTGCACCCAGCCCATGCGCGTCCGGAACTCGTTCACCGTGTCGATCGGGAACTCCATGAGCGTGAGGGGAGTCTGCGAATCTCCTTCGTGAGCGCCCGAGATGTTGATGGACAGCAGCCGGCGGGCAATCTCCTCAACGGGGCCAAGGGTCAGGCTTCCGAAGTAGGCAGCGCCAATCTCCGGGAAGAGGCGCTCCATCATCAGTGCCACCGTGTAGTAGTGAGCGATGATGACCAGCGCGCTGGGAGATCCACCCGTCTGCTGCAGATACATAACGGGGAGCCAGAAGAGCCAGGTCCGGAGGGGGCGCAGTCGCTCAAACTGATCCGCCACGGGGCGCCCAGGGCTCACCTTGCGAGCGCCCTTGAGGAAGCTGATCAGCTGGGCAACCGACTTGGTGTCTTCCTTGTTCTGCTTGAGGTGGCTCTCCAGCTTCTGCAGCTGGGTTAGGGTGCGCTGGAAAGCGTCAAAGTCCTCCTTGCGTGGCTGACTCGGCTTGTGGTCCGGGGTGGGCGAGGGCGGAGCAGTCGGGAAGGTGCTGCTCTCCGCAATGAAATCGCCGAACTGCGACTCGTGCTTCCAAGGGTCCATGGCCTCGATGACCTTTACTGTGTTAGTGTGCAGATCACTCAAGTGAAGGGCCAAGATTACAACACATACCGAAGAGGTTCCATGCATGAGCTGGGTCCAGCTTCGCCTGTACGCAATCCATGTTAGTATTTACCGTCCCTGTGCGACGTAGTAATGGTTACTTGCCAGTCTGTTGCTTGCCACGACAGGACGAGAGATGCGGCAAGAACGGCATCCGAGTTCTCCCTGCTGAAGGAGCCGATAGCCTCCTGCAGACCCTTCAAGGCGATGCCGCGGTGCACGTACGCCATGTTGCCAACCAAGGGGCAGTCGGTCAGGAACGCGATGTGCATGGCGGAGAAGGCGAGAAGAGCGTGTAGGACGTAGTCGTTGGTGGCACCAATCCTGATGATCCTGAATCATAGGTGTAAGCTATTTCGAAGCAAAGGTAAAACGTTCCACAGGGAGGTACTAACGTGGGAATCTGCCGGGTCCAGAGGGTGAAGCCATTGGCGTCAATGGTACCCAACTGGTGACTGATCGAAGCAACATGGTGGATCAACCTCAGGTCCTCGGTGGAGAGGAACTGGGGCGCGGGGGCAGGATAGATGTTGAGGCTGGCGAACGGGAAGACTCCAGTCCGCTGCCACTGCTCTATCTGGGCTTCGATCTCGGGAGTCCACATGAGATCCGGCTTGTCGGGGCTGGCAGACCTGTCATCCGGAAGAGGCATGTCGTTGTAAGGGCATCGGATCTTGTGCTTGGTGCAGTTGCGGCACTGGGGGAAGTTCTCGTCGCACCTGATGTGACGGCGCTTGCAGGTTTCACATCCCTTCCTAGACTTGGTGTGGCTAAAAGGCCATGATCAGCTGCTGGGTACACTAGGCAAGAGCGAGGGCGCTCATCGAAAAGGAGGTCAACCTACCTCCGGCGAGGAGGACCACCACCGGGACCAGCCATTGGGTATGCTTCGGCGGTTGGGGTTGGAACGATAGAACTTGAAGAGTATATGGTTAGGGCGAGGCTCCAAGTGATCGGCGATGAGGCCGAGAAGCTGAGATTCTGATGGGGACGAGGCTTACATGAAGTAGAGACGCGGTGGTCCCTAGCTCGAGGTAGCGAACGTGTAGTGTTGCGGCGAGGGGGAGGTGCGGCTAGGCTCGAGGCTGACAATATATTAAGAGACACCCTTGTGTTCCCTTGATATATGCAGGTCGAGTGCAGAGTGGAGGGGCCGCGGGTGGTTTAAAAGCAGCAAGAGGCGATGGTGGATGCGGTCGAGGGTAAGCAGGACGGGCGGCGAAGGTTGTTTATGACCTAACGATGACTACGGGCTGACCGAAGTCGTTCCAGTGCTCCTTTCTCTTCTGCGGGGTGGGTCTCTGCTCTTTCTTGCGTGCTGGTTCCGGGGGGGGAGACTTGAACCTCTCGCTCTCCTTCAACAGTAGCGATCGTAGGCGGTTTTTGGGTTTGAAGAGACAATAAAAAGGACTCAGCGAGTGTGGGCGGTGATATTTCCGGCGAGGGTTGAAGATAGCTAGGCCTCCTGGCGAGACATCTACTTGCTAGGCTTTGATACCTTGGGTTGAATGTGGAGAGCAGGCCAGGAGGATGGTCTTATTGATAGCTTTGTCAACTTTGGTCAATTGTCTTGAGGCGGGCGAATTGCGGGTGACACTAGTGGCTCTCTTCGCGGGCGATGAGATCTTTTTTCTTCTTCTTGTCTTTCGAGTCTGCAAACACAAAAAAAAACGATAGAAATGGAATAAGCGAATGACAGGAGCCGACGAGGACTTCCTAGGGGGGTTGTTGCAAAAAGCGAACGTGGGTGGTGAAGCGGGCAGCAACGGGGCTGTTTTGGAGTTGGCGATGATGTAGGGGGAGATCGAGAGGAGAAGGCAGCAGTCGGGGGGAGGGACTCTCTTTGTTAAATAGCAACCCCCAAACTTGGGGCTGCAGGCGCTTGCACGCACCAAGGCGACCAAACCGCAGCGGGAGGCGGGCAAGAAGCGGGCAGACTGGGGGGGTGGGAAGGGGGGGTGTGGGCGGGCGTCCCAAGGGCTCATGGGGCAGCCACCAAGGAGCCACCGCCATCGGCAGGCGTTACTATGGTACTTGCCCGATTGGGATAGCCACCTCGGCGGAATTTTTTGGGAATAATGGGGGATGGAACGGGGGATGGATGGGTGGCTATCGTCCCCTCCAATTGCCCCATTTGGAGAGTTTCTCGCATTTAAGCTCCCCTCCTATCTGGAACAGGTCTAGATCAGGTTTATAAATAAAAGCAACGGCCAAGAGCCGGCTTCCTGGGACGAATGGCAGCGCGGAACGGGCATCTCGGACAGCGCTCTCTTTCCCACAGCGCATGTCGAGCCACTCCAGAGGCAATTCCTTCACTCTCGACAGTGGTGGCTACCCTTTTTCTTTTTTTTTTTTTTGCCCTCTTTTCCCTCGCTCTCTCCCCTTCGGAACGCCTCCTAGAGTCGTGTGCCCCTTTACCATGCCCAAACACAACCTATTTACCTCCGCCCCTTGCCAGGGACCTTCTTGCTAGCAGCCCGGGCAGCTAGTGTGCGGGCAAGGCCCCTTCCATAGTCTTCTTCTCTCGGTCAGGTACCTGACTAACCATCGAGCTACACATGGTCATCCCGTTGTCCTGTTGCGTGATGTTTAGTGATTTGTCCGAGTTCTCGGTGGCAAGCCCACTCCCACCGTAGCTAAGAGGCGCCCTGACGCACGCAGGTCAGTCGCCGAGAGCCCTTGCGACATCTGTGCGGCCACTGTTAAGCCCGAGGATGCAGTACGGTACAGTACAACCCGCACACAGCAGCGCCTGAAGCCGGTCTATCCGTCCGTCCCCTCTCTTGCTGGAGCCACGCGCCCCAGCAGCTGATGTTAGCCCCAGCCTAGGCACAGGTACTGTACCTTGTTTGGAACCTGAACCCACCCACCACCGCTTTTTTTTCTTCTTCCCTGGCATAGACACACGGTGTGGGAGGCGGCGTCGCTCGCACTGGCTGCTGCTGTGTCATCCTGTCATCACGCTGTACAGTGCCATCTCTCCTGCCCTGGCGCTTGACAAAGCATAGTCGGCGCAGCTGGTGGAATTGGACACCGCTGGTGCTAGTCGTGGGGAGCAGGTTCTGGATAGTCACGGAGCCAGGAGACCACGTCTCGCAAGCATTACGGGAGCTAGAGGCCGAAATTTGTCAGGTCTCTGTTGTTAATCAGAGCTTAACCTTAACTCGCCCGATGAGCATGCCAAACTTCCAAAGACGGTGCTGGCCCGGGCCTAACTAAGATGGCTCCTGTGGGGTTCTGTTATGATGATGCTGAGAGCCAAGCCTCCCCCTGCTGCTGGGCCTTGTGGGCATTCTGGCTTGCCTGAGAAGAACCCATAATTTACAGCTGTATTTTCCATCGCCTCAGCCATCAGTCAGGAATCCGCGAGCATCAATAACCCAAGGCGGCTCCACTGCGCGTCGCTGCTTACTACGCGATGATATTGCAACGGCGGGGGCGCGAGGCGCGGTGCCTGAGGTGGCGCGCTGAAGGGACGAGGAGAGGCCCTGACGAAAGAGAGAGGCGGCACTAATGAATCAGCACAGCCTGAAACCCCGAGGAGCCTGCCCGAAGCAGAAGCAGGGGGCAGAGGGTGAGCGACGACAACACGATGGAGGCTGAGCACCTCTCTCCCGTCGTGCTGGAGTGGGAATGGTTTCGGGGTACAGTACGCGGGCCCTTCCCTGGCCGGTCCGTCGCCTCGTCCCGGCACGCAATTTGCCTCGTCCTATGCCCGCCAGGACCGCCAGTGCCAAAAATGTATGATGGAGCGGCCCACCGGTTCCTCTCGCATGATACCGTACTCGGAATGAGTGCCGCTCTCTCCAAGGTGTAGGGGGGGAGATGCTGGAGATCCCGGCAGACCCGCATGCTCAACGGGGCGCTGCCGCTCTCCTCCAGTCGTCCGCTGGGCCGGGTGGGGGAGGGAAGGGTCCCATGATGGTTGCACAAAGCTTTCGCCGAGTAGCCAGGAGCCCCAGCGTGCCGGCGCCGCTGCTAAGGGAAACCACGTCACGCAGCTCAGTGCTCAGAACGGCAGAAGATTTGCTAGCATACGCCTACGGGGCCCGCCCTACGTCAAGTGCAAATCTGCCGCTTACCGCCGAAGAGAGACACAATGCACGCGATCTATGGATCCGGATTGGGCGCGCCCGTCATTATGATTGTGGGCGCAGCGCTGGTGGTTGCTCCCGCTAGAGTCAGACAGGTAGGCTGGTTACAGCGGACTATCGCCCCTGTTGGCGTTGATCATCCGCTACTGGCACGGGCGGTCTTGGCTTGGCTGGCTTGGTCACCTCGAACCCTTATTTTTTTTTTCTTCTCCCGAGCTGCTTTTGGGGGCTTTAGGTAGCGTGCTGAAATCGGGGCAGACTAAGGAGGCGGTGCGATGCATTGTTACATTCTTCGCCTGATTCGATGACGATGAGTCGAGAGTCGAAACTGCCCTAGCTCACTATCCTTTGCCCTTTGTTGGGGTCCGTTTCGAGGCGCGGCAGGGCTGGATGACGAGGGAAAGGAAGAAAAAAGGAGAAGGAGCGTGGGCGATAAGGCCAGCGCCGGTCTGTGCAACACCTGCCTTGTCCGAAGTGAAGCGCCGGACTTCTGGAGGGGATTGGGAGTCGTACAATCGTGACGCCGCCCTCTTCTCGTCCCCTTTGGGGTGATCAGGCCGGCGTGATCACGCCCAACTGGTTGGTGTGGTGGTATGCATGGTTGGCACGCTCGGTGCCAGTGGCCAGTCGGCTCCTGGCGGTGACCCCTATCCAGTCACTTAGAGGCGCCTAAACACAAGAGAGGAACACACGCGCACCCAGTCCTGCAGCCCAAGGCCACAGGAGTACCGCCTGCACATCCCATTATGAATCCCCAATTGGGATGAGAGCGGCCCATCTCCTCCGGCTCGCCAGTGCCAGTCAGTGAATGCTGCCTTCACACTTGAGCTATACGTCTTGCATCCCATCCTTAGGCAGTCCGAGCGACGCGCTGCATCGGGTAGAGATGCCGTGGCAGCGACACCATCCGATGTCTCGAAACTCCCTGACATGAAGCCCACGTACGTACACACATGTATATTGCCTGCAGGGCAGTGTTCCGAACTGGCTCATGCCGGGGCCGGGTTTCGTCCCATTGAGAATTCGGATACCAGGGCTGTGTGTGCCGGGCTTCAACTGGCGGCTAGGAGCCGAAAGAACCAGGACGATGTTGGTCCAACCTCTTCTTACTGTAGGCTACAGGAGCCCGAGGTCGGGGAGGGATGCCATCCATGCCCTATCCCCTGCAACCGTTGCGATTACTACCCAGGCAGAGACCCTCTCGTGGGAGAGTTATGGCCAGCCTCCTCTTCCAGCTTTGCGCCAGTTTGGGCAAGGTGGTTACCAGAGCGGTTAGGGTCGAGCTGGGGGGCAGGGTACAGGGCATAATAGTGGCTGGAGACGAAATCTCAGAATACGGTTACAGATCTACTCCTTATCGTGTTGGATAGAGGGCTGTCTACTGGGATCTCCAAGGCTGACCCCCCCGTCGCCCCCAAGGAGGCAATGGGAAAGGGTAGGGGATAATGGGGGGGGGGGGGGGGGGGGGGGGGAGTGAGGGGCCAGAAAGCAAGCATAGTGATAATAGTAGTGGCCCTTTTGAGAGGAGGGTGTATGCCAAACGCCGAGGTTGGATAAAGCCGACGGCAGTCTGGAGGAGAAACCCAAGGACAGCTGAAGAAGTACGTTTCAGGTGGCCCCCAAGAAGCGTGGCCCGAGCATGAGCCGGTACAGCGTCCGTGAGTGGCTGTTCACACGCGATAAAATAGACAATGGGTCGGAGCCGTAGGACCATTTCTGGCGCGGCGCCATTCCCCGTTGGGTTGTACGACGCTGTCAAGCAGTTTGGAGGGCCAAGCCAGGCACGATTCAGCAGCCCTTGGCCCGCCGTTCTCCAAGGGGTTTGCTGCCGTCGCTACCGGCCGACGAAAAAGACCCGCAGGGACCCAGAGTGTGGCCAAGATTTCGGGTCCTAGTCGGGGCCTCGGCGGTGCAGCCGGCGGCCGGTAACCAAATATTTGTGCGCATTCATGCTATGGTCGTCAACCCCGAGCCAAAAACCCCTTGGGAATCTGGGGCACCCAGGCGAGAGAAAGTGGCTGCGCCCGGCGGAGAACGAAGTACTTTGCGGTACGGTACGTACTCCGTAGTGTGTACTCCGTAGTGTGGTAGCAACAGCACCAGTCCACCACCGTCCGGGGAACGTCCCAGTCGAGCAGGTAGTTGTGGTTATGGGACCACCGAGGACACTCAGACGATCTCCATCGGGGGAGGGGCGACGGTGGATCTGGCAGCATTATGTCATGATTCAGACGGTCTCCGTTTAGGGTCACAACCTCCCCAGGCTACTGTGATAGCACAAGCTGCTTCTCCGGATGGGTGGTCTTGCTGGTGGCCACAGGGAAAAAAAACGTCCCCCACCTCTCCACCCTCTCGGCACTAGCCCCTTCCACTAGGTCCAAAGCCACCTCACGGGCTCTTTTGGGGCGGTTGAGACTTGAGGGAGTTCTCAAGCCTTTGTTACAGGTGACACTCCTTGGTCATATTGACTAGCGATTTAGCTCGCGTCCGCCATGACTCTCTGGTTGTCACGCCCACAAGATTTTCAGCATCTACGCGGAGCTCGGGCATCTAGGCCACAGCAACCGACAGTTTGTTTCCTTTTTTATTTGGTGTATAAACGGTTGCCGACCGCAGCAGCAACGGCGCAGTGAGCAAATGCCTAGGGGTATTAGGTATTATAGGCGGGGGTCCTCGACCGAGAGCATCCTAGGGTGCATCCCTACGCCAGCCCATTTCAGCGGAGTAGCGGGTAGAAAAGTCGGCCTGTGGCCCTCCCTCCTCCGCCTTTGGCACTTGTTGTCGTTCGGCGTTCGGGGCTCGCTCCTTTCCCGTGGTTGCAAACCCCGGTCGTCCCATCGGCTGGCAACGTTTGAAGCGAGTGGAGGGAAGGGCCTGCCGCTTCGGTGTCGTGCAGGACCCCTGTCTCCGATCAGATCACCCTAGGCAGGCTGGCTGCTGCTTTTGGTTGGATGAAACTGGAGTTTCTCGTGTCCATTTTTGGGCCGCCGGCCACCCTGTCATGCCCCCCTAGGCTTGGTGCCCCAAGATGCCCTCATGTCATCTGCCCCCCTGGCGGTTCCTGGCTGGGCAACGTGCTGCGCTGGCCTGCTGATCGGGAGTTTGAGGTATAGGCGCCCTCATCGAACCATCGATTGGCTCTGCCGACTTTTCGATTCATGAGATGTCGCCGGCTCCCTCGCGGAACGTCGCGAGTGTCGCCGGGTCCGGGCGTCACGACAGGGAGCACGGCCTCTTGGGCTGAAGATGCCCTGAAAGAGTGTGGCCGTGCTCCACAGACGCGGTGGTAGCTCAGAACGCGCCAATCTTGCTTTGTTGTCCCTCAATCTAATACCTAAGCAGACCACCTGGGTAGCTGCAAGGGAGCCGAGGTGGTGCTTCGTGGGTGCATACCACAGAGGGTTCATGCCTTCTTGAGTTTGCCGGTGAATTGACTACTCTTCAGAAGGGATGGTAACTTTGCACCGTGCTCCAGTCGAGGGAACCACATAATTAGGATAGCTGCCTTTCACGCCGCGAAGGGACACCAAAAAGGATTTGCAGACTGCGCTACCTGGTCGTCCTTTTCTGCCGCACAAGTCCCATCCACGATCCAATAGCAGCCGCCGCCAACTGCCGTCGCTCCGGCGATTGCCCCCCCAGAAGAGGATTTGGGGGGTTTGGGGGGTTCGGAGGTTTCTTCTGGGGAGGGAGTGCGAGATTGTTGACTACGACACTGTTGGTGCTGGTGCTGGCGCTGGTCCTACTGTGTTCGGATGGCTTGGGAAGTGGAGGCGGCCTTTTGGTGGCACTGCCACATTGCAGAGGGATTCTCCCACTATCGAGGGTCCTTCCCGGCCACATTCCTCCCTTCTCTTCCGCACCATTGGCCTCTCCGTTCCTGCAGGGTAGTGCTTCGACGGGACGACTCAATTGTCGCCAGCTGCTCACCAGGCGCTGCAGTGCGGATGGAACCACCGGCTGGGACGTTGCGTAGTATGAAGACGCTCCGGGCTCCAAGATCCCGTAATTGCCGCCCGTCAATTTGAGGTCGGCGCTTCAAGAAACCTTTGCCAAACCTTGCAGCACATCATCCGTTTCGGGAAACCTGGCTGCCTGAGGCCGCAAGACATTATCCATGGCATCCCGCGACGTTTCGCCTCTAGTCCATTTTTGGGATAGTTTGTTTCTATTCTTAAAGTTAAGGTTCTTTTCTTTATTCCCCACAGTGACGCACAGGCCGGTCGAAAATCATGCGAGGCCCGAATTTTCTCAGCCAATCATTTATTTTTTGTTGCCCCTCTACTTTTTTTCTTTTTTTTGTTCCTCCCTGCACTTTTCTTTTTGGCCGCGGGTCTCGTGGCCAGTGGCCAAGCCAGCACCACGGGAATACAACGTTTCACATTGCTCTTTTTTGCCTCTCGACCTCTGAGACATAGTCTGTGGTCCTGTTGCCCGCATTTCTCCCAATCGGGATTGCCTCGATGGATGATGACCCGCAGCCCTCTGCTCCCGGGCCGATGGGACCAGCATCCAGTGCCAGATCTCCACCGGGGCCCTGGGCGGGATCCTTTCTCTCCTTCCCTGTCGGACCCAGTAGTCATCTCTCACAGACCACGAGCATGACGAAAGAAAGCCGTGGGCTAAACCTCACCGAGACTGCCCAAATTAAGCTATGCGATCGTCTATCCATTTACAAGAGCTGCCGAGGCTGTCTCAACCCCCCTCCCCAGCACTCCCTCCCGGTGCGTCATGGTAATTGGGGTCTGGACGGCTAGTCAGGGCCCAGGTTGATTTCTTTTTAGCTAATCTGGTGTTTTTTCCGTTGCTTACCCCCCCCCTCCCCACACCTGAGAGGAACCACTGGGCCTTTAGGGTTCATGTCTCTATATGGTCACATCATGCTCATACACTCTGAACCCGTATTTTTTACACTTTCCGTCGTGCCACCCCTGTTGGATCTAGTATCCGGTGCTGTGCAATGAGAGAAGTCGGGTCTGTATCTTGCTTACCCCGACCCTCAGACCAATGGCACGATTCGAGGGTGGTCGGCGTTGTCCCACAGCCCGAGTGCATTATCGCCCGACGAAACAGGCCTACCAAAGTATCCAGGGACAATTCCCTTAGTTTTTTATATTCCCGCCCCCACTGCCCCTTTGCTGCGGAACGAGAGAATGCCTTGAGGTCTTGGCTTAGCCTGGAATATTTCCCTTTTGGGCCGACTAGGAGAGGACGAGGACGAGGGTGCCTAGCAACCCAGTTAAGGAGGCAGCAGCGGCGACGTCTAGTGGGAGTCACCCCGTGGACTTTGCACGATTCCCTCGAACATCCATTTGCAGTTCCGCTGTAACACTCCGCAGTGCCACGGTTCGCTGCTAACAGCCCCCCTCCCCACCCTTCTCACTTTCCCCGGCTGCTGTTTGACGGAGCACAATAGTTTGCAGCGTCTTGCATCTCCAAGCATGCCACTCGAGGCGGTGAAGGTCGCTTCAGACGGGGCGAGCCAGTAGCGTGTCTGCCATGTCCCAGTCCACGTATGAGTGCACACCCGCCTCCGTCACACTCGACCACCAGGCCATCAGCTCACAAGCGAGCCTGCGTGGATAGTAGCATGGAGATGCGTTGGCTAGCGGGAGCGCCCAATGCACATGAGGTGACTTGCAGCGACCCTAAAGACCAGTAGTCCCAATCAGCTGCCTAGTGGGCCTACTCCCCCAGCCATCAGTCGCTTAAGATTCCCATCTCCATCTCCGTCTCCACCACGCGCTGCAGCGTGCTTCAATGTCTCTTTTCTTGCGGCCCGCCTCCGCGAGTCGCCCACCTCCTTCTGGCCCCCCTCCGCCCATCGGACGATGTTGTTACTCATCCATATCACCCGACCGGCTCTTAGCGGCCGCGGACGCCGCCAAAGCAAAACCTCAGCCCGGGTCCGCGACTCGCGTTTTTTGTCCCTGGGCGCCAAGTGGCTGAGAGATGACAACCCTGTTGAGGAACCCAAGGGTTGAGCCCTTCATTTTCATTGCCATGATCCCCCCCTTGGCGATGTGCTGCAAACAAGCCGGTTTGCCGAATGGGTAGCTAGGGTACGCGGAGGTACCAAAAGCCAACCCTGGGCCGAACCGAGTCGACTCCCCGGCGAAGGGTCCGTCCCCCCTGCCGGGGTCTAATTATAGCGAGTAGCCGTCCGAATCAGGCATTCCCCCAGGTGCCCATGTGATAGCCACGGGAGAGACAAAGTGCGGGAGGCGACAGGGCAGAGAGATAAACAGCCCGATGCACCGAAAGGCATACCACACAGAGCACGGAGCACACCATCACACCTCCTCAGACTTCGGAAGTATTCAGCCCAACGAGAGAGCCCGGCTCAGCCCAGGACACACGCCTACCATGCACATGGGGCTGCCATGCTGCAGCGTGCTACAACCCTTTGTGAGCGTGTGTGGCAAGATGGTACCGACACCGACTGGCTGACTTTGCCCAATACCAACGCCACATGCCATGTACTGTAGTTTGTGCTTGTGGGTGGGGGGGAGGAGAGGCTACCATTCATCGCGTCCCTTCGGCATCGATGTCACCAAACCATCCGGCCCAGTCTGACGTCCGGACCCTGGACCCCCGTGGCGAGAGGCCCCGGGTATGCGGGGCCGTGGTGGACTGCCTGCATGACTGCGGCTGCTTTTGCTTCTGCTTCTGAGCTGGTAATCACTACTAGGAGTAGTCATGTACCTAGGTGCAAGGTCGTCCACGGCAAACGAGACCATTACTGTGGTCTCCCGGTCCCTGCCTTGTTTGTGCCACGAAAAAGGCACCATGCTCGCCGAGAGACTAGCGCGTGGATTTGCAGCCAGCTATGCACCCACGTCAAAGGGTGGGGACGGCCAGAGCGAAGTTGTACTTTGTTGTCGCGCGTGCTCTTAGTAAGGTTATTGGCCACGACGTCTGTTCCCGGGTATCTCGATGCCCCCGGGATCTTGTTTACAGCCCCCTTTGGGGCCCGAACCCCTTCGGAGCTTCAGGGAACAAGAATATCCATCTCCTTTCGCGCTCGTGCACGACAGGAGAGGATCACAGAATCGGGGGCTGATGGTCTTCCTGCAACGTTTCTCACCCCCGTCCACAGCTTCTGCAGTTTAATGAGTCCTTGTCAGACACGAAAACGCGGTGAAGAGACCTGAGGGTCTAGATGTGTCGGCGGAGCGCACGGCGGCGGGCGACGAGGAAGACATGGTGGATCAGGACGCCCTGCCTGGAGCAGCATAAATATGGGCAACGTGACAGCGAGGCAGTGGCGACACATCTCGGCCGTACTTGCCGTCATTGCTACAGAGTCTAGCACACAGGCCTTCTTGCTCTGCCCGGCAAGCGCCGATCTCGAGCCGGATACGTGCCTGAGGATTTGCTCGATCGTCGCGTGCCTAAGCCCTCCACGGCAGCTCGTTGTGCCCGTCGAGGTGATGGTGGGTTGCTCGGAGTTGGCCAAATCCTCCGATGTCTGCTCCCGAGCGGTACATGCTGGGCACCTACGCGCATGTGCGCCGTGTCAGGGTGCAACAGCAGAAGCCATGAGCGCCATCAGGAAGTAGTGTTTTCCTGACCGACTTTACAGTTAGTCAGTGTAAAGGGGTAGAAGAGTAATAGCCTAGATGAGCCTGCGGGCATCGATATCCTCCTCCTCCTCCTCCTCCTCCTCCTCTTCTTCTTCTCTCCTGTCCGCGTCAAAACTTTGTACACTATCTGCCGGTCTACCGTCTAGTACCGTCGTGATGTGCAGGGTCGAGCAGATAGGAGTCGGCCATGTATATGGGGTATGAGGGAAGTGAATACTTTGCCGGCATTGTTTACATCTTGCTCGACTAACGCTAGAGCATGCCACCGAGCCGCTTCTCCTGCACAAGTTGAGACGGTCTAAGGCTGGCGCGAATGCCGTGCTCACAGGCTACTGGTCTCGACTCGACGCAAGGAGGGGGGGGAGCTCGAAGTCGTAAAGCCGTAACATGAGCTACAAGCGCACCCTTCCTGACCCCTCGACGCGGGTTGTAGACCCGGAAGAACGTACAATTCAAGCATCCCATGCGTATCCCTCCTCTAGAGCTCGAACCGAAGGACATGCCGAAGCGGAGGTCTGCCCTGGGCGAGAAACAGGCAAACAAACGCAAGCGGGCCCCCTCAAGGGACTCTGGCCCTTCACCTACCCTCCAAAAAATGGAGGCATCAATACATCCGTCAAGCGATGTGTGTTGATGAAGGCGAGGAAGGTCAAAGTGCCATACATATTCCTTGCCGCTTTTACGCAACCCGGCGGTTCGACAGTGACCCATACATAGAAACTAGGCCATCCAACGTGACACGATAGTGGCCCATTCGGTCAGGCCCGGCGCTGCCGATGAGCCAGCGCCCCGGGGCAGTGGGTATGCCACCCTCTCGGGGCCTAAATTGTGTTGACGCTGACATGGCTACAGGAACCGCGTGGTCCCGGTTTTAGGCGGAAAAGGTAACCTGCCAGTGCGATAAGAGAGGCGGGGGTCAGGCAGCATAGAAAGGGTCCTCCCCAAGGCCCGAGCGGTTGCGGTGCGGCTCGGGCGACCGAAAGGCACGCCCGCCAGCGGAGACCTCCAACCAGCGGCAGAAGCGCCCGGGTAACATCAGTGGTGCAGCTGGGTATTCTCACAGCCCTACCGGCTTTTCTTCCCCGGAATTGGCCCGCCGGCGGAGCTTTTGGGCGGAGAAGGAGGGGAGGGAGGAGGGCAGAAGGGGAGAGCGCGGCGGAAGATAGGATGGCATGGTGGCGTAGTCGGGCAGACTTCAGATGAGAAACGTCAGCGGGCGGCGGTAGTGGTGGTGAGCATGGCGGGCGGTGCATCGGTTCCTAGATCGCATCGCATGACGCTCCCGGCAGTGGCTTACGGGCAGGACAACGGCAAGGGAATCGATAAGGATTCTGGCCTCACTATCTCTTCCAAACCTGCCCTGCTGCTTGGCCCTGCTGCTTGGCCCTTTTGGGGCGGGGTGGGGGTTGGCAGATGAGTTCTTGCACGATGGAGCAGACATCGCTAGCCGGAAAGGGGAAACATGTCGGCAACGGATATAGCTAGCGCTAATCGAGCGTGCGTGCCATCGCCGCCGGCGCCGCTGCTGTTGCCGTTGCTACTACTCCTTTCATGCTGTGTGCATGAAACTGCAACAAAATTGCGAAGGCGCACTTCTCGCCCGTCGCAAAATCTGCCTTTGGAGATGCGAAGCCTCCACCGAACCCATGCCAGCCGAGCAGTGCATGCGTGCTTACTGTAAATAACCCCCCCCCCCCTAAACAACCCCCCTAAATCCCCTGAGGGCCCGGTGATTAGGTTTTGACAGCCTGCTGGCCTAAGGACTTATCGAGTCATGCCAAGCCCATCCCGCATTGGATGGAGGATGAGGGTGCTGGAGCGCGAGCTTACTACTAACTCAAGCAAGGGGTCTTGGCGATCGCTAGGCTACATACCGCACGTTCTTCTGCCATTGGGGGATATAGCTGGTGCCTGCTAGGGGGGCAGAAGCCATTCTCCAGGGCATGGCTAGGGTCCATATAGTAGGAATACTAGAGGCAGTTCAAGACCATGCGAGCTCCGCCAGGGCTACTACTATACTGTACCGGGAATCAATACCAGGAATCAACGGGGACCCGGAAGGTCCAAGGCCCTGGAGCCCTGAGCCAATCCAAACTATTCCACCAGTCAAGGGCACGCTCGCCTCGTCCCGACCCCCCCTCCCCTCCCCGCGTGGGCCATGCTCGGATGGGAAAGGGGGAGAGGGTCCTGGGGGAGCTCCGTTATGCGAGCTTTCGGTCTCCGCTCTCCGCCCGAACGACGGATGGCGTTAAGTCGCCTCCGCTGTGCCAGCCTCCGGAGGGGTTTGGGCAGGGTTTGGGAGCAGCAGCAGGGGAGGCGCATGTGCTGCCAAGGGTGAAGGAGTGAAGGAGGGTAGGTGCAGAAGGGGGGGGGTATGGAGAGGCAAGAGAGGGTACAGAGGGTACAGAGGGTACAGGGGGTACAGAGGGTGCGGAAGGCGGCGGAAGGGTGCAGCACCCGTACAAAATAATGGATACTTTCGTTCTAGAAACCCCTTTTTTGGGGTGGTGCCACGGGCAAGGCGAGCGGGTCCTGGGTCTGGGGAGGCTGTGACCCTCGCCCGGACCGACTGGAGCCTGTGTAACCCGAGGCCGGACGCTCTCACTGGTCAGCGCCGTCGGGGTCTCTGCCCAGGAGGAAGGAGAGCAGGCGCCCGCATCATCGACGTGGATTGGCCGGTCAGGGGAGCGGCGGTGAGGGGCGCTGCACCGTGGAGCCCGTCCTGCAGCTGCTGCAGCTGTTGCAGCAACCAGCGCAAGGCGAGGACCCGCCCGCGCGAGCATGACCCGTCTACCCACTGTCTTCGTCTTGGCCGGGCCGCCGCCCAGCTGCGCTGCTTAGCCGTCCAGCCGGCCCAAGCCTGCCAACGCTGGGAAGTTTTGGAACACCCGCGCTGTGGCAAGTGTGGTTCGGTTGCTAAGTGTGGATCTCAGGCTGCCGGATGCCGGGGTCGGCCTGCCTCGTAGCCATGTAACAGTGGTAGTCAGGTATTAAGACTGTGCTTTGATAAATGTTGTTCGGAGTAATACATTACGTGCAACAAACTACGGGATGGTTCCGTACTGTACTTTACAGTACCATCACTGTCCTGCGTACCTTCCCGAGTAGCGGCGCGCCGTCAAGGTGCCTGGGAGCGAGCGAGCTAAGAAAACACATGGGGCCGTCTTTCCGTCATCCGCCGTGGCTGGGCACCCCGTCGTCGCGACTCTCCGGAGCACACCCGCCGGGGCAGAAGCGTGACCAAGGACTTTCTCCGCCCTAATAGCCCTCTCGCATGAACCTGCACCACGAGCAATTTCACCCCAATCCTCGCGCCGTGCGCCCCCGGCGGCCCCCCGGGCTCCCCGGCACCCGAAACGCTGCCGGTATCTCGCAGGCAGTTAATTCCCATACCATGTATGCAGAAACCCACCGCGGTCAGTCATCGGCGGAAGATGCATTTGGTCCTTTTGGCGGCGCCCCCCTGCCGGCGAGAAGGCGAGTCATAGTGAACTCGGCCCCGGCTGTGCGCTAAGACTTTCCCTTTACAGTGCCAACCCTTCCCCCTGTCTGGCCCTTCACTCCCACAACTTGGGCCTTCGGCGTGCCGTGCCCCTACGGCGCTGAACATTCTGTACCCCTTAGCTACCGTGGTACTGTACTGTATGGGATACTCGGTACGCACGTTTGCGGTAGGTAGAGAAAGACACACCCGAGCAAGACGGGGAGAAGGAGGACGTGGGCGCCCCGTCGTCGAGACTGCTGCAATCTTGGTCCAGTGGAACCAGCTCCCCCTTCCAAATCTCCCTTCTTTCTCTCTGCTAATACTCCGCCACCGAGCTGTTCTGTGTTCGGCTAAGAGAGGGAGCCATGTTGTTGTGTTGTGCCGTGTCCTCAAGGCCGCCCTCTCTCGTGGCTCGCCGCCTGGAAGGCTACGGGCGCCAGGCCAGTTTCGCGGCAAAATCAAGCGCAATTCACGGTAATTTGTGTATGACGAATAGATGTAAGCGCTTCTGCAGTCGCCTGCAGTCGCCATCTGCGTTGCACAGAGATGGGGGCCGCTTCCTGGCTGCGTCCTGGCCCCTGATGGAGGGCCGTCGCTGGGTACGGTGATGCCAGCGCACATAGGGAGACGGCGAAAAGAGGCAGGTCATCTATCCCGCCGCCCGGACGCAGTCCATGCAGCAGAACCATGGCCTCGACCGCCCGGCTAGATGTCTATCTCATCGTGAAAAATTGCATCCGCGCGTGCTTCCCCGCCTGGCCAGTCGGGTCTATTGCGTGGCCGACATGGCTGCTGCGCGTTGCTCTGCCGGCCATGCTCCTGTGCTTGAAAATCACTCTTCCATCCAAGCTGACCACTGCCCGCGCCGCCGGCTCACGCAGCTCCGGGACTCTAGAGCAAACCAAACCCGCGCGTGATCAATATTAGATGGGAAGAGCCTCGCGGATGCTTGCTAATCGCCCGCGCTGTGGACGGCCCCGAGCCATGAGAGTGATGGTGGCGGTCAAGTCTCGGCTCCTCTGACCTACCTTTTGTCGCCGAGGGACTTTAGCCCTGTCCGGGACGTCTCGGGTGTACCGGTGCGTAGACCTCATTGCCCGGGCCTGGTGTGGTAGCATGGCCAATTCTTACCAGACACCCCGTGAGACTCTACCTGCGTCTACACCGAAAGTGCCGTAATGCTGCTTGAGCTGGGTGGGCATGTTGTTTACCTCCTCAGCCCCCAACCCTCCCTATTCGCATTCCGGATCCTATTTTGCTCAATCGCAGTGCTCTGGATTGCTTGTGCAACTCGACCATGTAATCGCGGATGAGTGTCGATAGTATGTAGATAGATATGGTCTATCGAAATTCGTGGCTCAGTGAGCGAGAAAATAATAGCACAAGGCAGTGTCGCTACCCAAGTTCGATACCTCAAGGAGGGTAAAGGGGAAATCCGACAGGCACCTGCCTCCCGTAACCAGGGACGCATTGGCTTCGAGACTTCGAGACGCAATCTCATGTTCCAAGTTGTCTCTACAGAGTGCCTTGCCTCGGGCATCGTACTTGGGAGGAACTTGGGCTCCAGTCTGGTACGGGAAGCGTGAAAGACATGGGTCAGAGACGTGGCCAACGGGGACGGCGAGCATACACGTCAAAGTCATAAGACATTTGGCCATGAAAATAGGGATAGTGTGTGCTATAGTGATTGCGGCCCGAAGCTGCGCTGTTAGACCGGGGTAGAGACTTCGTTGTGGTGGCTTGAGATGGCACCGGGACCGTTCGCACCATGTACGCGGCGAATAATTGGAGACTCCAAGTGGAAATCAACGCAGGATACGTACTACATAACTTGCCGGCGTCTTGGCATGCGCGGCTACTTGTTGCTAGGTTCCGAGTAGCGTAGTCCTTGAGGCCGGCTAAGGGGCATCCTCAGTAAGCATCTCAAGGCAGCCGTATCTGTTCGCATGGGAGCAAGCAAGGTGCATTCAAGCGAGCGGTGGCAATCCCTAGATTCCTCTCGCGCAAATTCCTAGTGATTCTCGGCGCATGCCGGCTACTAGTCTGCCGCAGATGCTTTGGGCAGGTCATTGTGTGTTGGCAGTTCTCGGCTCATGGTGGGGAGTGGCGAGTATGGAACCGTCGCCACCATACCACTCGCTCCCGGAGATGCGCGACAGCCGTAGGAACCGGGCGGCCAAGAAAAGGAGGATGAGGCATCGACGAGAGAGACACTGCCCTAGACCCCGAGAGTCTAGAGACAGGCACGCACTTGACAACTGACTGTACGGGCGGACTGCTTGCTTCTAGCATAGCGGGCTCTATACACTTCAGGACGGCAGACGTTTGTATATAGGTTGTCAGTTGGAGGAGCGTAGGCTCGACTGCCACAAGATAGGAGATACTGATAATCTCGGGAATTGACTAAAATCTTTTGTGCCAAAAGCATCGCGCCTTGGTATTTCAACTCGCCATCCAGAGTGCTATGATTACCGACGCCCGCCTAACTTAGCCTTCCTCCTCTTGTGCCTCTCGATATGCAATTGCCTTTGCCCGACACCACAGTTGGAAATTCATGCTTCTACCTAGCTATCTAGAGCTATCTAATGTGCGCTTGACTGTGGTCCCTCGAAACCGAAGAGCCCAACCATAATTATTCATGATCCCCCAGCGTCCCTGGGGCGGCGGCCGTCGTGCTATGAAAGGGGAGAAAGTTCCACTCCGCAATGCCAACACCACAATCCAGCTCAGTTGACCCTCCCGCAGGGACAGAGTGCTCTCCAGGTTGATACCATATGCCACCAAAGCAATGCCGCCCCTGGGTTGCTGGATTGGGGTCATATCTGGCCCAAAGCCCCCTCCAGACTCTTTGCGCAAAACATCCGGGCCCCTCATGACCAACCATGTTACTGCCACCTAATGGGAGCTGTTTTCTCAAATTGCGAGACAAAAAAAAACCGATCCTTCCCGCCGCCTTCGGTCTGCTCCGGGCCGCTTTCGGTGAGTTAAGTTCTGTCTAGTCATATTTCGAAGAAGTCGACGTGCTCTGCTGGGTCAAGAGAAGGTCTATGCAGGCGGGTCGCCGACGTCGAAACATCGTGGTATGTGAACCCGGGGCTGGCCGAACATTCACGGAATGCTCAGGTCGAATATCGTGGCTCTGGTGCCAAAACCACTGCTGCAAATGAGACGTAGCTAGAAGCTGCGCTCAGCAGGACCGCGTTCACTGTCCCTATATCGCGTAGTTGTTCTTGAGCGCCGCCTGGTCGTGAGGTTGCAATCGACCAATAAATTCGCTGAACTGAGGGATGATTTGGCGATAGAGGTTTATCACCTGTGAAGCTCAGGCACATGGATTAGCGAAGAGGACGGAAGATGGGCATAGAAGGGGGGAGATATACGCTTTGGAAGACTTCGTGCATCTCGGCCTTAACGGGCGTACGAAGCTTCAGATCCTCATATCGCGCGATCACGGTGAAGAACTGCAGGAGGACGTTCTCGATGGCCTGGGGGTTCTGGGCGACTGTCATACTGAAACCCTTTAACGCGGTAGCCTTCTCCTCCGACGGGTCCAATTCCTCGATCGCGGCGAGGAACTCCTCGGCGAAGGTGGGCAAATGCGGCGCGAGCAATTCGTAGTTGTCCAGCCCAAGTCGACCGAGGCAGATGGCGGCATTCTCGTTGACGCTTCTCGGCACGCGGGGATTGGAGATGATCTCGACGCACCGTTGCAGGAGCTCGGAAGCGTATGGTGCCATGTCCTTCTTGTACTGAAGTGCAACCTCTCCGGCACCCCAACAAGCATTGTTGACGACGCTGAACCCGCTGTCAATCTCCTCGTCGAGGATGTTGTCAAGATCCACGCGCTTCAGCAAGATCGGCAGAAGCTTGGGCAGGTACGGCTTGAGCTGTTCAAACACGTATCGGGCGCAGTCGCCAAGAAGGGCGTAGGCAGACTGCTGGACCTCGTCAGTGGGGTCTTCCATGCAAAAGCTAAGCAGCTCAAAGAACGAGTTCTGGCTCTGAATGAGGCTGGTTGCCTTCTGGTCGTCAAGCGCCTGGATGATGGCACTGAGGAGGTCTAGGCTCGTGACCAAGAAGTCCTTGTCAGGAGAATCAAAGGTTGGGTTGTTGACGGCAACTAAGGCCTGCTCGAGATTCTGGTGGATTATGTTGACGCAACGGACAAAGATTGGCTCGGCGTAAGGGGAGAAGGCATCACCGAGGGCCATGGCAACATAAGAGAGACACTCTAGAAGCGGGAAGAGCTCGCGCGACTGGTCTCCGACCTTCTGCCACCGGTCGATCAAGGCGGGCATGAGCTGACCGGACAGCTCGGGACGGCAGAGGACGGGACCGATGTGCTCCGCTAGCGTCTGGATGCAGTCGTATAGGATCCATACGTTCCTATCCTTGTACTTCTGGAAGCATGTGACATACTGTCGGATGATGACCTCGCAGTACGGTTCGAGCTGCTTTCCAGCCTTCTCCTCGAGGTTCGCCATCGCCGACGCGCCCGCCTCCTGGACCTTCTTGTTCTTGTCCAGCATCTTTCGCAGGATGCCGTCCATCAGAGGCATGAAGTACGCCTCCTTTTGAGCCTGGTCTTGCAAGCTGGCGGCCCAGGACGAGTATCTGCCTAGCGTCCAGCATGTAATCTGCCGGACGACAGGTTCCTGGTCTTCTAGCAGGGTGATGAGGTACGGGACGAGTTCCGGGAGGTGAGGGATCACAACATCCATGCAACCCTCAGCGACGGCGCCGAGTGCCAGAACCGCGGCCTCGCGGTAGGGCCAATCCTCGTGCTTCAAATTGGTCTGCAGATAGGGTAATATGGAGGCGAAGATGGATCCGCCGAAGTCGCGAGCGAAGACGTCGAGAGCGGCGGCAGAGCACTTCCGAAGAGTCCATCGCTCGTCCGGGCTCTCGTCACCCTCGTCAAGATCATCAATCTCGCCTTCCTCGAGGTCATCATCCATGCTGGCAAGCTTCTCGTAGGCGTTGCCGTTCTGGCTTTGATCTGCCGAGGCTTCGCCGTTGGCCCCGGCCCTACGCCTCAGGTCCTTCTTGGCAAATTGAGGCTTGATATCCTGCTCGTTGTCCTCCTCGTCTTCGTCGTCGGACGCGCCGCCCAACATTGCGATGTCCTCCGGGCTGTAGACCATGGACTCTAGGAGGATAGGTATGATCTTGCTGACGTACGGCTGAAGCTCACGCCAGAGAGTCTCGTGCTCGCCGATTGAAAGCCAGAACTCGGCAGCTTCGCACGCGAGGTCATCGTCGTCGCTCTTCTGCTGCTGGACGATGTAATCTACGAGTCCGGAGAGATGGGGTAGCAGCTTGTCGGGACGTGTCTCAACAAGATTCACAAACGTACGGCAGACCTGGCGGCGCACGTCGGCCACTGGGTCTTCGGACAAGAAGAATAGATGCTGGAGGAGGTCGTCGATGGAGTTGAGCATAGCTTGCGGCTTCCGGGGTGTGAAGACGTTTATCGCAGTCAGCGCTTGCACTCGAACCTTCGGCAAAGGGCTCTTGGTTGCTTCGATAAACTTTGGCAGCAAGAAATTGAGGGGTCGCTGGCCGTTGAGCTCACGCTCCAGCATCTTGGTGTTGTCTTCACAGATCTTGGCCATCGTTGTCATGGCACCCTCTTGGGCCTCGTTCGACACCTGGCCGCCTTCGTTGCTCAGTAAGTTTAGCAGTTGCGGTAAGAACTCGGGCCAGCTCATTAACCCTCCGCGGCGGATCAGCTCGGTCGCAATGTTTCCGGCATAGTTTCGGATCTGGGAGTTCTTGTCTTGGATGCCCAGCGGAATCGCCAACTTGACGAGGGCTAGACTCTGTTCGGGGATCTGCTTGAAGCCGGATTTGACATTATTCTTCAGCATGATAGCCGCGGCTGACCGGACTAGATGGTACTCCTCGGGTGAGAAGCTCAATCCTGCAGGAGGGGTGGCGCTCGAGAAGATATAGGCAAGGTAGTTGTTGATGTCCGGAGAGGACTTCGCCTGTGCGAGCATCTGACGAGAGGAGAGGGGTTAGCTTTGTGAGGCACGCCGCTGGCGATTCAGGGGATTGCGACGCCTCACCTGCTCGGCCTGCTTCTGCGCGGCCTTGTTGAAACCGCTCAGCGAGTCCTTGAGGCATGAGGACAGGGTGCTCAAGGACTCGGCGTTGGGTTCCCACGCCATGTTTGGGTGGGTTGTGGGTGAGGGGGGAATTGGCGGGGGTTGTTCAGGAGCGCGAGGATGCAAATTGGGAGATCGCAAAGTATCGTTGGCAGACTTCTAGACGCTGCGATCGCAGTAAGCCCCTAGAGGGAGCGTCGCAGGGAACAAATGGCTCGAAGCACGCGACGCGGACAACAGTGAAAGTCGGGATGCGCTGGTTGTGCGATGCGCAAGCCGGTGAAGGGGCCTCTTTAGTTTTCCAACGACGGAGGTGGCATCTGCTAAGTGGGGGGTGGGCGGGCTGGTCAGTCTCTCAATTCCTTTGGGCAGATTTGCGGGCGGGGAGCTCTCGTAAAACTGGACCCTGGGCATCGCACGGGTGTGCCGCCTTGACGAGATCAACAGACACAGGGGTTCCTGAGGAAGACTCACTCACACAGCTTCACAAGGTCGCCACAGTCCTGCAGGGGGTCCCGAGATTTTTTTTTGCGGTTGGAGGGGTGGTGGTGGTGTGGAGGAATGGTTTGCCTTGGTTAGGTTTTGTTGTAGAGACGGGTCTGTCAGTCAGGAAGCTGCGTCCCTCACTAGTGGATGTGGGGTGTTTCAAAAATTCGGGTCGACTTGACTTTTTTTTTTTTGGCCCTCCCTGGAGGGCAAAGATGGTTGTCCACTACGGCTGGCCCACGAGGCCAGAGAAAAGGGGGGGGATGGGTGTTCAATTTTTGTATGCCCCTCTCGCCTTGGACCACGAACGATGGGCAGTGAGATTCCCGTGGCTGTTCGTGGGATAAAACGAAGAGGTGGGCAGACTGATAACGATAACGGATGCCCGTGCTTTCCCCCACTGCACATCAGACGCCATTCGAATGTCTTAATTTCGCCGTCGGAAAGCGGAGGCAAAGGAGAGTATACAGTAACGGAAAGCCAAAAGGAAGCCGGAAGCCAGGGGAGAGGCTCAAGAGCCAAGAGAAGCTGAAGAAATAAAGACCACTATATATGCATCAGAGCCGGCTCAAAGGGGTTCCCCCCTGCCTCCTCTCTTGTCGGTCGAAGACCTACACCACACTTTGTACTGCTACAAGGTAACGTGAGGTGCTGTGCGCTGGCAAAGGCAGCACGAGACCGCCGTGTGTCTCGCGGCCTTGCTACATTGCCGCGCAGGCAGCCGAGGTAGCCCTAAGAGCCCGAAAAATGGGTTTTTATTCTATGATTGCAAGACAAGACGAACAGGGGGTCGGCGTGGAGGGCTAGGGGATGACAGCCCAAAACCAAGGCACCGTGGATCAAACCAGGGGTCTTGTCTGCCCCTCCAAGGTTCAATGGGGCGGCCAACACCTGTGAGCCTGTAACCGTTTGCTTCTTGCTCCAAGATACCAACACCAGACGCCAGGGTATTGCGGATCTCCGGTTTGTTCTCCCATCTGACCTGCCTGAGCAATCCAAAGCACGGTTGGCAACCAGACCGCTCCTTGTCTGATGACTGTGGGTCGAGGGTCGTTACAGGCATGAAATGGTCTCTGTTTGGCCATCTCGAACCCTTGGCTACCACCAAGCAATGGCAAGATGCAGATACTTTGGTCAGTGATCGCTAGAAATATGCAGCAAGAAAATGACGGCGTCCATAAAGACCACGCACGAGGCCCAGCCTAGAAATCGGTTCGTCGCTCCTGGTTCGCGCCGACAGTATCTACTAGGTGTCGTTTTGCGCCATTCTTCCCCAGGCACTAAGACACCCGAACCGCTGCTCCAGTATCCGGTTCATCAGATGGGATGATGTTTCTATGGGATTGGTCGGTGGTGGCCAGCCGGAAGCTGCCCTGGTCTTCGCCAGGAAGATCTCACCCTCCCCGCCGTGCAACCTTCGTCTGCGCCATATCTACGAAGGGCGAATCGTACCGGAAGCTCCCTTGCTAGCCGATTCCGATCGTGTCACGCCAAGTATTTCTGCCCAAGGAAACTGGCCCTGTATTTTTCTAGACCTCTGTATCGTAATCTACCAGCTTGAACGCTTGACGAGGACATATGGTGTAGAGGTAGGGTTGGTGTTAGAAAGGTTCAACAGACGCCGAGCCAGACACTGTGCGTTCTCTTGAGCGCCGCCAGAGCTTTTGATGCGCTACGCTGCCTCCTTCGTCTAGCCTACTTTAGCCCTTGCTTGGCTTGCGACTATGGTACGCTCCAGCGCCAAAGACAGGTTGTATGGTAACTGCCAACGCCTTTAAGCATGTGGTCAGTACGAAGATCCTCCCATGGCACGGTCGCCTTCTCGACAGCACCGAGCTTGGTCGGAACCCCGGGCAGTTCCAGAGTCGTACCGGCGCCTCGGGGCCCTCAGAGGCATACGCGGGGAAGGCTAGCCAGGGCAAAAAGATAATCCAGCTGAGCCTCTGGTGGGAGTTGTGCACAGATGGCCGGGAGGGGTGAAGTTCAGGCCCATGGCGTTTACCAACAAACGCGCCGGCGCCTTGTACTCTCTGGGCCACGTAGGGTCCAGCGCTGCCGCAGACGTCAACTCTGTCCAACGTCGCACCACTATGAACGAGTACCTCCGAGCGACGGCCGGCCACAAGACACCCCAAGCGGCCCCATTTGGTGCGCTCTAGGTCTGCGGTTCGTGGAGCTGCCCCACCCCCGGCGCAGCAACGACGCCCAGGCGTTGCAGCTGGGCGACTACGACCCGGACGACCTGGCCTAGGGCCTCCAGCTCTTCTTCGACGGTACCACCAAGCCCGGTGCTAGCAAAGCTCATAGAGTTTCCCACGTACGCTGGCCGCTGTGTCTTCCTGACAAGAAGCTTGGCCAGGCGCGTCGTGAGCTCCAGCGTTGGTTCCACCGTCAGGAGCGGCGTCGAGAGCGGCTCGCTGGGATTGAACCTCTGGATGCCGACGGTCAGCCTCACACGACGGCTTGCAGACGGGAGAGGGTTAAGGTGTCCGGTGGAGAAAGGGGACCAACATCGGGCAGCGCGTAGACGAAGGACCCCAGTGGTGCGGGTGTTCCGGCCTCGTCAGCGCCGGCAGTTGTGAGGAAGAGCACGACGGCCTTCTCTTTGACCGAAAGGTGAATGTAGATGCGAGTGTCAAGAGACCTCGGCATGGGTATGGAGAGCTGGATTGGAGTGTCCATTGCGTCGCGGCTAGGCTGGGCTGTGCGGGACAAGACTGTGATGGTGGCAGTAGTGAGGCCGGTCGATGCGGTCGATGAGGTCGATGCAGTTGTTTGCCAGGCCCAGCGAGAGATAGATGATGCCTCAGTGCTAGTGTGGAGAACCTAGCGGTGGGCGAATGTTGGGTGGTGCCGCGGGCACCGATTGGGTCCGCTGCAGTTCGCGGCGGCAGTAGAGAGGCCCACCAACGGAGGGCTTTAGTATAGACCTGTGCCAGCCCATCCAGAAGGCACTAATCGCCTATCGCCGTTGGTTTTTACACAACAGACTCACCCTCAGTCCGCCACTGTCAATTTCGACTAGATCCACAGGCCTGTGAGTTTTGAGCCACCTTCAACATGCCTCGTCTCTAGCCCTCAATTTCCCCCTCCCCTTCCACGGGAACATCTTTCCCTGGTATTTTGCAGAGAAAACCGCTACCCCAATCCACATCGTGCAGCGGTTTCCTCGAGTCCTCATCGGGACAAGGTGCCACCGACAGGAGGAAGGCGTGCATACTGCCCAACAAAAACCTGCCATAGCTCATCCGCCAACATAACTACTACGATGGAGGACGCGCCGCCCCCGATGCAGGACAACCACTGGAGCGGCGTTGAGACTGCTATCGACGATCCAGAGGAAGAGAAGGTCGTCTTCGTGGCGCTAGATTCATACCTGTGAGCATCTCATCATCCCCATCTCATGACACCATCTGCCGCCCTTATCGGCATCACACACGCGGCTCTCTATCTCCGCACCCCCCTTTTGGTCTGAGCCTGCCCTTATCCGCAGGTTTGTCCTGCATCGTGCTCGCATGCTGACCCAGTCGCGCAGTCAGTACGCCAAGGTCTCACACTTCAACTGTACGCATCTTCGCCGGCAGGCCTTCTATGCCCTGCCTCAGGCGCAGTGGCAGATGCTGGCGGCGGCGCCCTTCCACTTCCTTGAAACCTTGGACATGGTGGATGCAGCCATCGATTCCAACGCGGACCTGGCTCGCATGATTGTCAAGACTGGCCTCCAGTCCTTCCTGCTTGGCCAACCT
This sequence comes from Thozetella sp. PMI_491, assembly GCA_021432635.1. NCBI lineage: Eukaryota > Fungi > Ascomycota > Sordariomycetes > Chaetosphaeriales > Chaetosphaeriaceae > Thozetella > Thozetella sp. PMI_491. The sequence continues at coordinate 474,487 of MU270047.1, forward strand.
CTTGGCCAGGAACCGTCTCTTCCAAGACAGTGGCAAGGCAGTGCGAAGCACTCCGATATCGATAAGGCGAGGAGCACTCTCCGCCAATTCTACCGCGATTGGTCGGCGGCGGGCGCCCGAGAACGGGCTGCTTGCTACGGCCGTGTCATGGAGGTTCTCCTGGATCATAAGGGTAAGCGAGGCGCCGACGCGCCGCCCATGAAGGTGCTCGTCCCTGGAGCTGGCCTCGGACGCTTGGTGTTCGACCTCGCGCTGAGTGGATTCGATGCTGAGGGCAATGAAATTTCGTATCACCAGCTTCTTGCCTCGGCCTACATCCTAAACCACTGCGAGCGCGCGGGGAAGCACACCATCTACCCTTGGGTGCACTCGTTCTCAAACCACAGGACGCGTGCGAACCACATGCGCGGCTACGCTATCCCGGATGTGCATTGCGCGTCGGAGATGGCATCCCGCCAGGGCACTGGCGAGATGAGCATGTGCGCAGCCGATTTTCTGTGCCTTTACAGCGACGAGGAGCACGCGGATGCGTACGATGCAGTGGCTAGCGTGTTCTTTCTTGACACTGCGCCGAATCTGCTTCGCTACCTGCAGACCATCTTCTACTGTATCAAACCAGGCGGCTTTCTCGTCAACTTCGGCCCACTGCTGTGGCACTTCGAGAATAATGCTCCGGGGTCTGGCAGCGACGGCGAACATGACACCTCGGGCATCGCAGATCCTGGTAGTTTCGAGCTCGCTGACGACGAGGTCATGAAGTTGGTTGAGTCTATTGGCTTTCAGGTGGAGACCTACGAGACAGGCCTCAGCGCACCATACATACACGACGCCGAGTCGATGCTGCAGAACGTTTTTAGCGCGAGCTTCTGGGTGGCTCGCAAGCCGAGGGCAGGGTGACTAGAATAAATCCTGGAAAGGACTCCTCCCTGTCCTGTCCATCAGAGATAGCTGCAGCTCCAGCACCGGAGTCCATGGCGGCGCGGGGGCGGAAGGACATCTCGCTCATGAATTAATGATGGTAATGACGATAATACAGGGGCATTTGCATGGAAAGGTGTGGTACACTGGCATACACCAATAGACCGGGCTCTCTAGGAGGACCCAACAAGAACCGTGGCCCTGAATAGAGACTGGACTGCCTTACTTTGGTATTCGCCTTGCTGCTTGCCTGTCTACAACTTTGGCCCAGGCGTCACGAGCTCTCCTCGGTGCCACATGGCCCCGCCGTCGACAGCTATCTCGGCTCCGTTGACATGCGACCCCGCCCGGCTGGTCAGGTAGACCACAACCCCGGCCATGTCCTCCGGCTTCCCGAGCTTCCTGAGCGGATTCGCGTTCCCGATGGCGTCGACCCCACCGGAGAGCTCCAGCAGTCCGTTGCTCATCTTGCTGGGGAAGAAGCCGGGACAGATGCTGTTCACTGTGATGTGCCTGGGTCCCAATTCCACCGCCAGGTTCCTACCTAGATGCAGCACAGCAGCCTTGCTGGAGCTGTACCCGTACGTGCCCTGCTTCCCAATCGTGCCGATGCCAAGGCCGGCCACGCTGGACGTGATGAGAACGCGGGAGGGATCCTCGACGGTGCCCCGCTTCTCCAGCAGCGGGAGGAACTCGCGGATGGTGTTGAAGACGCCGCGCACGTTCAAGTCGAACACCTTGGCGAAGGCGCTGTCCGGATGCGTGTCGATGTACTCGCCCCAAGTGGCGCCTGCATTAGCCATGAGGATGTCGACATGATCCGTGTGCTTCTTGACCTCGGCAACCAGCTGCTGGACCCCAGCGAGCGTCGAGCTGTCGGCCGGTACTGAGATGGCCCGGGCGCCGGGTGCGAGGTTGGGTAGAGCGTTGAGCGTCTTGACCGCGGCGTCGCAGGCAGCGGCCTTGCGCGACGAGATGAAGACGAGGGATGCGCCTGATTGCAGGATTCTGTTTTGCACCAGAGCCAAGCGTTAGCTAGAGCTTTCTCGCCTTGGAACCACGGTGAGCCTCAACAGGAGGACGCTGGCATGGAGAAAACCTACGCCGACGCAGAGCTGAGCCCGAGGCCGCGGGAGCCGCCCGTCACAACGGCAACCTTCCCTTTGAGGGAGAAGAGGGACGGGAAGTCGTGGAGCTGAGCCTCGGCCATTGTGGGGGATTGATCTCGGGTCTCGACGTGTGTTGGAGTCGAGCTGGATTGTCACAATTTTCGGGGGATTTGTCCTTCAAAGGCCAGCTTCGAGCCTCGTTATAGACGGAGTCGGGGCGCCATCGCTCGCTGGGCTTCGGCACCCGGTGTTGCGCTCCCCGGCTCTGAGGGGAACTGCGAGAGATGCCGAGGCTCGGCCAACGCACGGCGCATCCCTCTTGATTGGTCCGAATGACCGGATCGACCTCGGATCCATTTCCCATCATTGTATAAATAACATGGCATTGTTTCCTTCTTTTTTCCCCCCAAGTAGGTACCTAGCTGGGTGATACACTGAACAGGCACCTGGCAAGTGCAAACCTATCAATCTTTGCATATTTCCATTCCGTTCTGTCCTTTTTGTCCCTTTCTTCCCGGGGGGCTTGTACGAAACTCACGGCAACCGAGTCATTCGCGCCATCAGGGTGAGAAATGGTCCAAGCTCCCTTGACGAGCCTACCTTAAGTTGCTAGAACTATTTATTGGCGGCCATATGGCCGAGGTACTTGGCCCGTTGTGTAGTCTTTTCTTGTGACTTCTTTTGTGAGCTTGTTTTGCTCGCTTAGGGGCACATGCTTGGACTGCACTTTCTTACAAATATTGCTATCTCCTCCAACCAGAGTGAGTCGCCGATGTGGCGACGGTCAAGACACTCGTGTCGCGAGTGCCAGATGCAAGCGTCTGCTTTCCTAGCAGCAGAATACCTCACTCTCCTTAACATTAATTAAGGTATGAGTCAACACTCTTTCACCTGAGAGTGCAGTTCCCCGTCGTCTATATCAGGGGTATATTCGTGGCACGATGACGGAGCCGTCTTGGTTGGGCACTTTCCGTGGTGAATACTTGTTGATAGGCTATCATCTTTGTATGTCAGCCTCAAGCACTGTGTCATAGCGTAATAACTCAGGTAGTGGCTGACAGCTTCGAGAACGCGAAGGAGCTGGGGGAGATGGTCCGTGCACGCTATTTGACCCTACGCGACGGAGTCCTGGAATGGGATTGTTTGTTTCCTTTGACCTCCTGCTCGCTTCGATTCTTCATAACGGCGGTTCCATCTTCACCACCCGGGATCGCAAAGACTACCGACGCAGTCCATGTCCCGTTAGCACGTGTCGCATCCTGAAACCCCGCAATTTCGCCTTTCAACCATCACCGCATCGCAAATACTCGTCGCGGCGCATTCTCACGATGGCCGACTACGCATCTCTAAAGGTTCCGGAGCTCAAGAAGCTCCTGAACGAGCGCGGTCTCCCCCAGGCCGGCAACAAGGCAGATCTTGTCAAGCGCCTCCAGGAGAACGATGGTGCGAAGGCAGCGCCAGCTGGCGGAGACATTAAAGACGGTCAAGGTGAGTCTCGCTCGCGCCTCGCCCGGCTTCCCTTCACTTTGCGATTTGCGACTTCACCTTCCTCAAAGCTTCATGAAGAGCTTTCTCTCTCCTTCTAGTCCTGCCCATTTTTACTCCCTTCAAATCCCTAGGAGGGAGAGCAAAGGACACAAAGAACCCATCAACTTTACTTGCTCAATCATCATTGTACCATGGATTCTCTGTCGCCTAAGCCTGACGAGGCTCCTATCCCAACCGAGAGCGCTCTTCCTGACTATATTCTTGCCATATTCGCAGAGGAGATCACCTATGACGACGATGAAGTCACTCCGCCCAAGCCTACCGAGGAGCCCGCCGCTCCAGCGGCCGCTGAGCCCGTCAAGCCGACAAGTGCTGATGCTTCTGCTCCTGCTCCGGCTGAGAACGCAGAGGCCAGCGAGGCTCCTGTGACCGCCGCCGAGGGCGACGACGCAACCGACAATAAGTACGCCAAGACGATGCCCGACCTCGCGCCGACCGATGCCAAGACAGAGGCTGAGAAGCGCGCTGCCCGTGCCGCCCGCTTCGGCATCCAGGCTGAGGAGAATACGGATCAGTCCAAGGAGCAGAAGCGAGCCGAGCGCTTTGGTCTGGGTAAGGATCAGATCAGCGCCCTCGATAGCGCATTGCCCGATCGCCCAGCGAAGCGCGGCCGCGAGCGCACCGACGATGGAAGCCGCGACAACAAGCGGGGCCGTGGACAGGGCCGCCAGCAGGGACGGGGAAACCACGGCGGTGGCCGCAACCGTCAGGATCGTCGCGACGGTGGCGAGAAGAAGTCGTCCAAGACTTTTTCCGACGACCCAGCCGAGGCAAGTCCTTCCAGCTTCTCCTTACCTCTTCCACAGGATATATATTAACTTTGCTTATAGAAGAAGAAGATGGAGGACCGGGCTAAGCGCTTCGCAAATTAGTACTAGGAAGCGAGACACCGTGGGAATACCGTCAAACTATTGAATCTCGATCGATTGTTCCATCTGGCTGGTCCCCCCAGAACTTGACAACTCACATCATCTTCTACCCAGCACGCATGTCGGGTCTTTCCCGTATTTTCCTGTAGCGTGTGGAAGATTTGCTTATTACCCTAAACTTGCTGTGATCAAGGGAGATAAGGGGCAACACTCTGTAACTGTAGCGACGAAAAGGGGATAGGAGGTATACTGAGGACCGCGATACCAAGAAACAGTTAGGCGTTCAGGCTTTACGTAGGCTTTGGCCGTCTCAGGGCTAGGAAATAGAGTGATGCAAAATAACCGTTGATGCCCGCGTGGCCTGCTGAAGACTTGAAAGATGGCATAGAGCAGGTTCGTAGTCGTAGCGGAGATCGTGACTCTCTAGTATGGTACTCCCGAGTACCCCCATATGTCACTCTGCCCCCGGTCGGCGACAGAGGCAGGGCAACCCGCTGTAGTCGTCCCTTCTGCGGAAACTCATATTCGGCGTTCCATGCGATATTACACTTGTTCAGAAGCTCTCCGAGATCTCGGATCCCAGCCTGAGATCCCGCCACCACCCCCCTGGGCGGATAGAGAAATGAGAGTGAGTTGGCGGACGCACCAATCTAGCGATCGAAGGCTCGCCTAGTCCTGTCGGCATTAGATGATGTCGATTAAGGCCTCTCTTGGCTGCCAAGGCGAAACTATTGATTCGCTGTTGTGCTACGGATGAGAGCCGCTCATGCGGGCGTCCCTTTCTTCCTAGTATCAATAGAAGTAGGCTGACCAGCCTGTTACATCCCTACGGTAGGTTGCAGTTAGCCTTCCTTTCCATTCCGAAAGATCATTGCCAAGGGAGCCTCCAAGAATGGTGACCACATCAATAGAGCTCGACGAATAAACACCAAACAGCGGCCGCATTGCCAACACCCTTCGTTCGTGATGATGGATCAGCCGGTCAGCAAATTCATTAAATCACATGATTCCCCCTTCCTCGGGAAGCCCACACCACCATTGGGCAGGCTGCAGCCATTCAGAGGGCCGGACGAGATCGGCGTGGAGGTGTGTAACCCCAGGGCCTCATTTGTTCATGGGGGCGACACCCTCAACATCTTCAGCACCCACATTTCAAGCCCTCTTAGCCGACCCCAGGAGCGTATCAGTGACATCGGTTGCCTAGCGACAGGTGAAATGAGGGCTGAGCTGAGATCCAAATGCGGAGTTCAGTTAGGTTCGCATCGTAGGACATATGCTTGTGATCACAAGTACGACGGGTTCAGGGGCAGGTTCTTTCTGCAATCACATCGAAGTGCGAGAAGAAGCCCGTCTGCTTGGTGGAGAGCTGATCCGTACAATAAGGGTTTGGACTGGGACTAATAGGAAGACAGATCGAGCGGCCAGGCTAGAGGTGCTGCCAGTCCTTAGCAGGTAGATGTCTGCAACGAGCGAGGACAACAGGACAGGAGCTGGGATGTAACAGGCTTCTTCACCTCGTCCATGGCGCCTGCTGAGCCGTCCCTCTTAGCAAATAAAGGATGAGAGCATGCGATCAGTTGGGCTTGGCCAACTCCAGTTTGGGAAGACTAGGCAATATCGACTTCCAAGAGGCTGAAAAGGGATACCCATTAGGGAAAGACGAGCCCCATCACCAAACTTCTCAGCAACGGCCGCCTCAGCCAGCCCCTCAGCCCAGCCCGCTTGCATCTCCCCGGATAACGCCAGACTACGGCAGCTCCCCGCCCGCCCGCTCGTTGCTTGAGAAGAGCGTCACCAACGACTCCTCCCGCCATCAGCCCTAAGATTAGCAGGGCGAGGGTGATGCACCCTACTGGTGCCTTTGCATCCAGTCAGGTTGCTCACTCGAAATGGCGCAGGACCGTGATCCCGCAGCTAGTTTCTTCGTGGAGCATACGGAATAGTGCGCCATGGATTCAAAGGGGGGGGGGGGGCTGCAAGGTTATGGTTGCGCCTCTAGGTCGGCCACATCCCTGCGGGCTAGGCCAGTTGGCCGAGACACTCAATCAAGTCCTACGAGTGCTAATATGGCAGGAGAATTACAGAAGCTACACTGTGATAATGGATGGATCATAGCCCGAAATAGCCACCTTGTGCCAGGCCCCCAAACAACAACAACAATGGCGGATGGGGAGGGTCAAAAATGAAGGAATTCAGATGTGGGCCATATGCGATGCGGTAAGCAGCCATGGAAGCGAGAGAAGGCTCGAGGCAATTCGCCGGCCCAGGCCCAGTTCCCATCCAGTCAAGATTCCAGATATCTCATCCTTTAAACCATTGGTAGTCAGCTTGGAGCGAGGAAAGCGAGAGCGAGCAGTGAGAGGGTCTCGCGGAGCCGGACGGGGGCCGGCTGGGCCGAGTTCGCACATAGTCCTTGTCTCGGAAAGAAGCAAACAGTGAAGGGCTCCCGCCTGTTCGTCCGCCACGTTTGAGACAGGCCCACGGCAAGCCACAGCCGAAAACCAGAGATTGAAGTCCCCACACGATGTCGCGCATCGAACTTGACAACTCATCAAGCATGGGCAGTGAAGCATGTCCGGCTGAAGGCGATCTTCTAGGGTAAATCTCAGCGTGAACGCACACGGATTCGGGGTCGGGGTCGGGCCATGTCTCGCTTAGTTTGCCCCCTTGCCAACGCATCAGGACGGCAGAGTGATCTCGGCGTACGCAGGTTGACGTCGTTGGCAGTGGCTATACGATGCGCTAATCCCGCATCAAGGCTCAGGCGATCCGAGATGGCGAGCCAGGAGGCCAGGGGCAACGAGCGCCACCGGCTCTGGTGCTGCGTAGCTGCGCATTTGCATGTATAAAAAAAGACGACCAGCCAAGCCTTGATCCAGCCTACTGGAACGGGGCTGCAGTAGGAGGACTGGGGGGCGCTTCTGTGCGGTTAGCTTGAATCTGTTGGCTCTCAAGGTGCAGGAAAGGTCGGTTGGAGAGAAGGAGTTTGGGATGCCCGATAAGTTCACACCATGAGCCGTCACGTTACTGAAGAGGGCCTCTGCTACTAGGGGGACCGGGCCCCCCTGTCGCTCCGGCTGCAATCGGCTTGCCCAATGAGATCTGCAAGAACCCTGTACACCTAAACTCTGACCCCGGTCGCGGCAATAGCGGCGGCTTCGATTGGAGAAGCGCCCGGGGTCGAAGGGTTAAGAAAGGGCTCGAATTCCCGTCGCTAACTCTTACGGGAGCTTGTGAGTCCAGGAGGCAGATCCCGCAGTTTCTACTGCGCGCCATGTCGCTTCTTCCTGAGGTGCCGCGGCCTTGTGACCATGGTTGAGTCCGGGGGATGCTTCTCTCGCTTTCGCAGTGTCCTGCACCCACAAAAGTCCGTAGCAGTACCAAACCGATCGGGATCGTGGAGGCCGCCCTGGGCGATTCCCGGCAGCCCGAGTTTCGACTGCCACGTCACCAGCCTCACTTCTGCACGATTCGCGCGATGTACGAAGTGGACTGTGGCGAGGTGCAGGGTCCTGCAGCTTTTTGTTGGGCGAAGGTCCGCACAAGCCGCTGCACTCGCCACAATCCGAGGGTCCCAAGCTATGCCTGGCTTGCAGAACGTGCATGGCCCGGGATGCGATCAAGCGCTGCAGGTCTCTGCTCCGTCCATGGTTGCAACGCCGCGTGCGCCGGCAGCTTTGCCGTTTGGGACCCGCCCGAACCCGCCTCACCCAGCTTACCAGCCTAACTCTCGAACCAGCCACCAGCCTGCCAGCGTAGTGATCGCCCCGGACTAGGACGCCTAGCATGCATGTTTTCAGCTCTGACTGCTCGCCACAGTTCCTGTAAATCAGGAGAAATCTGCCAGAGACACACATGTCTGGCCATCAGGAAATGCTTGGCGGTAAAGGGCGTGCCATCTTGGCCCGCCCGGCCGTCGCGATGGTGCGCCGGGGACTGCGTCGCTCGAGCCGGCCAATTCGGCACCTAGACAGACGAGGGGTAGTATCGTAGTACTGTATTCCGTACCAGTGAACAGGGGGCTCCATCTATTCTTGTCCGCCACAGCTGGCGAGATTCGCAGATCGCTGGCGGAATTGGTTTGTGGGTGCCGATACTCGGAACGGCAAGCAGAACTGGTGCTTCCCCTTATGCCTGCGGCAGAAGAGCAGTGCCCATGCTGCCGATTGCGGCGTTTCCTGGAGGTTGGCGTCAACTCCCGCAGATATCCTTCCGACACATCATATCTCGGATTGCGCGGCATTGCTTTTCGAGGTTTCCATACCAACCTCTTTGATGGAGGGGAGACTCTTTCGAGCAGTCTGAGCGCAGTCCACTAATATGTTAGAAGCCGCTTGCTGCAGACGGTCCGCATGGGCATCAGAGACATGCAGCCTGCAAGTGGGTGTGGGCGTCGCCCTGACAGCCACTCAGGGATGCCGACTAGGCACCTCTCCAACCCCAGCGACGTCAGAAAAGGTAGTTGAAACGCTAAAGTCGACCGCGCGAAAGAGATTTTCTTGCCGCGCGATGCAGACCAAGCAGAGACATGCATCTGAGGTGGTGCTGAGAGAGTCGACCTCGACAGACTAGGAGTCGTCATTCAGGGGGGTTGGCCATCAAAAGGAAGCAAGGACACAGTCGTGATTGGCTGTAAAAGTTTTGATTTCGTCCAATGGAGGCCGCTAGAAGCCTGATGGCCCACGCTGTTGCAGTTTTGGGGCGTCGGTCGACAAATAGGGGCGCAACGATGCCACAGCTCTCGAAACGCCCCGGCCCTCCGGCTTGGTTGGCCTGATTTACGGATTTTTCGTCTTTCATCAAATGCATGGCTCTTGCATGCGGCCAGGGCAGGCTTCTGAGGGGACATTGGTTTCCAGCGAGCTGGCTTGTTATTGCGACCCCATGTAAGCAAATGTCGTGCGTCCCCAGCTCGGATGAGTGTGTTCCACCGCGGTGCTGGATACGGGAGGTGTCCAACCCCCCTTCCCCCACCCCTCTAAGCCTGAAGGTCAACCAGACTCCATGCCGGCGTGGTTCCTAACGGCGAGCTCCCCAAAAGGTCTGAATCTCCGGATCTTGAGAACAAATCATGGCTCTGGGTTCGTCCTCCGTCGAACTTGGCCCGCTGGCCTACGGTCCGTAGTAGCCGTATGTTTGGCGGCCTTTTGGCTCGGCTGTCTATCCAACCGCGATGGGATCATCTCGCGTGCGTCGCAGACCTAAGACCTGCAGGCTCCAGCAGGTACCAGAGTCGCTGCCGAGCTAGCTCTGCAGAAGGGCAGGTTCCGAAGGTCGAAGGCCTATCGGGGAGGATCGCCGCATGGGTTGACGCCGGCGACTGGGCCTTTCAGCGCTGGAAGAGTGAGACATGCAGCGGCCTTGGCGAGAGATGCAGGATGAATCGAGGCGTGGGAGGGAGCCGCCAGATCGCGGACCAGATGCATGCACCAACCACAGCTGGCCACAGTAGGCACGCGACGGCTCGACGACGCAGAGCATAATAACTCACGAGAAATTTGCACCTGTTTACTTTTCGGCTCGCCTCTAGCTTGGCGCTCACCTACAGCGTCAGAAGACGCGCCAGGCGCTACGGACAGTCGGGATGATGCTGGCTATCATTAGGGTTGGCTCTATGCGTCGGCGGGAAGGAGCGGGAGCAGGGACCAGACCGAGACCTGAAAGACGGGCGCCTGCCCCGCTTTCCCTTTCAGACAGATGACCAAGAGAGAAGGTGGGGTGGCTTTTGGGGAGGGCCCCAGTAAAAGAACTCCGTAGGCGCCAGGCATCCCCTGGCCAGAAGGTCCAGCGGGAGGTGCGACACAACCGCCGTTATCCGTTGCTTTTCGCCCCTCGGGGCTCGGGGGACAACGCTCCTCGGCTGATTTCTACCACCTTTCGATGGCCCACGGTCATTGCATCTCGGTCCTCTTTTGGTATAGTAATCAAGTCACTGGTATATAATACAGGCGGATTAAAACCTTGAAGTGAGGCCATGTTCATAATCCTCCTGTCCGTTGGTCGTAGGTGCCCGGGCTTCCTACGAAGCAGAGGCCGAGAGGGCGTGAGATGCTCGTGGGGTCAACCTTGGCCTACCTAAAATGGGCAACGCGCCTGCCGGGCGACGAGGGATCTGCTGTCCAATTGCACGTGCAGGACATAGCTTCTGGGCGCTCATAGGACATCCCCGGCATGCATCGCCTGAGGGCTCGCCTCTCTACCTGCATGTCGGCGCAGTCGGTCGAGGTGCAGAACTGGCCCACAGGCGGCGGCGGGCTAAACGCGGACGCGCACTCGCTTGCTTGGTCGCTCCCCCCGCCCGCGGCTCGCCCCATACCCTCGACCACCTAAGGTAGCTCCGTTCTGGTCAGACCCGAAGCTGGGGATGTCACAAGAAACCGTCACCGACGGCCTTCTCCTGCCCGCTCGCTCTCCCTTCCGCCTGCGCGCTTGTGCCCTCGCTCTGCCGCCCCTGGCTAACTGGTCTCATGGATCGACCTCCGCCCCGAGGCGACCTGGACGGGGGTTCTCTCTCCACCGCTCTCTCTGCCTCTCTGGCATCTGCGGTGACTCAGTGGGCAGGGCATGCGCCCCCCCCCTTTCTGTTTCTCCCCTTTTCTTCTCCTTCATATCCATGTCTCACTCGGCGATTCCTATTCCATGGAGGGCACCTGACCTCTTACCGTGATCTCCCTACGGTCGCAGAGCGGCCGCATCCAAGATGTCGACGCCACATGCGAAAGAGTAGCACCCCGGCGGCTGTCGATTTTACCTCTCTACATAGGGAAATCCGGACTGGGGCTGGTGGCCAAGCCGTTACTTGTGTGCGGTCTAGAAGACCCAGTTTTTTACAACCCCTGTTCGATAGACAAACCCCCCTTCGCTGGGTACCCCATCTCTCGACCATTCACATAGGCCTTCCATGTGTCTAGACAAGGCGAAAGAGGATACCGGACCTACGTCCCTTGTCTCTCGTCCAAAAGGCCCTAGGTGCCCCACTGCTGGCATCTGGTGTCGAGGTCTCCTACTCCTCCTCCTGCGTCTTGTACATACAAGTTCTACTTCCTGCTTGCCCACCTCCCCCCCTTCTTTTATCTCCTCCTCTCTCTCGTCTCTTTTCGCCACCGATAGCCTCTAACCCCAGGCTAAGCCTCTCTTCCCTCCGCTGCTTGGGTAGCCTGGACCTCTCTACCACACGGCTGGGAACACCTGTTGCAGCCAAGCAAACAGCCATATCCAGGAACGGCACCATCACTTAAAACAACCGCCGCCCCCCCCCCACCACCATTTAGCACCCACACCCTCCATCTTCCCCTCCCGGCTTACACACCTTAACGCGAAGGTGTTAGTCCCCTTCCCCTCCCTCCACCGCGAAGCGACTATCCTCGCGGGCCAAACCCGAGTCCAGCCACTTACAGCCCTGCTCCCTGCTAGGCGTTTTTCTTTTCTTTTCTTGCTTGTCCAGGAGACCGTTTTTCGTTTCTTTCTCCTGCAGTTGCTTTTTCTTCCTTCTCGCTTTATCAGGGCAGCCTGCTGGGAAATCCCCCGCGCGAGCGTGTATTTCCGCTCGTCCTCAACTTCAAGGCTGGATCCTCGAGGACCTCTGGACTGGTGTTAATCTTAGTCAGCCCCTCGGCCACCCTGGGTCTCGCCTGATCACTGATCTGCCCGGCGAGAGAGCGCGAGGGATACTACCGCGGTGTAAGCACCTTAGTTTTACACAGCATATTAGTACCCCCCGAGGCCAAGCTTTATCATTCTGCGAGGTTGTTTCCCCGCTGCCGCCGGAAGCAGGGTCGTCCCGCTGACTACCAGCAACAAAACAGACCGTCTACTGCGAACTTAGAGCCGGATGGACATTATGGACTTTTGATTTACAAGACGTGCTATGATTTACCCACCGCCGAGGTCTCCTTTGCTGGATATCGGACTATGATGGCGTCCATCAGGTCCCGGACGGATACCACAGGCAGGTTTGGCGCCCCAGGACCCAAGAGGACCGGAAGTCACGTAGAGTCCCAGGGAGAAGGGTTCACCGTCGAGCTCAGCCAAAGACCAAGGAACGGGAGCAGCCTCGGGCCATCCCGACTCCCTAACCACACCGTCCCGCAGCCCAAGATGTCCAGCCGGATACCCCAGACCTACCCTCGGCGACCTTCTAATGAGCCGATGGACAGGCCGCCACTCACTCATCAGTCGCAGTCATGGTCACTCGTGAACGGCGCCAACCCCCCGAGATCGATGACTTATCCTGTAGTCTCCGCGCAGTCCAAGACGGCAGCTTCGACAAACCCTCGCCCACAGCCGCGGAACGTGCTGAGGCGGAAGCAATCTGGTTTTTCGCAAGAAACGAGCAGCATGCGCAACGACTCTCGCAACGACTCTCGAAACGGCTCGCGCGTCGATTCAAACCGAACAAGCTCGTCATCTTCGGAGCCCCAATCACAGAGATCTCTGGATGTTACGTCGCCTGACACGAGTTACGACCGTAGCCTCACAGGCAGTCCCATGGAGATCCGATTCGCGCACAAGGTCGAGCTTCCTACGGGGACGGCGCAAACTGTTATGATATATCCCGAACTGGACAGGTACCGAGATTTGCAGCCCCCAGCATCGTTCGACGGCCCTGGCATCGATGTGCCCTATCGAATCGCAACCCACGATCTTCCTCCGCCAACACCCCTGTTCTCAGAGATTAGCACCTTCAGTGGCAGCCCATCCACTAGGTTCTCTGAGTCCCCAGGCCCCGGACCTTACAGCAGGGACACCACACCCACCTCCATCTCCTCCCAATCTCCAGGCCTGATTGCCCCGTCCCGTCTTCCCGCCACCAGGGCGAGACAGGCCAGTGGAGAGATGCACACTAGGCCGCCCGTCACCCGAAGAAGAGCCGGGAGTACATCGAATGAGGGTGACTCTCTAGGCGCCGACCCATATGGCCTAGCGGCCGTGAGGGAATCCCTGACGTCCTCCTCATCAAACTCGACTGTCCGCGATGAGGGCAAGAAGAACAGGGAAAAGCGGAAGAAGAAGAGGCTGTCCCCGCTCCCGCCCAGCCCCCCGCCGCGGAAGTCGTCTCAGAAGTTCCAAAAGAGCCGAGATGAAGAGGAGTCCCCGTCCCCAGCTCCCAGGGTTCCCGCCCAACCAGTAATGACCTCGCCGTCCCCTGAGAAAGCCACCTCATCTTCCCATGTGCGCCGGCCCTCTCAGCCTTCTCACCCTGTCCAGCCTTCCCAGGCTACCATACCCAAGGCTACACCACCCGCCCGGCCCAGCCGAGATGGAACGCCAGACCTTCAGTCCCAGTTTGGCCTGTCGGTCCCCGTCATCCACAGCAACCTGTCGTCGTCCTCCCTCCCCGGCCAGCAAGGCAACACAGCAGCGCCAGTCTTGCTCGGGAGGTCCCTTACACCATCGTCCTTGCCCGACAGACAACTGGCGGCATCTAGGCTTCCTCTTGGGAGAGATTCCACGCCTGCCCTTAGCAGTGCATCTCTCTCTGACGGTCAGGGACCTTCCAAGCAGGACACTGGGAGATACACGAGGACTCCCAGCCCAAAGGTATCGACTTTCAAAACACGCTTTCCGCTATTCGGACGTCGGACGAAGCCGAGTGCTGAGGGAGCGCACCCCGACAAACAAGAAAAGCCTACCCGGAAAGGACCAGCAGCCGGAACCGGTCATGAGGGCTACGGCCGTCTAGGTGCGGTCCGCCGTCGTAGCAGCAGCGCCGCCAGAGACTTTTCTGGGACGTTGTCGTCGCAAGAGAGCTTGAGCAGCAACCAGCCGCAGGATCCCTTCCTGGCAGACCGCATGGCACCCGTCATCATTGCCGGCGGCGAAGTCATCGAGAACCGAAACGCGAGTTCAGAGCTCAGTCGAACCAACAGCGAACTGAGTGTTCCATTCAGTCGGCCAGCCGAGTCTAGAAACGGCTCTCAGGTTTCCTTGTCGTCCCGCGAGAGCACCCGCCAGACCTTGTGGCCATCAGCCTTCCCCCGAGAAGCATCGCAGGCTCCTTCCCTTCGCAGCCGCAGGCCATCTGACAGCAGCGATTCAGAGGCACTTGCTATGAAATCAACACTGGCCTACCGGCGATCCATGCAGCGGATGAAGAATGCCGATCAACAGGCACCGAGACTTCCCAAGCCTATCAACACGCGGCCCGAGGTAGTCTCTCCAGCAGTCACAAGCATTGACGAGAGCATCATGTCGGATGACTCTCCTCGTCTACCTAGATCGATACCCTTTAGAGGCCGCCGGGAATCCGATACCTCTGAGAGCGCAGGTCCGAAGAAGCTTACCAAGCGAGCACGGTCGCCTCGCAAATGGAACTTGTTTGGGCGCTCACAGACTCAGTCGACTCCGGCGCCTAAGAAGGCAGCAGCGAAGGAAGATACGGCACAGACTGTCGCTGCCACCGTCAAAATTGTTCCACAGAAACCAGTTGCCTTCTACACCATGATGGACTCGTCAGAACAGGAAGACGCTGAACCACCCAAGATTGAGGACGTCGTGCGAGAAGCCAGGGAGTCCGAGCCCCGCGCTCCTTACCCCAAGGCGGTCAGGAGGCCGTCGATTACCCAGACGACTATTGCAGAGAAGGCACCGTCAATTCCTAGGTCGATGTCACGGGAAAGAAGACCATCCCTGGGCCGCCCACCCTCTGGTGGGAGGCAAGCACCTGTGGCAACAGATGGGAGTATCAAGTCTCACCAGTCCATACAGAGGCGAAGCGTAACGTCCCCGATCGTTATGTCACCACCTTTGCCGCACCTCGCTTCTCGTTCTCAGGCCACCCCAACAGGAGGGTCCCTTCCGGCGCGACAAGGAGCGGGCCGTCCAAGTAGGCTCCCCCAGGTTGGCCGCATACCCAAGGTCGTCAGTGCTCGTCCGGAGCAGACATCTCCAAAGAGCTTCTCACGGCCGTTCCACCGCATCAGCGTTCAGCTTGAGCCGCCAAAGCAACAAAACGAGGACATGGAGTCGTTGGCAAAGGGGCCAAGTCCGCCTAAGCCCTCTACCCCTGACCTAACTAACGATGAGTCTACTGTGACTGGTTGCACGACGTCAGAGCCGAGCCTCAGCCAGCTCAGAGAGTTTGCGCCCGAAGCGGGCCGGGTGTCGAAGGAGTTTCTCTCGTTCTCTCCTCGCAAGAACTCACTTGGAACTGTGGCCACAACTTGCAGCAGCTGTTCCGGCACGTTGACATACGCAGATGCGACGGCGATTATCCCGGCCCCCAACGCACCACTCGCCGAAGATGAGATTTGGGACGAGTACAACGATCTTCTAGGCGAGGAGAACTTACTCAAAGTCCCGCCTTCTGTCGGAGCCACGGTCGCCAAGGTGTTTCGACGTCGGAATTTGAGCCTGAAGCTAGCCGATACTACGGAGCCGCCCATGGAATCCCCCACCATCAATCTCATTCCTCCTGTACGGAGCCTTGGCGAGGCTTTGCTATCTGAGCGGCTAGAACCCACGTCGAGTATCTACAGCGCTGATACGACGGAAAAGATCAAGGAGTCACTCGATGCCCCTCCAAACCCCTCGAGCCCATTCTCGGTCTCGAAGTTCGTGGACGGCTATGGCCACCGCAACAACAGCATTGATTTTGGAAAGGTGGCACACAAGCCAGATCAGACCAGCGACGTCTCTGCAGTGGCGATACGACGCTCAGATGCCAGTAGCAGCAGCCAGGGATCTGACGATAACTCGCCGCTGTCCCAGGTCAACTTGCGCGTGGGCTCCATGACCGTCAGCAAATGGCTCACCTTCGGCCATGTGCTCTTCAGCCCCGTGAGAGAGCAGCTAACCGAGATCGTCGAGGGGTCACTCAAGCGACAATCCATCTTGGTTATTGATGGTCTTGGAAATGACGACTGGTCCTTCTACGCTGCCGAAACCTATCCGGCAGCCACCTTTTTCAACCTGTCTCCTCGGGCTCCGCTGCCTGCCGACCACCGGAGCTCATCCACATTCCCGCTCAGTCCTCCCAACCACCACCAGGTCCAATTCACTTCCCTTGCGGGGAAGTTTCCCTTTGGCCAGGAGAGCTTCTCCTCTGTCGTGTTCCGCTTTCCTGGTGCTGCCCCCGAGATACACTACCGAAACGTCATTTCCGAGGCCCGCCGTGTTCTTAAGCCTGGGGGCTTCATAGAGCTGTCTATCCTTGATGTCGATCTTAACAATATGGGGAACCACGGACGGCGTGCTGTGCGGCGCCTCAAGCAGCGCATCCAGACGAAGGCCCCTGACACAAGTCTTGGCTCTACTTCTGACCTAATGCTCCGCCTCCTCGGCAGGAACGGGTTCACCGACATCAAGACTTGCCGTGTTGGCGTGCCTGTCACCAGCGCGATCTCACGATCGTCGGGAAGCGAGCGTGGAAGTGACAAGGCGGCTTCCCCTGAGAAATCCAAAGTCAAGCCGAAAAAGGATGACAGGAGCCTCGCTGAGATGATGAGCGATGAGAGCCCAGTGGCGGATGAGAACATCACGAAGATGGTGACAAAGGTTGGACGATGGTGGTACAGCCGCTGCTACGAGACTGCTGCTGTTGCCGCACCTAGTGCCTTACCGAGAGCTAGTCTATGGAATGACCGCGCCCTGCTCGCGGAGTGTCAAGAATGGGGCACGAGCCTCAAGCTCATGGTCTGCCATGCCCGGGCTCCTGACGGGCGGAGCCGATTAGCCAGCATTTGACGAGATGATGAGGGACGATAAATCTTGTCTGGCTCACGACACCACCGCACACTTCTCTTTATTTTGGGTATCTACTTCTTGCTACGTGCTCTATCTCGAGCAGTCCTCTTCCCGATCCACAATTTACCGACTCTTATCTACTACTGCCCGCTATTTCACATCCTGTCATCACAGCACGGCGCAGGACCATTTGTCAGATCACGAAAGGGAGCGGAAGGAAAGCATGCAAGGAAGACTAAAGAGGGCTCGCGCCCAGTCTGTCTATTTAACATTGGCGTCGGCATCATGCTGCCAACATTAGAGCTCTGCGAAGAGCCATGGCATCTTTTGATGGGTATACATTCGGGATACCGGTAATCACAGCACGGCTCCCGCTTAAGACCTCCTAATTCATCACCCCCATCATCAACAAGAGAAATGAGGCGGGGGGCTCTCTTCATATACTGCACGTTTTAGTCTGTTTTCTCTACGTTTTGTGCTTCTGGGACTTACTGGCTACAAGTGCCGTGCCCCCGGGCAGCGAGGCTGTGGGCGTTTGAGGGTTATTGATAATACGGCAAGGCTGGTCTATTGCGCTTATTCTAGTATTTCTCTTCTTGTCGGCCATTTCGCCTCTCTTGTGAGGCTTACCAAGCCGAGGGGAAGATAGGCGTACGAGACCGCAGGCGGACGAATGTGCCAGGAGGGCTGCGGACCGAATATGGTGCAGAGCGGTCTGCATGATTTATAGCATACTACACTCTCCCTTGTTTGCCGGGGCAGCAGTCGGCCGAGTCAGTGGGAAGGAAGAGGCCAGAGATATGAGGGCGCTGTGACGAAGACGAAGATACCCCCCTGTCGTTTCTAAGAGCAGAGCAAGACAAGGCAATAGAAAGCCGCTAATAGGATAAATCCAAATAACAAAGTTTAGGACCATCTCGCGTCTCGCATGCATTCCGCTTTCCTTCTGTAGATCGCTCTTGATTGGATGGGTAGAAGAGACGACAGATATGCAAGCAAGCAAAGCTCTGTTTTCCGCTCCCCAAACGTTACGTAGTACATAATGCATCGACAAGTTGTCTGACCTGGTTTGACAAGACTGGCCGGATTGGGGTTTCTCTCGCTCGCAGAGTCCAAAACCCGTTTTCGAATCGCATTTGACACGGGATCCTCGCCTCTGAGCGGTTGTTGCCAACTAGACCGGATGCGGCTTAAAGTGAGGCAGCTTCCCCAGATTCGCCAGATTCGACCCAGATCCCGTGCAGGGTCTAGAAGCCGGCCCGAGAGCCAAATTTCACAGGCTGTGTTCGTCGTCCCTGCGTCCTGCCACGCGCACCCCTATCTCAAGAAGCACACTCACGATTTTTTTTTCACCCTTTGGCGATCCTGGCAGCAGCCGCACCGATCTGCTCCATTTTTCTTCCTCTCTCGACGACGCTGACGGCCTCCACGACAGCACCCAGCTTGCGGACGCGGTAGAAGATGGGCACAACGCCACCGCTGCCAGTCCCAAG
Source organism: Thozetella sp. PMI_491 (assembly GCA_021432635.1). Classification (NCBI taxonomy): domain Eukaryota; kingdom Fungi; phylum Ascomycota; class Sordariomycetes; order Chaetosphaeriales; family Chaetosphaeriaceae; genus Thozetella; species Thozetella sp. PMI_491. Next base: position 493,108 of record MU270047.1, read on the forward strand.
CTCCAATCCTTCTCTGCCTCCTCTTCTTCAATCCAGCTATCGCTGAAGATTGTGGATGAGTGGATGATCTAAACATCGGGTGCTTGGCCTTCCGGGGAACACACCTGCGAGATGACGCGACGCATTGTGAGTGCCCGACACGGCCCTCCGACCGTGTCCCTGTGATGGCGCATTCTCGTCACATCAGCTAACCACAGCGCCGCCACAGGTCCGCACCATCATCCAGGTCGCCTCGGCGGCCGTCTTCACCTTCCTGGTGGTCTTCTTCCTCGACCGAAATTTCCGCGTGCTGCCGACGTCGATCCACGAGTACATGCCCCAGCACCATGCCGGGCTGATCATCACCGACATCACTGTCACGCAATGTTCCAGCCTCAACTTATTCTCGAGCTGCGCGCTCGACCCCGAGGTCTGGCACCGCATTGACAAGGATCTGTTCCTGGGGTTGAGCAGGTTCTCCAGCGGCTACATCTATCTGCGCCGGAAGAAGGAGGAGGACCTCACCGCTGAGGATAGGGTGGTTATGGATGTCTACGCCGGCCGGCTCGACCCCTCAACCACAGAGAAGGGCTCCTCGGGCGAGAAGTGGGAGTCCAGGCCCGCGGGGCTTTGGGTAAAAAGATCCTCAAAGAGGCATGCAAGCGATTCTAAGAAGGCCGTGACCGGCGTGGATGTCTTGTTCGGCGAGGACGCAGTGGAGGTTCGCGAGGGATGGGAGATGTTGGCGTCGCCATTGCTGCTCGATACGGGGTCGGCGATCCCTCAGCTCACGATACGGAGGGGGAGCCCGCATGAGCACGCCAAGCCGAAATTGATGGTGAACGAGCATGGACGGTTCAAGATCATGCAGCTGGCCGACCTGCACCTCAGCACCGGCGTCGGGCGCTGCCGGGATGCAGTCCCGGGCGGCTACCATGGGGGGAAGTGCGAGGCGGACCCCAGGACCCTAGACTTTGTCACCAAGATCCTAGAAGAGGAGAAGCCGGACTTCGTCGTTCTAAGCGGTGATCAGGTTAACGGCGACACCGCCCCGGACGCGCAAACTGTGAGTCTCGTCGCTTACGGGCTGGGTGTGAACATGAGCTAACCCACGAGGAACAAGGCCATCTTCAAGTATGCACATCTACTCATCAAACACAAGATCCCCTATGTTTCCATATTCGGAAACCACGACGACGAGGGATCGATGTCACGGTCCGCGCAGATGTCTCTTATCGAGACCCTACCATACTCCCTGTCGAAGGCCGGACCGGAGGATATCGATGGCGTAGGGAACTATTACGTCGAGGTCTACGCCCGGGGTAGCTCCGGCCACTCCGCCATCACCGTATACCTCCTCGATACACATTCGTACTCTCCAAACGAGAGAAAGTACAAAGGCTATGACTGGGTCAAGAAGAACCAGATTGAGTGGTTCACGAAGACGGCCCAGAGCCTAAAGAAGCAACACCAAGAGTATACGCACCACCACATGGACGTATCCTTTATCCACATCCCCTTGCCCGAGTACCGAGATCCTGAGATCTACTTTTACGGTCCATGGAAAGAACCACCGACTGCACCCCTGTTTAACTCGGGATTCCGCGACGCGTTGGTCGAACAGGGCGTCGTCATGGTCAGCTGTGGACAGTGAGTTTGCATGCCATCGATCTTTTGGGCCATCAGGCTAACCCCCTCTCCCAGTGACCACGTTAACGAATTCTGCGCCATCTCCATGTCGGACGAAGAGGAGGTGGAAACGAGGCGGCCGGAGCTCTGGATGTGCTATGCCGGCGCGACAGGCTTTGGCGGATATGCAGGCTACGGTGGCTTCTACCGCAAGATCCGCATGTTTGAATTTGACATGAACGACGCGCGCATCACCACATGGAAGCGCGTCGAATGGGGAGAGAACGACGAGACATCGCAGAGGATCGACGAGCAGATCATCGTCGACGCCGGTAAGCCAGTGCCGCCGCCCCCTCCCCCGCCTCCGGAGGAAGAGGGCGCGTGAGCTGTTTCGAGAGCCCGAGTTACACACTGTCGCCTTGCGGCGACGACTCTCCGCGTGGCGACTCATTCGGCGAGACCAATCGCAGTATATATCTATATATCTGGAAGCATTGGCATTGGGTGGTACCTGGGCGGCTGGGGACTACGGCGTTTTTCCACGGTAGCGATTCCATAGTATCTATTTGCGGGCCACGTGCCCATTTGACGCACCCGTGGGAAGCGTTCGGAGTGTGTAGTGTCGCACAACCTTGCCTGCTGTTGCTTGGACGATACAAGATGCCGACGGCCATGACAGTCGCGCACAGGAATCGCTGTACGGATAGACAGGAACCCCTCCTCCCCAATATTCAACCGCCACGCCGAACATCATTCGACTTTGGCTGCATCGGAACCAGCACTTCCCGCCAAAGCCGTCCCCAGTTTAGAGACTGATAGTTGTTTAGCTCAATGATGTTGGTACTCGTGCAGACCGAAAGTATGCAGAATGCGAGCTTTGCACTTTTTAAGGTACACCTACGTAGGTACCTACGTACCTTTTTAACCCGAACCTCCCATATATGACCTAGAATTCCCCGCAAGGCTGCACACAAATCTGCCCTTTCCTACCCCATCTCTCTAGTGAGCACAGCCACTCTGCTCTAAAGGATACAATCACTGGCTAGATGGAGAGCTGTATCGATGGAAAGACAGCACGCGAACCTGAGATCTTCACAGAGAGGCTGAGGCTCCGGCCTCTGACATTGGAGGATGCAGACGCGATGTTTCGGATACGATTGATCGAATCGGTGCATAGACAATTGTGAGCAACATTCCACGGTGGTCATCCCACGCGGTCTAACTCGGTGAAGTCGAGGTGGCCCATTTTCCTCGGTAGCAGCCGCTGAGCACTGGATCCACGAGACCACCTCTGGGATTCACAACTTCATATTTGCCCTGTCGCTCCGTGACCCTCCAAGAGATGCAGCCAGAGGCATTATCGGCGTCCTGGGCCTTAACCCCCGCGGCTCTCTCTGTTATATGCTATATCCGGACTTCTCTGGCCAAGGCTACTGCACCGAGGCACTCCGGGCCTTCCTAGAGGCTCTTTTTAAAGTGCAACCACAGAGACATGAGCTGGAAGCTTGGATATTCGAGGACAATATCTCCAGTCGGAGGGTCGCGGAAAAGTGTGGCTTTGAGTATAGAGTACCAGTTGCAGAACAACGACGCCGGTTCCTGGAGCAGGAGGAAGAGGATGAATTAAAACAGGCAGTTGTGAATCTCGGGCAGAAGCTCGAGGCTGACCTAAAACAGGCAGTTGTGAGTCTGGGTTTGCCGAGGGCAACCCAAGAAAGGGCAATGCTGCGGTTTGTTTATGAGAGGAATGCCACGGATGCTGGAGTCAACGCAAATGAAGGCGTACTACAGGAGGGGCAGAACATAGGAGGGTGACAAATAGATCGATTGATGCTTTCAAGAAGTTGTATCGTCGTGCTTCAGAGAGGTATAGCGGCCAGCTCGTCTGTCGAACACGGGTCGAGGCTGGCTTCAGATTTTGGTATGGCCCGTGCGCCCGAGATAGGGGCCTCTCTCCCGATATAAACAAAACAACAGGGAGCATGAGAACGCTCCGCTAATCCTCAAGATTACAAAAAAAGAATAATAAGGATTTTCTCATGATAAACTAGAAGCATATACCAAATAGTTATATGCATTAGGAGAAGAAGCAGAGAGAAGATGGCGTCGACGATATAATGCATAGTAGAGTAGAAAGCTAGCATCTCCGAGAACTACAAAATGAACAGCAAAAAGGTCACTACCTAGCAGTTAATGTATATTTTGACGATATTATTAAGATTCGGGTTGGCCGTGAGTTCACTGCCGCGCTGTTGGGTGGTAATATTCGAGGCTCTGCTTATCTTGAAAGATTAAAGAAATGTGTTAGCCGACGGTGAACCAGAAGATGACTAGACTTTCCACCTATTTGATACTGCCTCTCTAGCGTATGAAGTGATTTTAAGACCGAGGTGAGGGAGCCAAAGAGTGGATGATTCGATGCCGCAGTGCTGAACTATCCTGAGCTGTCGCAACGTCTGCCTCTCAGTCACCGCCCCGGGACAATAATTCACCCGAAGTAAAATAGGTCGAAACCAATATTCACACCAAGACATCCCAAGAGTACACACCTAGAATGGCCGGGCGGGTCGGTATTGCCACGATCAAGAGAACCGAAGAAATCAGAACAACTTAAGGCGATACGATGCCCGAGTCGATATTTGTCGACGCTATTTCCATGCCTACATCTCCCAAATCAGGTGGTGATCTCGACCAAGGCGCCACCTTGAGCCATAGTGGCGAGGACGAAGGTCACTCTGGCCACCATATCAACCACCCCAGCCCCGCGGTTCCTCATGCCTTCCCTACCAACAAGACATGCCAAACCAGCTCTCACTCTTCAAAACCAACCGCTGAGTTGCGCATTAGCGATGAAGAATGTGATACTCTTGGAGACATGCTCAATGGGCGACTTGGTATAGAGCTCGAGAACGACAAGGCTTGCACCAAGCTTTGGGAAGCAGCCCTGTCAGTGAGGGCGGGGGAATATCATCAGGCAGAGCAAACGACACTTCTCTGCTACCAGGATGTAGTCAAAAATCTTCACAACGACGCCGCCTTCTTGCAGGCTGTCTATGACTACAACCAACTGTCCAGAGAGGGCATGACCATCGAGCTTCTTCGCAAGGCATTAGCCCCGAGAGCACTGACCGAAACCGAGCAATCCTTAATCAACATGTCCATTTCGGAAGCCCATATGCAAAACAATCTCGCGTATCGAAACTTACCCCCAGCCGCCCCGGAAGTGGGCGTCTGGGATCTCATGGTCCTCAACGGATATCAGGTCCCCATCGAGTACTTCCATCTACAACTCATACCCTCAGGGTTTGTATATTCCTTCGACGAATGAGTTTTTCTCAAGAATTTATGTTAGAGGTGAGAATATATTGCTAGATATCCGGAGGCAATAAGGCAAATCTGACGATATGGTGAGTGGGTGGTTCATATTCAATACCAAAGCCCCCCATTTAGCAGCCAAGACAAAACAACTACCATGCTCTATGTACCTGTGCCGCTTAATATCCTAGTCACCAGTAAGGCCGCTTTTTACCTCTACTCTTTGCTATTTTCTTCCTCTCCTCCCCTTATTTAATCAGATACTTGACATTCTCTCAGCCTCCCGTCCCACCATCAGTCCCTCTCCACTTTCCTCTTGCCTCTTGACTATTTCGGTCGGCCTGTGCGGAAGTTGGATTCTACCAACTCGTCTCAGATCATTTGGTCTATTGCTTTCTTCCGATGCCGGACCCGTCACTAAAAGTTCTAACACCTTTACCGTGCGGGTCACTCTTTAGATCTCGGTCATCACTTTCTCGGTCGTTGGGCCTGGCATCATGCCCGACATAGATCAGGACCAGGACCGATCAGCGGGAAAAGACGTACTCGTTCGAGTAAGGGAGCTTGACAAGATTCTGTCACAGATTGGCGTAGGTCTGCGGCCGGACAAGCAACTGCGACTTCAGCACGCCAAGAAACTCGAGCTTGACGGGCTCTCTGCCCATCAGATCCGCCTCGCAATTCCAGGAGTCGACATTTTGCTACATGAATGGAAAACTCTCGAGGCAGAGAGATCGAGGTGGGTATACACTGCTCTCAAAGACCTCAGAAGACGAGAACTTGATCACAAGTTCACCGCTGCTAACAAGCCACGGACTGAGCTCGATTTCCCAGAGCTCTTTGGACACTATCCACAAGATGTCATCCATGCCGATATGGGTCGAGAAGGTGGGCAGACCGGCCAGTCTAAACGAGTCAGTGTGACTTCTCAAACCACGCATGGTAGGGACGGGACTCGGCCTCCTAGCTCATCTGCATCAAGCCCGTTCAGTCTCCGCGAGCTCACTACCCTTGGCTGTGTCGGTCCTCAAGGCCGGGAAAACAATATAATTCCTAGCCGCTATCGCGTGGACTCGATGAAATATCATCCCCCGTCCGAAAGGCTGCTCCGGCAGGAGTTCTTCGACGAGGAGATGGAGTCATGGCGGAAGCGAGACTCGCTCCAAGTTGGCTTCGCTTTCGAAATGCCATCAAAGATATCATACCGCAGTGACCTCACTCCGGTCGAGCTCGAGACCAAAAGCATTACAAGTAAGGCTGGGAGAAGAGAACTCCGCCAGTTCCGGCACTACTCCCGGCGGGTGAAAGACACGTTAGCCACCCCGCTTCGTGTACCTCGCTACGACCCCGACAGCTATTATCAGGAGGAAGATCGGTATTTTGATGAAATCGATACGAGAAACGTCGGTAGTAGCCATATAGCACCATCGGCCCACTCCTTCCAACCTGAGCCCCGAGTTCCAGCTAGCTTTGGCCGTGAACTGCATCTGACGACCAGGTTCCCGAACATGCCAATCAGCCAGATCCTCAGCGACAACATCCGAGAGCAAATCTGTCCGTAGGAGGATCAGCGCTTCGGACACCAAATCTCGGGGAATGCCGGAGAGATCTTGTGTCCTAGAGATGTGTACTTCGAACGCACCATTACTGGCAAAGACGATATTCCAGACGTGGCCCGCCCCTGCCGATATGTTAGCTTTGGCCGCTACAGCAACACGGCTCAAGATGATCCCGGCAACGTCTCAGCCCCCATAGCCCCTGGTATACTGCATGCTCGAAGAGCAGGGGCCGCGAATGATGAGCATATGACCGTGGACAGCACGGATCATACGGTCGAGGATGAAGCGGACAACACCTCGGAAGAGGACATTATGGCAGTGGCATTTGAGGTGAACAATGATGATGAGAAAGACGAGGACTATGTCGACTAGCCATACGGACCATAAGGGTCGAAGCACAGATACAGATTAATACATAGCTGGCTGAGATGGGGATCATGACCGAGGCACTGTGGTACCCTGAGCTTAGTGCATGTGCGGACGGGCCGATACTTCTAAGGCCTGAACGTTATCCAGAGCAAGGGAACGCTCCCGCACAACTGATACAGTTCAGCCGTCTCATAAGAACAGACCTAATATCCAATACTGAAAGGGGCGGAATAAACAGAACATCATGGAGCCTGCCCGCCATCTTGAGGCCAGACTTTACTTTCCATGGCTAACTACCTATGGCAGCACCGCTTGCGTGCCGCGGCCCGTCGGCCGAAAGTTTCTTAGCGAAGCTGCTTGAAGAAATTCCACTGCAGCAACCGATGGGGCTTCAAGTGCACCACCCCTCGTTACCCCACCTCGAGCCAACATCTTGACCAACTAGAGATGGCGGGGATGTCGTCACCGAAGAGCCAAAGGTCGAGAGGGGCCGGCAGAGGGAGTCATTGAAAACGAGCTGTACGAATATTAGGTGTAAATTCGAGCTTGTACATTACCTAAGTGGATGTCTGAGGAGAAAAGTGTTATTCCATTATTCCAGCGGAGGCTAGCACGGATTTATAATCACTCGAGAAGGAGTGCAGCCCCAGGGGAAGGAGACCTCTTCCACCAACCAAGACGGCATCGACAATAAATACCGCCTTCTTTTTTAAAGAGAACAAAAAATAAATATATACAGAAACCCGATACTGTCACCACTCCGACCGCTTTCCAAATGGCTACCCCCACTGAGATTCACCTGTACACTACGCAGACACCAAATGGCATAAAAGTGTCGATCCTACTCGAGGAACTGGGCCTGGCCTACAAGGTGAGCTGGACAGCATCCTTATGGTATCTGCTCCTGAGCGTCGTGCTGACTTTCTCTAGACTACCAAGATTGCTCTGAGCGAGAACACCCAGAAGGCATGAGGGCCCTGACATGCAGCCCCGCTTCTCTAGAAGAGAAGACACCTAAAAAGAAGGCACACGGCCTCTATAAGCTAACCAATAGTAGGAGCCGTGGTTCCTCGAGATTAACCCCAACGGCCGCATTCCTGCGCTCACCGATGTACATACTGACGGAAAACCAATCCGCCTGTTCGAGAGCGGCTCCATCTTGCAGTACCTCGTTGACCGGTATGACCCCGAGCACAAGATATCATACCCGTATGGCTCGCGAGAGTACTGGGAGGCGAACAACTGGGTAAATATTGCTTACGTCCGCGCATCAGAAAGCTAGATTTCTAACGCTGCCGCAGCTTTTCTGGCAAATGGGAGGCCTAGGGCCAATGTGAGTACTTGCGTGTCCTTGATCCCGCCTCTAGACCATCCTGGAAGTAGCTGTATACCTGGAACGCCTTTGGCATCCGCTCCACCCCCGAGACGTCACTTCGAACTCCAAAGACATTCTTCAAAGTTTGACAAAATAGCTGACACTTCCTAGGCAAGGGTAGGGACCCGTTTGGTTTGTATAAAGATCCATATGCGCGCGGCTGACCCTTCTTGCCTTACAGACAAGCCAACCACTTTGGACGTAAGTGGCACCCCCATGGCGGTAGCCAGTTCCTTCCTTGTACTTGTCACTGACTTTGTGTAGGCTAGTACGTATTTCGCGACCAAATTACCCCCCTTCAACTTCCTAGTTTGCCTACGAATGGACAATCGCAACCGATTTGGTTCCTAATTCGAGGTTTTCCGGTATGTCACAATCCCGCTCAAGGCAATTATTAACCCCAGATGCGGGAAGTGCCCCTGAGAAGATTCAGTACGGCATAGATAGATACCGAAACGAGACCCGCCGCTTGTACAAGGTCATGGACACGCAGTTGGCGAAGTCAACTTCAGGCTTCCTTGTTGGCGACCGCCTCACTATCGCCGACATTTCAGCTTGGGGTTGGGTCGCCGCTCACCGTATGTCTCAGCCCGCCTATAACGTGTGTTCCCATATTGACTAGAGTGCGCCATAGACTGGGCTGGATTGTCGCTCGCCGAGCTTCCCCACCTAGATGCCTGGCTGGACAAGCTGCTGGTGCGCCCCGGCTTCGAGCGTGGTCGGAATATTCCCGACCGCCACACAGCCTTTGACCAGCGGAAGCTGACGGAGGAGGAGCTCGAGAAAGCAGCCCAGGCCAGTCGCGCCTGGGTGCAGAAGGGCATGGCAGAGGATGCCAAGCAGTAAAGTCGATTGGCTATGTGCTCTGTAGGTGTAGGAAGCACGGTTGGTCTGAGAAACATCTCTGAACCTGTAACGCATGGAGAAACCCGTTGGAGCCGAGCTAGAGATAGTACGCGTTCAAGACAGCTGTTGAGCCCATAGGAGACGCATCAGATCGTTGGAATGAGCACCGAAATGGAGCGTGAAGATGTCGCTTTGAGCCATTATAAACCTCACCCATTGATCTAGAGTTTACACAGGGAGCTAATTCGTGGTCTTCCACCAAACAGCTAGGAAAACTTGGGTAGTCACGCGTAAGAAACGTGGTGACGATGGCTGCTTGTTATACTGATATTGCTCAGCCCCCTCAATAGGAAGCAAAGATGTGTAATCTCGGGCTTGGCTTTCTGAGGAACAGCAGAAGCGCTGACCCGTATAAATACAACTAAAGTTGCAGAAAATTCATTAACAATGAGACTGACGAACTAGACTAATAGAGGGCCAGATAATCTTCCACAAACGGAGGTGCTGGTATCTCGACGCTGTAACCAAATCGCAAACTGTTGGCACCTGCGAGTCCGGCACGTTGAGCTCGCGGGCAGCATATCGCCAGTTCCGACCATGACATATATGTCATCTCTGAACTTAAGTCTACCCGCCTTTATTTCCATTGATAGCTTACTCCTTGCTGCCATCTCTGCTTGGCGTTTCTCCGCTGGGTCGGAAGCAGACATACCTACTCTCATACTTGAAACCCTAACCCTTGGCTAGGAACTGGACCCAGTCAGGAGATAAACTCGGGAGATGCGTGCGCATCTTACTACACAGCTCTTGAGCATGGGATGGCCTGAGAAATGTGTAGCATAGAAAATCGTAGGAGCCTGTTGGACGTACAAGTCGGAGAACAGCCATCGCCGGCACATACCCGGTATGGGTGGTCAGAGAGACGAACGTATCTCAGATGTCCACGGAGTAATAATTAAATACTTCTTCCTCAAGCGGCGAGCGAGATCCATGGGAGGCAAGTGGGGCAGCAGGGGTAGTGTGGATGGCCCATGCTTGATTCGCCACCGTTGTTTCGCTGGAAATTTACCACGCGAACCGAACCATCCATCCAACTTTCCTCCTTCTTTGCACTGCAACCAATTTTGCGACCCTATCGCCGCCTGACGAACGCTCATCACCGCCAAGCGGCCCCGAAATCGCCATGTCGTGGAGAAATCAAGGGATCACCGGATCCAACAATATCCCTCTGGGGAAGATGCGTCGCTTCGGCGGCGACGAAGACGGCCCGCCGCCTTCGAACGGCAGCACTCCCCCCTACTCGAATGGCGATCGCGACGGAAAGCGCGGTCGTAGCCCCGAGCGCTCCGAGGACGGTCCGCGTCGCCGCAAGAAGAGGAATCGTTGGGGGGATGCGACTGAGAACAAGGCCGCGGGTTTGATGGGTCTTCCCACTGCCATCGTGGCCAACATGACCAGCGAGCAGCTTGAGGCCTACACCCTGCACCTTCGTATTGAGGAGATCACCCAGAAACTCAAGATCGATGATGTTGTTCCGGCCGACGGTGACAGGTAAGTTCACTTCTTCCATAGCCCCTCCTACGGCTGTTGCCTCCCATCTCCCCTTTCCTTCCCTGGGTTGGATGTCTCTTTACTGACCGCACCTCTCGGTTTCTAGGTCTCCCTCACCAGCTCCGCAGTACGACAATCATGGCCGACGTGTCAACACGCGCGAATACCGATACCGGAAGCGCTTGGAGGACGAGCGACACAAACTCATCGAGAGGGCGATGAAGACGATCCCGAACTATCACCCGCCGCAGGACTATCGCAGGCCCACCAAGACCCAGGAGAAGGTCTACGTGCCGGTCAATGACTATCCTGAGATTAACTTCAGTATGATTGCTAACCCTCTAACCTCTCTAACCATCCCCTCCCCCCTTTGGTTTGATGCTAGGCATGCCGCCGCCCTCCCACGTGGTGCTGTGCCTGGCACGCCGATCTTGTTGAGCTCTAACCTGTCTGTCCCCGTCTCTGTTTGACTCGAATACTAACACTTAGCTCTCCCTCATTAAGTTGGTTTACTTATTGGACCCCGTGGCAACACCCTGAAGAAAATGGAGGCCGAGTCTGGTGCCAAGATTGCCATCCGTGGCAAGGGTTCCGTCAAGGAAGGCAAGGGCAAGTCTGACGCCGCTCACTCCAGCAACCAGGAGGAAGACCTTCACTGCCTCATCATGGCCGACACTGAGGAGAAGGTCAACAAGGCTAAGAAGCTGATCCACAACGTCATCGAGACTGTACGTTACCTCTGCCCGCCACTTCGTCCCACCCCTGAACCATCATTACTGACAATCATAATTATACTAGGCCGCCTCCATCCCCGAAGGCCAGAACGAGCTGAAGCGAAACCAGCTGCGTGAGCTTGCTGCGCTCAACGGTACGCTGCGTGACGATGAGAACCAGGCCTGCCAGAACTGTGGCCAGATCGGTCATCGTAAATACGACTGCCCTGAGAAGCAGAACTACACAGCCAACATCATCTGCCGTGTCTGTGGTAACGCGGGTCACATGGCTCGTGACTGCCCTGACCGACAGCGTGGTACCAGCTGGCGGAACGACGGTCCTCGCCCTGGCGGTCGCATCGCCGGCCCTGGTGCCGGCGGTGGCGGCGGCGGAGATGCCGTTGACCGCGAGTATGAGGTTAGTCCCGTCCCAGCCTCGCGTACAACCCCCCCCGATACTAACTCTAGAAAGCAACTCATGCAAGAACTCGGCGGCGGCCCCGCTCCCGCTCGCATTGAGGCAGGTCCGGGCTCATATGATAACGGCGGCGGCAATGGTGATGTCAAGCCCTGGCAGCGCGGCCCCACTGGCGCACCGGCCCCGTGGCGTTCCCGCAACAATGATAGGGACCACGAGGGTGGCGGAGGTTCCGGAGGTCCAGCTCCTTGGGCTCGCGAACGTTCGAGCCGCAACAACGATAACCGCGACGGAGATTCTTACTATGGTGGGCAGAGCTATGGTGCGGCGCCACCGGGCACTGCCCCTCCTCCGTGGCAGCAGGCACCTGGTGCTTCTGCCTACGGCGGCTATCCTGGCTACGGCAGCTATGGTGCTCCCCCCGGAATGGGTGCTCCGCCGCCTCCGCCCCCTGGCGGACCGGGCGCTCCCGGCATGTCCGGTGGCCTGAATGCGCTTATCCAGCAGTACTCTGGTGCCCCACCGCCTCCTCCTTCTGGCGATGCTCCTCCGCCGCCGCCACCCAGCGATCAGCCTCCGCCGCCCCCTCCCGGCGCGTAAGGGCCAGAGGTGGGGGTTGAGAAAGAAGCTCGAATCAACCCATAAGACGAGCGTGGAGCGTATATGCATGCATTGGCGGTACCTAGCAGGAGGAGTCCCGCCGTTTACTGACCAACTAGTCGACAAGGACAACTAAACCTTTCCGTCTCCAGCTTTTTCTTTTGCAACATACTCGGGAGGCCAGCACTGACTGACAGGTCGTTCACTAACTGGAACCGGACCCTTAGCACTGCGTTCGGACTAACTGTAAAATTGCGCTTTTTCTTAGGTAGTAATACATGCTGTCAACTTTGCGTCCGTATGTGGTGATCGTGATAGTGTCTTGTAGGTGACGATGCGAGGCGTGCCCAACTCGTATTAGATAGAATGGATCAACCAACCGCGATGTTTGCGGTTTGCGGGGGAAGCAAGCTGACATCACAGCGCATTATGCACGTCACCTCGACACGCAAAAGGACAAGGCAGTCTCGATTTCATACTGATAGGACTACTTGATCCTAGGCAGGTCCTTCCGCCCGTGGGCATCGAGACTAAACCCGTGCCGTCTTGAATACTCAGGTCCAGTCGCGCCGTTGTGCTTTGGTGGGCAACGCTACTGAGGGAAAGCTCGGGGCTAAAGATCGGCCGCTAATGCTACAAAACTGATCGCTTCTACGAAGTAGTAGTACAGCCCGCTTGGGAGGGAGCTTGGGCCACCAAGGTACAGAAGTGGAGCACAGCACCACCTGAGCTTCCTTCTTCATCACCAACCAACCCCTCTCTCGGGTTCCCTCTGTCCCCTTCCCTTCGCCTCAGCATTCCTCTTGGAACGTCTGGCTCTTGTTTGCGCCCAAGATTGGTATCGGGGCTACGCATGAGAGACATTCTGTGAGGATACTTATTTGCGCAGCAGCAGCAGGTGTGTGTAGGACCTTGCACCCTGGCCACGGGGTTACTCTCTAACCCACGACCCAACCGTTGCCTGCCTTCTCTGTCCCCGCTCGGTCATCCAACATTTCCTCGACGGTGCTCTCGCGCGTCTCCTATATATGTCCTAAAATGCTAAACCCTATCTCCTTCCGGCCGGGGCCGGTAACCTTCTGGACTACCCTCGTCTACCTGGCCCTGCTTATTCCCGTCATCGTCATCAACGAGACAGTCCCGCCTGCGCCGGCTGAGCACCCCGGCGTCAATCTAACCGAAGCTTGGCTCGACCTCGCCACCCTCACCAAACATTACCACCCTTTCAACAGCCACTACAACGACGTAGTGCATGATTGGCTGCTGGCGCGAACCAAAGAGATTCTAGTCTCGAATGGCGTTTCATGGACTCAGGAGGACTTCCGGCCCGGCAGGTACAGACTGCAAGATCTTGATCCAAGTCACCCATACTAACCGGCCCGTAGTCCTAGGAAAGATGCCGATGTTACTGTATTCGACGACGTGGTGGCGAACGCGACCTTCCTGTTCGCCGGTTCCACGGGCCCGAAGGGTGGAATGGCCGCCTACTACGAAGGCACTAACATCTACGTTTATATCAAGGGCTCAGAGGACGAAGACATAACATGGTGGGACACAAACGACGTGGACCCGTCCAGGTATAGTGGAAAAGGTCTCACGCTGGTCAACGCTCACTACGACTCGGTCGCCTCCGGCTACGGCGCCACAGACAATGGTATGGGCGTCATCACCCTGCTGCAACTAATACGATACTTTACCGGCCCTGGGAACCAGCCCAGGAGGGGCATTGTTGCACTCCTGAATAATGGCGAAGAAGATTTCCTATATGGAGCCCGCCTCTTCGTGCGTAGCCCGCTGCTACCGTACATCCACACCTTCCTCAATCTCGAAGGCGCTGGAGCAGGCGGTCGCGCGCTCCTGTTTCGGACGAGCGACCAGGAGGTCACGGCAGCATACGCTGGGACCGAGGACCCCTTTGGCACCGTCATCACCTCGGATGCGTTCGGCTTAGGCTTTATCCGCAGCCAAACGGACTTTGTTGTCTTGGATGGCATCTACGGTCAGCGTGGCTTGGACTTGGCCTTCTACAACCCGCGCTCGCGGTACCACACCAACCAAGACGATATCACGCACACTTCCCGGAGGTCCTTGTGGCACATGCTCTCGGCTTCGATCCATACAATGGAGAACCTGTCAGGCGACATGGCCGGCAACTTTGACGGGCCGCGGCCGGACGGAGCTCGCGACAAAGTGGACAACGGCACGCCGAGTGACGGCGTGTGGTTCGATATTTTCGGAAAGGGCTTCGTGCTCTTCAACCTACGTGGAATGTTCGCGTGGTCTCTTACTGTGCTTGTTGTGACGCCGTTGGCCCTGCTGCTTGTCACGTACCTTCTGCACAAGGCCGACAAGTACTATTTCTTCACGTCTCGCATCAGGACCTATGAGCAGCCTGACTATGAGCCTGTGTCATTAGCTGGTTGGAAGGGCCTCTTTCGCTTTCCGCTCGCCCTCGGGTTTGCCGTGGCCCTCTCACTCGGGGCAGCGTTTTTGCTGCGTAAAGTGAACCCGCTAATCATCAATAGCAGCAGGTACTCTGTGTAAGTCCCTCGTGGCCGTTTTCCGCAAGATGTCGGAAAGCTAACACTGAAGTAGGTGGGGCATGTTCTTCTCCTTATTCTACGTCTCCTTCTGGGCCATCATGCGAGGCGCCAACTTCGTTCGCCCTAGTGCCCTTCATAGGGGCTACGTCAATATTTGGCTCTTTGTGCTCGGCTGGGCTGTCCTGGTGGCTATCACTGTCTATGAGGACCGTTTTAGGATTAGTGCCGGCTACATCCTCGTCTTCCTACAGTCAGCCATCTTCCTCTCGACCTTGATCACGCTCCTGGAGCTGTTTGCTCTCCCCAAGAGAACCACCTGGGGCCAGCAAGCTCGGGAGGACCACGAGGCAAGGCACCAGCTTCTTGGAAGCAGTTATCATAGCGAGGATCTCATCTCCCCAACTCCGGGCGAGGCCGTGACTCCTCTGGCTCGGGAAGAGGAGCATGACTCCGAAGATGAGGGGCCGAATGAGTCTACACCGCTTGTGGGTGGCAACTCTAGCAATGACAACACCAAAGTAACCTTTGCGACAACCTATCGGCGCTCCATATCGGCGGTCGTGAATGCTGCCCGCAAGGCCAACGTGAGCAAGGGCGACTCACCGTTCGAGAGTGAACAGGCCTGGTCAGCTCGGCTTCCATCGTGGACATGGTGGTTCCAGTTCCTGCTGCTAGGCCCCATAATCATCGTCCTTGCCGCGCAAGCGGGCCTAACGCTCGTTGATGCGATATACCAGACTGGCTACGACGGCAGCAGCACACTCTTCCCTTTTTTGCTCATGATTGGGATTAATATTTTGATTCTGCTGCCCCTGAGCCCTTTTATACACCGCGTCACACACCACATACCTGTCGTTCTCTTGGTTGTCTTCATAGCCACCCTCACCTACAATCTCGCGACATTTCCCTACTCCGCGAACGCTAGACTGGTCACCATGTTTCAGCAGACGGTTGACCTTGACACAGGTGTCGCCTTGACCCATTTCCACGGGCTCGATGAGTACGTGCGTGCAATTGTTGCCGAGATGCCCTCGGCCTCCGGAAAGGAGTTATCCTTCGGCGAGGGCAGATATCCAGGCACGGTCGACTGCCATTACGATTCCTCGCTTCTGAAGCCGAACCTAGGCGCGGCAGACGAGAAGCTTGTGACAATCAATGTCACGCGTGGCGCAGGAAACAAGGCTACCTTTGAGATCGACGCCGTTGATACCAAAGGGTGCTTCCTTGACTTCGATTTCCCCCTGACCAGCTTCACAGTTCGCGGCTCGTCGGGGTGGGAGGAGCGCTTCGGGCATTACCCCGACAATGGCATCGGCCAGATCAAGCTTTGGCGCCGCAGCCGTGGGAAACCATGGGTCGTGGACGTTGAGTGGGCGGACCTTCCCCCGGCTGACGGGAGCGCCAGGGGGCTAGGAGGCCAGTTGCTCTGTGATTGGAGTGATGCCAACACGCCTGGGAACATCCCTGCCTTTGACGAAGCACTCAAGTTCGCGCCTACGTGGGCGGCAGTATCGAAGAGAGCGGAAGGGCTTGTGGTGGGAACTAAGAAGTTCAAGATTGAGTCATGATGGGTTAGTGTTGTGATACGAAGCATATTCTTGGCCTGGCGTTGGGGCGTTTTTGGATTGGCCAAGCACGACCGCCGTCTGCCCCCCGTTCTGTACATTATTGCGTCTCCGGCCTTCGCATCGGAGAAGTGGTTGAAGACAGCTTCGGTGGTAGCGGAACATGCCGCTTAGTTTTGGTGCGTATAAGTGTACTAGAACACGCGAAGCGGATGCCTCCCCCTATAACACTTATTCATTGTGTACGCTGAAGCTGCTCGCTACCTATGGATACTTGAGGACCAAATCTAGCTGTGTTTTCTGCTTTTAATTGACCGCTGTCCCATGCTGACCGAGATAACGTGCTCGCCAGGGCAATGCTAAGGCACCAGGACATGCATGGAATGTCGGGCCATGTGATAGATGTGTGTTTGGATATGGATGGCGTTCTAGGATAGCGCTAAGCCGACTCCAACCGGGCGGGTTCGGTGGGTATTCAGCGAGCTCGGTGTGTTCCGGAAGTCGCCAAACCAGAGACGGGGGGGCCCTAACTCGGAGAGCTTCCGTAGGCGGAACGGATCGGACGCGATAGGCAAAATCAGACTAAATTTCTGCCATACGACACCGACCAAATTTTCGAAAGAACGACAAACGTTCCCTTGTCGGATGTAAATCTTCCTGGACTCCCTAATCTGGCTCAGTCGACTGTATGCCGCTGTTGAACTATCTGTAGAGCGAACGAGGGACGAAAAAAAAATTAGGGGGCGGAATCCACAGCAACCAGCATTGGATGACCTTGCGAAAGGGGCTCCCCCACGGGAATAAACAAACAGGGGCGGGGACGATGGCCGCCACCGCCGGTCGTCATCGCATCCTCTTTCTCGACGCCTATGACTCGTTCTCCAACAATATCACGTCCCTCCTCACGACCCTGCTGGACGTTGATGTCTTTGTCCTGCCTATAGACTCCCCGCTGCCGGACCCGTCACTGCCTGGCTTTGCGGAAGCCTTTCGGAAGGAAC
Organism: Thozetella sp. PMI_491; assembly: GCA_021432635.1. Lineage (NCBI taxonomy): Eukaryota > Fungi > Ascomycota > Sordariomycetes > Chaetosphaeriales > Chaetosphaeriaceae > Thozetella > Thozetella sp. PMI_491. The sequence continues at coordinate 510,571 of MU270047.1, forward strand.
TAGCGCACTATGACGCCGTCGTATGTGGGCCCGGCCCGGGCTCACCGGAGAACGGCGCCGATGTTGGGCTCATGGAACACGTCTGGCGGCTGGGCGAGGAGGATCTGCTCCCCGTCCTCGGGGTTTGCCTCGGCTTCCAGAGTATGGTGGCGGACAGCGGCGGCAGGGTCAGGAGGCTTCAGAAGGGACTGCACGGCATGGTGAGGGACATCCTACACGCCAGGGAGATCGAAGGCGGCATTTTCAGCGGCGTCGGGCGGTTCCAGGCGACATTGTATCACAGCCTCTGTATCGACATTGGACAGGACCAGATCCCCATGGACGAGTGGCCGGTGGCAAGGTGGACGGCATCTCCCGCCTATCCCCATGTTGTGCCCCTGGCCTGGATAGAAGAACGACGGGAAGAGGGGGCAGAGCGTATCCTGATGGCAGCGAGACATGCTGTGAAGCCATTCTGGGGTGTTCAGTACCATCCCGAGTCGGTGTGCACGGAAGAAGAGGGCAACAAGGTCATATCCAACTGGTTTCGCGAAGCCGTCCTCTGGAACCGGCTCCACGGAAGAACGCCCCTGCCTGGCCGCGACATCCTGGCTAGGAATGCCAGGAAGCCCAGTTTGTTGGCCCAACTCTCGCCCCAACACAGAGCGCAGTCGTGGTGGCAAACATGGGGTGTTGACAGCCTCTACGAATCGAAGAAGATACCTCTTCCTACGCATATCCAGATCACCCACGTCCTAGAGATCCTGCAATCTGGCGCAAAGGAAGATTGCATCGTCTTGGACTCCTCTAATGCCGCCGCCTCGGCCTTTGCGAAAGCTGACGTGCGTGGCCGATACAGCATCATGGCGCTAGAGGCAACAGAGGCACTGAATATCGAATACCACGCGGGCGACAACTATGTATCGCTGAAGCTGGCTGGCGAGAAGAGAAACGACATGCCTCTGCGGTTAGAGAAGGTTACATTAGGTCATTTCAAAGACATATGGGGCTTCTTAGCTCATTTCCAGCACGCGAGGCGGCTTGAGGTCGACCCAAGACATGATCACACGCCATTCCTCGGCGGTTTCATGGGATATATCACTTACGAGCAAGGCTTATACGATATCGGCGTGCCGCTTCGAAACGCTAGAGGACACCACCGCCCCGACGTTTGTCTAGCTTGGGTGACCAAGAGCGCTGTTATTGATCACACCAACAGAGTGCTCTACATTCAGCATCTACGACAGCCCGCGAAAGAAAAGAAAGAGTCGTGGGTCGAGCGTACCGCGGCAAGACTCGTGGCATCTCCGGTATGGCGGAATGGCTGGGGGACTGAGTCTCACACCCTTCGAAAAGCCCCAGCTTCTCCGAGGCTACGTCGGCTATCTAAGTCGTCCATTCAGACACCTCAGACGGCAGAGTATGAAAAGAAGGTCCAGCTATGCCAGGAGTTCATTGCTGCCGGGGAATCCTACGAGCTTTGCCTTACAGACCAGACCAGAATTGCACGATCAAGGGGCATAGAATCCCATCACGGCGGGTTCGAGACTAGCTACCAAAAGAGTAGTCAGCTGCCTTCCATGGCCGGTCGTGGCTCTTGGGATCTCTTCAAGTCACTGCGCTCGCGCCAGCCGGCGCCCTTCGCTTCCTACCTCCGTCTCGGAGGGGCTACTCTCGTTAGTGCCTCTCCAGAGCGCTTCTTACAGTTCGATCAAGACGGACTGTGCTCGATGCGACCAATGAAGGGCACTGTGCGCAAATCTGACGCTGTGTCCACGCTAGAAGAGGCCGAGAAGATCCTGCACGTGCCGAAGGAGGAGGCCGAGAATTTGATGATTGTCGATTTGGTCCGTCATGACCTCCACGGCATATGCGGTGCAGGAAATGTGTCAGTTCCGCATCTCTTGAAGGTGGAGGAATACCAGAGCGTCTTCCAGATGATCACGGTTGTCGAGGGTCGACTGCCCCGACCCGAAGGAGCAGAAGTCGAGACCGAATACGGCGGCCTGGATGTCCTCGCCGCGAGTCTGCCCCCGGGGAGCATGACGGGTGCTCCGAAGAAGCGGAGCTGTGAGCTGTTGCAGCAGATCGAGGACGGAAAGGAGAGAAGCCTATACTCTGGGGTTGTGGGCTACATGTGCGTGACTGGGGCTGGAGACTGGAGCGTCACGATCAGGAGCATGTTTCGCTGGGACGATGAGCAGGCCGGGGCTTCTGATGGAGGTGAGAAGGAGCAGGAGGTCTGGCACATCGGAGCCGGCGGTGCGGTCACCATACTCAGCACACCGCAAGGCGAGAGGGAAGAAATGTTTACAAAACTGGCGGGACCACTTGGCGTTTTCGGGGAGTCTGGTTGACAACACCGAGTGAACCGGAAGGGGGATTATCTAGATGATAACTCAACGTATCACGAGAAAAGGGACACGGATAGACTGGTTGGTAATCTTAAAGCGTTATAGCATAGACTCAAGACCTCAACGGAAGAATCTAGACAGATGATATACTGCTCTGCAGGGTTTTTGTGTCTTGGTCGAGCAAGTTTCCCAAGACCTGCGCTCATATAAGGAAAATGCAAGTTGGATGCCTGTGAAAGTGGTTGGGTGTCATGCCTGGTTGGGCCCTTTCCAATCGTCCGAGTCTCACCCGCCGAAAGGATGCCATTCTGCGCCACCACCCTGGAAGTCGCCCGTAAGTATTCGTACAAAGCATCGTCAGAATGCTCTCAAATAGACGCTACATAGCCACCACCCACGTGGGTCTTCCTCTCCGCCTCTCTCTCTCTCTCTTTTGCTCTGTTGCGTCTCTCTGTCGCTCTGTAACATCTCTCCGTCTCTCTGTCGCTTTCTCCATCTCGCGTCCGGCGCACCGCTAGCCCAAGGATGCTTAGAAGTCCTGCTCCTCCTGGAAGAACATGGTGAAGCTGATGATCGTGCCGTAGATGAGCAGGCCGCCGATGACCGACATCACCATGGCGCCAACTTCGATGATGCCAGAGTGTGCCAGGACAACTGGGAGAGCTATTCACATACGTCAGCACCTGGAATATACTCCTTTCTCCCCGTGAACCTAGAACGATAACTTACCAATGCCCATTACCACGAGGAATCCAGTGCAGAAGCGCCCAAGATCTAGCACAGCGGCGCCTGAGCTTTCGACAAAGTCATCTGGGTTGGCGCACCGGCTGCATATCCAGTTGGGCACGGGTGCCAGCACATAGGTGGCCACGACGAGCAGTGGGTAGTATGCTTTCCACAGCGCACACGACAGGATCACCAGGAGGAAGCCGACGGCGAGGACGAAGGAGAGGGCGATGATGGTCTTTAGGCCGGCGGTCGGCATATTGGGCGAGGTGAGATTTGGGGAGCCCGATAGGGTTTCTTTATTGTTCGGGGTCCGGAGGACGAGGCGATGGGGGTAACGGAGGAGGGGTTTGGCGATAAACTGCGCCGTGGGCCGAGCGGGTCGACTTGGATGGCTGTTCGCAGGCGAGAGGGGACGTGGGTGAGAAAAGAGCTTCGGAAAGAATAAACAAAAGAGAAAGCTGCTATGCGCAGATTGCGGCGGTTCGGAGGATCGCACCTGGAGGTCTGGAGGTTGGATGATGGGCTGTCGGTTCTGCGCTCGCTCTGGATCCCACGACGACAACGACGTCGTCAGCCTTGGCCCTTGGGTGGGCCATGTTTCCAGAGCGCTGAACCCCAGCTGCGGTGGTCTAGCCTAATTAGTACTAGCGCCCCGTTTGTTGCACCTCCCCAGCAGGCTTTGGCCCCATAATTCATCTGGCGAGGCAGGTACGAAGCTTGGAGCTGCCTACGGCTGGGAAACCGCGGAGCTCTCTCAATCCTCAGACCCCCCCCCAAGACGAACTCGAACAAACTCAGCGACCACATCTGACGGCGACGAATCTCCCCTACGGAACATCTTGAGACCCCCATAGCCACGCTAGCCGGACCTTTGTCGCGATCCTGCCACCATGTTTAGAAACAACTACGATAACGATTCCGTCACATTGTAAGCTCCGACTGTCTCCTCCCCGGTCAACATTTCGCGGATCTAGGGACTAATAGAACCAAGCTCGCCCCAAGGCCGGATATTTCAGGTTGAATATGCGGGCGAGGCGGTCAAGCAGGGCTCAGTTGTCGTGGGCATTGCCAGCAAGACACATGCCGTGCTCGTAGCCGTGAAGGTAACAACAACTCGCCCTTCCCCCAGAGCCTTGTGATGCAAACAATCACTGGCCTTGTTCCCACCCTCTTGCTCAGATATAGGCTGACGTTCTGGCCCTCTTACCTAGCGCAACGCCGAAGAACTCTCGTCGTACCAAAAGAAGCTCTTCCCCATCGACGAGCATGTCGGCATCGCCATCGCCGGTCTGACGTCGGACGCGCGCGTGCTCTCCAACTTCATGAAGCAGCAGTCGCTCGGCCACCGGCTAACGTACGGACGGTCCATCCCCGTCCGGTCACTGGTCGACATGATTGGAGACAAAGCCCAGGTCAATACGCAGCACTACGGCAAGCGACCTTACGGCGTCGGCCTGCTGGTAGCGGGGGTCGACGACCGGGGCCCGCACCTGTTCGAATTCCAACCCAGTGGCATGACGGAGGAGATGGTGGCGTTTGCCATCGGTGCCCGGTCGCAGATGGCGCGCACATACCTCGAGAAGAACATCGACGCCTTCGCCGACTGCGACCGCGAGGAGCTCGTGCGCCACGGCCTCAAGGCGCTTAAAGAGAGCCTCGTGCAGGACCGCGAGCTGACGGTGGAGAATACGACCGTCGCCGTGGTGGGTGTGACGAAAGCGGCCGACGGCACCAAGAAGACGGAGCCGTTCAAGGTGTACGACGGCCAAGAGGTCAGCGAGTGGATAGAGAGCGTGGCGGACGACAAGGAGGGAGGCGACGACGCGGAGGGCGGCGAGCCCAGCGCGAGCGGCGAGGGCATGGAGGTCGATGGTTAGAGAGGCTTGGCGAGGTCGCGTGCGGCCACGAGGGCACCATTCTACCGGGCAGGCGACGCTGTACACTACTTAGAGGCTCATGAAATGGGATATGCTTTGCCGGCGTTTCTGTCGTCCTCAAACACTGCGGCAGGGCTTACGCAAGCCATTCACTACGCCCTCTCGGCCGCCAGCACAAGCCCTATGCAGTGTGAAGATGTGTTAGGCTCAGGTAGCTCGGTCGCATCCTAGCTAGGCGCCGTATCAACGCTCCTCGGTAGACTGTTAGGGGCATTACTAGGGTGTCTACTAGGCGCAGCCAGTGTTAACTACGTGCCAGGAGACCACTGAAAATGAGAACCTGAATAAGGAATAACGAGCGGAGTGTATTTTGGCCTAGCACACCGCCTTGATTTCTCTCTATTCATTGCCCCATTGCAACTTGAACGTCGACGCCGAGACCTTGTATTCTCTAAGAGCCTTTACCGAATCCTCGGCCGTCTTGGCCTCCACCAGGATGTCGACATTTGCTCCCTTGATGAATCCCTCGCTAGCGCTCTTCCGTATCCAGTCCAGCAGGCCATCGTAGTACCCATCTATGTTTAGCACACAAATGCCCTTGTCATGGATGCCGAGCTGGTTCCAGGTGACCGTCTCGAGCAGCTCCTCCATGGTGCCATACCCGCCGGACAGGGCGATGAAGCCGCTGCCTGGCCCGCCCTGGATCACCTCTTGCGCCATTATCATCTTGCGCGTGTGCATGTCCTTGACGACCGTGGTCCGGCCAAACACCTGCTCCTCGGGTATAGCTAGGCCCGATCCAGAGCGCCCGTCGGCCAGCGTCGACTTGTACGTCCCGTCCCGCTCGTACTTAACAAGTGCCTCGGGGATCACGCCGTGGACTGAGTCTGGGCCTGAGAGGGAGACGAGTGTCTTGGCCACCTCACCCATAAGGCCGACAGTGCCTCCGCCGTAGACTAGAGCTCGGTTAGCTGCAGGAAGCCAGAATTTGCACAGGCAGAAGGACGTTTATATATTTTATTTTTCCACTTCCGGAGGTTTCTCTACATGAAGAAGAGGAAATAATTGTCCCCCGAAAGGACTTACCAAGGGCAATATTGTTCGTGGCCATAACACGGGCGAGAGCGCGAGCCGCCTCCATGTGCGCTGGGCTGCTGCCCGGAGACGAGCCGCAGTAAACGCATATCTTGGTCCGGCGTGAACCATCAGGGTTGAGGTTGGACGGGGTAGCCGTCCCCGACGCCGGGATGACCAGCGGGGTGTGGCCGCCGGACTCCATTGTGTAAGATTGTCCGATTCGTGGGCTATAGTAGAGGCTCGATGGTCCTGACGGCGAAAGCTAGCAGAAGAAGAGGGAGGGATATGCTCTTGAGTCTAGGTACGCCAAGCTATAAATCGGCTTGTTCGGACGCAGGGTCGTGAGTGCCAGGTAGAAAGAAGTGAGTCACGCGGCAACTACACTAAAAAGTACAAACAATGCCGACCTTTGGAGCGGGTACGGGTAGAGGAAGGGGTGAGGGGAAAGCGGTGAGAGTGGCCGGAAGAGAGAAAGGAAGCTACAGATACCTACAACCTAAGGGTGCGGAGGAAGTCGCAACTGGTGTTTAAGTATCTTATATATCTATCCGGAGGGGGAGGGGGGGGGCGGCATTCTTTGCGGTCACGGACCGGAGGCGGCTGGCGAGCAGCCGGGGTGGCTAGTCCGAGAGCCAATTCACCATGACGAGGTACATTACATTATAGGTATTCTTCCCCCTACCCTCACACTTCCTATCATACTGGGTGTCCTGCTGACCAAGGGCCTAGGCCGGACTTGCATACATAAACAGTTTCGAATTGGCGAACGATTGGCCCGGGAAGGTGGTCGACCTTATGACAAGGAACTTGGGACGCAGCCAGATGCCACGTCAAAGATCCCCTCGTCAGGCACTCTTTTTTTGGGCGTTGGAAGCAGTTCCCGCCAGTGACTGTGCAAGTACCAAGATATAGTTTAGCACTGACGGAATGGTGAGTGCAGCAAACTTGCAATCGGTATTTTAGCCCGCTTCGCTCCCCAGAACTGAGAAATGTCTCATATGAGGCCCTACCATGTACCGCTTGTATTGGACGGGATGGTCCCTCGGGCAGGCAGAGTACGTATCTAATACTACGAACCTGCCCTTGCTGGCCCCTCGCAAAACTGAGTTGGAGAAACGAGGGTTTGGGGGAAGGGCGTCGGGCACCGTGGCGCCCGATCAGACTGTGATTCGCCGGGTCTCCGTGCTATTCCCTCTCTGGGCTGGTCTCCCGCTAAGAGGGGGCGGGGGCTGGGGTCAGTCTCGGAGGCGGATAACGACATCGGGTGAAAAATCGCCGCTGGCCTTTTCGTTGTACCCTCACACCTCACTCAACCCTCCAGGTGTGCCCGAACGCAGTGTGCCGTCGCGGAACCAGCAAGCCGACTCACACCTTGCCTGACGATCCGGGTCCCCGCGACGCATCTATCAGATTGTCTTCTATCCTTCCTTTCTCGTCGAACAGAGCAGCGAGGGCTGTCATCGCGAAGTCAAGATGCCGGAAGGAAACGGCGCCGCTCAGCGGCCTGCCGAAGAGCAACAGGGGGTATGCGCCCCCCTCTCCTACTCGCGCTCCTCTTTGGCATGCAGCACCGCAAGCGCGTGTCGCGTGCGCTCAGTATTGAGCAATTGTGCTTCCCGCACCGCTGGCTTGACGGCTGAGTGCCCAAGCGCTGACATGTCTCGTCTAGCAATCCATGATCCGCACCTTCATCCAGATGGCGGCCATGTACATGTTTGTGCAGTTCGCCATGAAGCAGTTCATGCCCAAGCCTCAGACGACCACCACCACCACCACCACGACCGACTCCGAAGGCAACACGATCCAGGTGCCCGCCAATACCGGCGAGGTCCCTCCCTATCAGTTGCGCCCGGATCGACTCGACGAGGGCGCGGTCTACAACCAGATCCCTCAGCGTATCGTCCCGATCTGGCCTGAGGACAGTGTCATCGACATCGTCGTCACCGTCTCGCCCTCCTTCGTGCCGACCCCCCTCAAAGACACGGCCAAGGACCGCGTGGTGCTCGACGAGAAGAAGTTCCGCATCGGCAACTACAGCGACAAGCGCGTCTTCGACACCACCATCCAGGTCCCCACGCAGGTGCAGAACAACGGAACCCTCTTTGGCCACTTCTACATTGGTCTGACCGGCTCCCCGCTTGACCCTACCCAGCCCGGCTTCGACCCCGCGACCGCCTACCACTTTGTCTACCCCATGACGCAGCACATCTTCAAGAAGAAGGAGGTCAAGACGAAGAAGCTGCTTGGAAACGACGACAGCGACGAGGTGGAAGAAGCAGCGGTGGAGGAGCCGGAGAATGCTAAGTCCTCTGGGCCCACCATCGCCAACTACTATCATCCCAACCACACCCTCTACTTTGTCCCCGGCACCGGCAACTTGGTGTACCCACAGTCACATCCAGCCATCCGCCACTTCCTGCACCTCGAGCCCACTGGCGCCCGGGACGGCAGCGGGCAGAACTCGTGGTACTACCCCGTCTTGTTCGTGACCAGCTTCTGGCAGCTCAAGACCCACATGACCCTCCTGAACGAGACGGTCAAGACCCTACCGATGCGCATTGATCTCAGCAACCTAGCGAGTTGGAAGTTCCACGCCATATCAGCCATTGAGCTGAGCTCCAAGGAGGCAGCCAAGCAGTCGGCCTTTGGCAACTCGGTGCCGGGTGGCAGCGACGGCAGCGAGGTCGAGATGATCAAGGAGATCCTGCTGGACACCAACCCGATCCTCCTGGGCGTGACGGTCGTCGTCAGCATCGCGCACGTCATCCTCGAGACGCTGGCCTTTGGGTCCGACATCGCCCACTACCGCAAGAAGAAGGACAACGTCGGCATTTCGGTCCGCTCCATCCTGGCCAACGTCTTCATGCAGGCCGTCATTTTCCTGTACCTAGTGGACCAGTCCGCCAACACCAGCTGGATGATCCTGGGATCGCAAGCCATCGGCATCTTGATCGAACTCTGGAAAGTCACCACCATCGTCAACGTGAGGCTGCGGCCGGCCCCGCCCGGCTCGATGGTCCCGTACTACATCAGCTTTGAGGACAAGCACAAGCTGAGTGAGACCGAGGAGAAGACCAAGGAGTACGACGAGATCGCGTTCAAGTACATGTACGTCGCCGGCGTGCCGCTGCTAATCGCTTACGGCGTCTACTCGCTGGTGTACGACACCCACAAGTCGTGGTACTCGTATGTCATCACTACGCTGGTCGGGTCCGTCTACGCCTACGGCTTCCTGATGATGGTGCCGAGCCTTTACATCAACTATCGCCTCAAGAGTGTGGCACACATGCCGGCTAAAGCCATGATGTACAAGTTCCTCAACACCTTCATCGACGACCTCTTCGCCTTCACCATCAAGATGCCCTTCCTGCATCGCCTAGCCACCTTCCGTGACGACATCATTTTCTTCATTTACCTCTACCAGCGCTGGGCCTACAAGGTGGATTACACACGCGTCAACGAGTTCGGTCAGGGCGGCGATGACGAAGAGGAGGAACAGGCGGCAAAGCCGTCAGCGGTGGCGGCTAAGGGGGCCAAAACGGCGGCCGTAGCCGCTCCCTCTGGCGCCAAGGCCACGGCCAAGGCGACGGGGGCGGATACGGGAGCGGCCACCAAGAGAAAGTGAGACTGACGACCCCACGTGCAAATGGGGCACGAGGAGACATGTTAGAAAAGCCTACTGCTCGGATTGAAGACTCCTTATGAGCACTGGTGAGCTTGTGTGCATAGAGACGCTCCGCCGTCATAGCCGAGCGGGTTGCATTAGATCCCAAACAAAAATCTGCATGCCGCATTTACATTACAGCCTCGCTGTCTGGCTGTTAATGTGGGAATTACAGTAAAAAGCCGCTGTCTCAAATTTACTACTCGAGGTCATTCGAAAAGATACAGGATGCTTACAGGGCCGTTTACTGGCCTTCAAGCCCTCAAATCTTGCTAGGCTTTGTCTTGCACTTAAGCTAACGATCACACAAGGTGCGGAGTGTAAAGAGACACCCGAGCGCGCATTCTAGCACCACTTGGCATGCTGCTTTTCCCGTACAGACTCCTTGTTGTATTATAAGGACGACGGGAGATGCATGCTTACGAGCGGCGCAGCTTGGCTGACTGGTACTTCGCAGTGCTTGTCGCGGAGGCAGAATCGCGGGTCCAGACATGCGTAAACGACAGTACGGCACTGATAGGCAAAGTATACCCGTTCTGCTCCGAGTTTGGTGTGGTAAACCGCCCCACGCTGGGCGCGATGGAGATGGCTCTCAAGGGACGGGGCGCCGGCGGAACTTTGGCAGGATGGGATCCCTGAAAGGTGGCCAGAGGACGTACATAGGGCTGAAGCTCAGATCGTCGCATGGCGCTAAATGTGCATCGTCCAGTTGGCTGGAGCGGTGGCTACAGCCTACTTAGTACTATGTATGTACTCCTTAGAGGGTGCAGCCAGCACCCACCCACCCCCCCGCGGCTGAAGAGAGGCAAGCCGTACCCTCGCCAATAAGTGCTTCGGCGCCGAGGTCCCTGATTATTGGTTCCTCTCCCGCCATCCCAAGAATCCCAACCCCTCGTTCGTGCCACCACGCTCGTAAGGCAGGTCCCAGTCGGCGGGCCACATGGCCAAAGATAGAAATGGCCACAAGAGAGAGCGCGCTTGGCTTGGGGGAAGGAAGAGGAAGAGGCGGGCGGGGATCAGATGCCTCGAGATTGTGTAAGACGGGGCCCAAACAGAACTGCCGGTGGGCGACCAGGGGCCCGCATACCTTGACTCGCAAGCTGTCACGTCCAACCTCCAATCCTCTTCTCTTCCCCCTTCCTCTCGATCTGCCCTTTTTTTTTGTTTCTTTGTTTTCTTGACTTGTCTGAAGCCGCTTCGCCCTTTTTCCATCGGATGGTCCCTCCTCCCATGTCGTATCCGGCATGCTCATGTTAGTTATCGCACCCCCCTGCAGCCGACACTGCAGTCCGGCCTCGAGAAAGCGCTCTCCTGCCGGAAGGAAGGGTGATCCCGCTGCTGGAGACAGTTCCTCCCTATCGATATCGATACGGAGCAGCGTCATCAATTGGGCGCTCGCTCTCGCTAAAAGGGGGTCCTTTCGGGGTACATCTTACACCTTAAAACGACCCAATATTTCAGATTTCGCCAACCCCTAGAGCTAGGGGTGGCTAGAGAGAGAGATACCTTAGCTCTTCAAGCTGTCAGCGCCCAGCGAGCGCCAGCTGCTACGCTTGTTTTTTTCTTCTTCACTCGCTTGCCACAAGCTCTCTTCCTTCCCACCCTCCGAAAAGTCTAGGCTTTCGCAAAAAAAAATCCCCACCGCCCCTCCTCCGTCATCACAGGAAGCTTTATCGGCAGGATTCCCCTCTCCGGGCATTCACCGGTGCGCTCTCCCACCGCCCATCACCCGCCCGTCACAGACGCTCGAGCTTCGCGACAACCCTTGGGAAGAGGCCGCCGGCACTGACCTACCTCAGATACGCGCATTCCCCGCGCTAGGAATCCACACCCCTTTTAGAACCCGCCTCCCCGGCCCGGGCCACTCCCCTCTCCCTCTCTTGCTAGCTTCCGTCGCGAACAGCTCCGGCCGCCCTCCACGATTTCTTTTAAAGGAATTGCCGACCAACTTGAGCGCCACAGAGCCAGCAGGGGAGAGCCAGTTACGACTGTGGTACGCACACCACTTTGCACGCGCCATCAGTGTCACGCCACCGCCACGGGTGCGCGAGGAGGAAGCAAGCGTGCGTTGCCAAGGTGACATTACAGACCAATTGAAGCTTAAGCACCGAATCTCGCGACATCCGGCCTGCTGCAATCCGTGTTTCCTTAGGCTCAGAACCCATCAGCTCTGCGGAAGAACGAAACCAAAACCAACAACGGGGAAGGACGGCACTGATAGGACCGCCAAGCGATGAGCGCCGTCGGGGTCGGCGGCGGGGGTGGCTCCGACACTGTTGGGTCCCTGCTGGCCGGCATCGCGACGTCGCTGAGCGAGGCGCTACGGGCATTTATGTTTGCCGACAAGCGCCAGTGGGGTCCCGACGAGTTCGAGCAGATCCGTGCGTTGGAGGAAGCGCTTGATGACGCCAAGAAGGACTTCCAGGAGATGGGACCTTTGGTCAATGGGCAGATTTACTACGAGAACGACCGGAGAGGTGAGTGAGATATTGGTCCCTGTCTCTCCCCCATGCTCGCCCCTGTTTCCGTGCTTCTGGGGAGAGGACACTCAACACACTTGGTGTCGTATCTAACCCGTACACGCAGTCGAGTCCATCGAGGAGCTGCGGGCGCTGCATACCAACTTTGACTTTCATGCCCAAAACTTTAGGGATTGGATAAGAACTGGCGGCCCGATCAATCCTATATGGGCACGCGAGACAGCCGGCTTGCAGCGGGAGCTACATCGCGCACAATGCCGAGCGGCGCGGCGCATCTTCGCCGGTACGCATCAGGAGAGCGGCCGTTGCCTTGGCGCTTTCCTAGTGTACCGGCGACAGCGGCAGCATGAGGCCGAACGGCAGCAAAGAGAGCGCGACAGGCAGGAGCTCCCGCTGTGGCAGCAGCAGCACCATACGCTCGAGGATGAGGCTGCGCGGCAAAGGGGGGAGGCCACCGACGACCCGACCCGACGGTCCAGTCTCGAGCTGCTAGTACCCGACTGCAACGCAATCGGGCGCTTCGAGCGCTTCGGCGAGCACGACATCGCCTTCCTGTGCGACTACTGCGACGGCCATATCGTCTGGGAGGACCTGACAGTCATGCCCGCCGCACGCAGCCCACTTGCGCCGGGTGACATGCAGCCCAACTGGCAGGCGGGCGGGATGACGCATCCCAAGGAAGACGAGCCGGCCGCCACCAAGACGATCGTGTTCGCGCCGCTCGCCATCGCCAACCACCTCCCGCCCGAGCGGGGCGACTGGCTTGCGCGCCTAATGTGTCCCTTCTGCGACAACTACACGTACTACGACCAAGGTGAGGACAGCGAGGATGAGGTACGCTGGTCGCAGGAGGACGGCGGCTTTGATGACCTCCAGAGCTTCCAGGAGCACCTGGAGTGGAACCACACCGCGATCCCGGTCCCCGCCCTGCCGGCCCTGCCAGTCTTGCCGAAAGAGGCAAACAAGTGCGTAATGATGTGATGGGGTTCTTGGGATTTCGCTTTGATTTTGGCACAGGCAGCGTGCCTCAGGATATCTGCTACCGGCGTTTGGTCCAGGGAACAGCAGCGAATGCCTGTTCGGTCAGGCAAAGGGGTCAAGGACTCGGTTGAACACATGGACAGCATCACGTACCTCTTCTTTTTTGGCATACCCCTCCTCTGCTACGAGCTATGGCTGGAGTTTTACGGCGCTCCCTTCCGACATGCACATTTCCTGATGACTTGGGGTTTGATGAACAACCCTTGGATGACAGACCATGACACGGCCCTCCGAAAAGGTTTCCAGTTTCATGGTGAAGGATGAGTTTAGAAAAAGCTCCCTGAGAGGGCTCTTCAGAATGATCAAGCTCTTGTCTAGCATGTCATTGGCCCTTACCCTATCTTTCCTCAGAATATACCAACCCGCCACCACTTCCCACGGCCACGATTCCGGGATATATATAAATCTTATATAATTACATAGACCTCAGCGAGTACTATAATTTTTTGTTCGCGGCCAAGAGCGCCACAAGTTCCCTTTCCCAACTCCATGCTGTGTTAGATCCGAGCCGCCTATGCATACAACCGCACTCATCGTGCTCGCGTTTTCCTTGTCCTACTTCCCCGCCTCCTGGTGGGCCCCTCAAAAGAACCTCCACCAGAAGAATATCAAGATGATGAGGCCCAGGGCGGCAAACGGGCCGTACTGCTTAATCATCAGGTCCCAGTTGATCTTGACAGCAGCCTTGCGGTACTTCTTGCTATCGTCGCGCAGGCGGGAGCTAATCTCGCCCATGCGCTCGAGGCTGTCGCCGCGGTACAGGAGGTCTTCGATGTTCTTGGTCATGACCTTGGTCACATCACGCAACTCGTCGTTGAGCTTGTCTAGGTTCTGGGTCGCGCGGGTGTCGCTGTAGGTGGCCTTGGTGCGCGAGATGAAGGTGTCGAACTCCATGAAGGCGTAGGGCCGCAGCGTCGGCGACAGCACCTGAGCGGCCGGGTAGGTCGTGTGGAACTCGTTGGCTAGGTCCGACAGGTAGGTGAAGGCCAGCTTGCGCGGGTATGAGCCGTCGGCGATGACGACGAAGACGATGTCGGACGAGACGAGGTAGTGCAGGTTGAAGGCGCCGCTCTCGATCGACGCCTGTGGCTCCGAGTTGCGGTTGAGCCGCCGCAGGATCAACCGCACCTGGTTCTTGACCTCGGAGAGAGCGGCTTCGGACTGCTCGTCGTCAACGGACGCACAGAGCATGATGCCTAAGGAAGAGGGGAGGTCGGCGTTAGCTCAGCCCTGCGCAACCCGGAATGCAGATGGGCGAATGCCCCTCTGGAGGCGTCCACGGGGGCATAGCCACTCCAGTGGCCAATTAGGGCAAGACAGAGACATACCGTCCAACCGTGCTATTTGTGTTGAGCGGATCATTGTGGCGGCGAGGATGAGGGCAACGAAGCGAAAAGGGCGATACTGGTTGTTTCGTCTCCGGGGCGAGCTGGCTTTGGCAGCTATTTAACCAGACCAGGTGTCTCGTTGGCTTGGTCTCGTGATGATGTCAAGGCCTACGTGGCTTGAGCGGACGGTTTGCCGTCCGATGGCGGCAGCCTAGGCTACGGTGCAGGTGGATTCCGTCTTTGTGAAAGTGGTTGCCTCTATAGCTTCGCAATTCTCAGGCCGACCGGGGGGGAGGGGCGTGCGCAGGGTGGGTGGTGGTAAGCGTGGTGTTTTCTGGAGGTCTCGTCGTGCTCTTTAGCTGGCTTCTTTGGCTCTGGAAACACTGGCCTGGAGGCTGGCCCGCAACGAAGAAGGAACCGGGGGGGGGGGTGGCCCCGGTGCAAGGCAGCCAATCAAGAGCGCGCAAATTCGGACAGACGCTGTCGTTGGTGTAGGCGGGTTTCCATTGTAGCTTCAAACTCCCAATTGCCAAGGTAGGTACATATGCACCTCTCAAAACCTTTACATTCATACCCACCTCTATAGGCAGGGCTGCTTGTAGACAAGTTCGCAGATAACAAATCATTGCGTCACGTCTAGGCATTCATTTCTCAGAGACCTACGTAATGCTAGACGAGATGCTTCGGCCGGGCAGCAGCTGTGGCCGTGGAGCCTTAAGGTATGACATTTCGAGCACTCATGCTCGGCAGCCTCTCTGGTTTCATTATAGTGAATCGGGAGGTAGTGCATGCGGCCATGAGATCACGACGTAGGAGCCATTGGCTGAAAGATGGCTTGCCCAGCAAAGATGCAAGTGTCCTATAGTGTTTACGGAGGAGAGTAAACACGCCCAGCGTTCAGAAAAAGGGAGCGCGGGCCTTTGTTAGATGTGTTAAAAGGGAGGGTTTGGCCAATCACGACAGGTTACTCACTCTGTCCAATCAAAAGGCACGCAGCTGGGAGCTCGGGTTTTAGTCTGAGAACCATCCTTGCTCCTGCTCTTGGGGCCTTGCATCTCGAGCGGCCTAGGAGCGAGCTTAATGGGCCGTACATACAAAAGAGCAAGCGAGACCCTGGCCGGTGATCACCCACGAGCTTGGCCCCCGGAACCTGCCTTGCTTTGCCCACCAACCCGCTTCCTTTCCCCGCAGAGTTTACTGCAGTACTACCTTGCCTATCTAGGCTTCAAGTTCTCGCGTCATCTTGATCGCGGCTACCAACTATGTCGTCGGCCGGAAGTGACCTCTCAGAAGTCCCAGGCGTAAGCCTCCCGGGCAGCCAGGGCCAGTCCAACGTCCCCGACAGCCCTGGAAGATCAGCCCATTCTAGGGCGTCGGATGGCCATGCACTCCTGGAGAAGCTCAAGCAAATGGACATTGAGCTCCCAGATCAGGCTGGTAGCCTCGAAAGCAGCGACAGCCAAGCTGCTCAAGATTCCGTTCAGGTCGCCTCGGCGCCTGAGAATGAGGACGTCCCAGACACCCAGCCTCCGCAAGATGCGCCTACACCTCCGGCCGAGACCGCCACGAGGAAAAGAAAGACCACCGCTACGGCCCGCAGTCGCTCATCCAAGGCTGCGCCCCCCAAAAAGGCCAAGCGTGCGTCAAAGAAATACGAGGCGCCGTTCGTTCTCGAAGACCCAAAGTCCCCTCTGGCATGGGCAGACCTTAGGGTGCGCGCTCACTTGCCCCCACCACTCATGGGGTGCCGCGCTTCGCTAACCTAGCTGTCCTAGGCCATCCTTCTCCATCCTAAAGCATGGGACGTTCTCACAAAAGAGGAGAAGCAGGAGATTCTCGGCTTCTTTCCTGATGGCACCCACATCATGCATGCGGGCACGGATGGTGCCCGGCCGAACGTCACCTCGCTGCGAAATGACAATCATTTTCGCCACGACTGCGTTCGCTACTGCGAGAACCTCGAATTGGGCAAGCATGACCCGGACTGGCTGCGCTCAGCGTGGATCGCCCACGCCCGGCGGAACCGCGGAGATTTCGATGACCACATGGTCACGACGTTCGAGGAGAATTGGGGCGTCGAGCTACCCGAGGAGCATTATCCCAAATCGCTCCGCAGCAAGCAGTCAGACCATAGCCATGAGCAAGACCACGAAGACGGCAAAGCCAGTGTAGACAATAGTCAGCGAGTCGACGAGGCGGCCAATGAAGATGCAGCCAAGGAAGGAATCGTAGCCGCGACATCATCTCCAGAAACAGAGGTGGTGGTCAAGACAGACAGTGCTGCAGACGCCCCAGATCCTGCAGCTGCTGGCGGCGATTCCATGGAAGCTGATTTGAACACTTCCGAGTGTGTACCCTAAATGACGACAACCCGAGCCATAGCCGAGGCTGCTTCAATAGGGTGGCACCAGGAAGCTGAAGGGAGGCAGGATCCGGAGACCATTGTCTGCTCACATAGCAACTGAGCATGCATGGGCAGTGAAGCAACAGGTCGGGGATATGACGATACGGCACGGAACGGAAGCATGCCGCTAGAGGATTATTAGTGATTGCAAGAGATACCCATTGGAACTTAGAAGAGATAAATTTATGACGTCTCTCCGAACTGTCTTGTGCCGCGAGATTATTCTGTCTGCTGTGGGCCACGAATGTGTGGCGATCCGAACTATTGTATACTGGAGCGTGAGAGTAAACCACGCAGGGAAACATATACCGTATACTACATATAAAGGCCACCGAGGGAGGCCCTCGTATCATTTCTATGCGCCAAAGCCTGCCCGCCCCCGCCCTCCCGCGCGTTGGCCGAGCTGCGTACGCTACGGAAGCCTCTTCGCGAACCGAAGCTCCATCTTACCCAGGTCGAACACGTTGACGAGACCCTGCATAAACACATCGCCCAGGATGTAGGGAGCGCTGTCGACGGCACCAATGCCCGTGGCGCAGTAGCCCGTCTCTGGGTCGCGCACCTGCGGGAGGATCATGCTCGCCGGGTCGGTCCACAGCATCTGGCCGCCGAGCTGGACGCCGAAGCTCGGCGGCACCGCGTTGCATGGCACGAACCAGCCGCCCTGGGAAGGGTTGAGCTGGGCGTGGGGTGTGAACATGGAGTTGATAGAGCGCGCCATGTCTGGAAGGCCAGAGCCAGGGGTTAGTAAACAAACGAGATTGCCACCGCGCATTTACTTAAAGCTGTGGATTTATGGGTGGCACTTACCGTACGGAAGCAGGTTCAATGTCGTGCCGCTATCGACAATGACCTGCGGCCCGGGGCTCATTGTTTGGTTCAGCTGCGTGCTGTTCCAGGAGAACAGCTCGGGATTGATGGTGTAATAGAAGTAGTCGGACCCACCGGACCTCCTACCCATCTATGGAAAGCATACACGTCAGTCTCTGTGCCTAGAATGAGAGATAGAGGAAGGGGGTATTGGAAAAAGACAATTCAGTCGGTTTTCCCGAGACCTCTTACCTTCTGCAACGGGGTTGACGTGTAGGGCCCAACCTTCACGTCCTCGGGGACGCCACCAAAGGCGAGGAAGGACTCGGTCGACTTCCGGGAGAGTCCCAGGCTGAAGATATCGTTGTTGATCTGCTTGGAGACGGTAGTGACAACCGGGTTGTATTGCACTACGTTCTGAAGGCCGTCCTGGCCAGGGCTGTTGCCCGTGAACGCCTCGGTCAGCGCCGGAAGGCCGAGCCCAAGGATACCGCTCGAGATGCCGTCACCGTTCCAATAGCCCAGGTTAGCGAGAGCAACCTGCTGCTTTGGGATGGTGACACCGGCGAGAGTGAGACTGGAAACGAGCCATGGGGAGTCAGTATTTACAGATCTCTCAGGGCGTGGGGGATTCCCGTAGGTGCGTGCTACTCGCCGGCCCCACAACGAACGTACTCAGAATAGCCCATCACACCGTTCAAAAAGGGGCCGTTTGCGCTCCCGTAAGTGATATTGAAGTGCTGCTCTGTTATCTTCCCGCCGGGGAAGTCTCCGCTCCACGTAGGGCCGAAGTTGCAGGCCCTTAGGCTGGTGCGCTGGCGGCGCGAGGTGAGGCACTGGAAGTCGTCCCGAACGAACCACGTGTCGGAGCTCCCCGTGTCAATGATGAGGGAGAAGTTTCCCTTGCCGGCCTGAACGCTGATGAGGTACTCTATCTGGTTCTGCGCCGCCACCGCCGTGCCCACGCCCACCGGGGTCGCGTCCGGGCCGACGATTTGGCGGAAGCGCCGGTAGCGGTCGCTCAGCGTCGCGCCCGGCTTAGACACGATGCTGCGCTCCAGCGCGAGCACGTGCTTCGCCGCGGGTACCTGCGCGGACCGTTCTTCTACAGGGGCGGCCGCCGAGCTGGTTAGGAGCAAGCTCCCGGCGACGAGAGAGAGAAGCCTGGTCATGGTGAGGCAGAGGAGACAACGAGACGAGAAGGAACGAGAATCAAGGACTCGAGCGTCGACTTCCAGCAGACCAGTGTGTAGCTCCAAGTCAGAACAGACAGACCCGGAGACCTTCCCCAGAAGGAGGGTGGCGCGCACGGGACGGATGTATCATGACTATATAGAGACACAGGCCGTGCCTTGGCCTCCATGAGAGCTCGCCACTCCCTCGCTCGGGAGCAAGGGTGTGGGAGGGGAGCTTGGGGCAGGACGGGCACACCTCAGAGCTACAGATACGGGCCGCAGCTCGCGGCAGGGAAGCCAGGCTCCGCAAATAGCATATCTAGATTGGATGAGAGTCTTGGCACGACCGGGACGAGGAGGAGCCCCATCAACCGGGGGGGGGTGAAGGAAGGGGGCACCCGAGGTGCGTAGCGAACTCATGGGAGACGGCTAGAGTGCAAACTTTAGCTTGCCATGCTGGGGGTTACCTGTGACCTGTTGACATGGCAATGCACCGGGCCCTAACCTACTGCTTTGTTTGGCAGCTCAGGAAGTCCCCCTCGACCACCTGCTTAGGGTTTGCCCCCAGCATACACCGGTGTGCAAGTTGTAAGGGCAAAGCTCTCTCCACTGGACAGGAAGGCGGCTGGAGGTCGGATTTTTTTTTTCTCGTTTTTCTGGAGCTACCTACGGAATACTTCCTGGGTGCTCATACATAGTATCCAAGACATGGAAATGAGGATATTAAACGGTCAGTATACAACAAGTTAGGAACATGGAGTGTAATTCCTGGCTGGGCAATTCTGCTGGGTCCGGATCGGGGAGGGGCCAAGTCCTCCGCAAGGGAAGCAGTGCTTGCCCGAGCTCTTTGCACCTTTGGGCGCTTACCCTCAAGATTCAGTTATATTGTTTAATATTCTACTCTCGCTGGCGAAGAGGGGAGCGATATATATCAGAGATAATGCACGACCAGAATGGGAGTCCGTCCGGCAGATCTCCCCTGGCCCCTGCTAATTAGCCGCACCATCCGGCCGCCCAGCACAGCGCAACCCAGCGCAAAAGTAAGTAGTATGTATAACCACCCCCTGTGGAGCCGTGACCGTTGGCGCCGTGAGGTGCCGGCGCCGGGGGGCGCCTGTGCAAAGTTATAGGCCGAAGGGAGCCATGGGGCCCGCAAAATATAGTGCCCGCTCGGCAGTGTCAATCTCGACACCGAGTATTGGAAAGTTGGGATCCGTTGGTCAGGCAAGTTCGCCGTTCCAAATTTCCAAAATTTCGTCATATCCTAATGGGAGGGCCACACCAACCAAAAAAGAAAAAAAAAAGAGAGCACCCCACACCAAGTAGAGCAGGTACAGTACCTTGTCACCCGCTGCCGCTGCAGCTCAGATCTGCGGAACCCCATTTCTGCGAACCAGCCGCACTCGCAGGATAGGGACCTGGGGAACCTTAGGCAGGAGGTCTGGTGACCGACTGACCGATTGATCACGGCGCCCAGAGACGCTCGCTCCCTTTCATACGACATATCGAGCAACCATGGCTCCATCGGCGCAGGCGCACAACCGCTCTCACAGCCTTCTACTCCTGCAGAAATTGCTCAATCTACGTGATAGCGCTAGCCCGCTGACGTTGATCCTGGATTCCCTCGAGCAGTCTGCACAACCTCTACTCCGAGAGTTCATCGATAGGGCAAAGGTAAGCGAAACCCTCTGTCGGCCCACCGCCGGTATGCTATGAGACGCCTATTGCGCAACCCTACCATGCTATGCGCGGGTGGCGGCTCACCCACTTGCCTGCCCGCCCGTTGCTCCCGCCCCCCTCCCCCCTTGTCTCCTACCCAAGCTCTTTACGTTCCCGCCTGCCTGGCTGCGCATGCAGAGCACGAGCCGTCATCCAGCCCCCCGATCACTGGTGCTCCTCCTGCTCCTCTCACGGAGAGACCCTGCGCCGATCAGCATGCGTCCCCGGCACCTTGAAGCAGATGTTAATATATCCATCCTTAGATTGCGCGCTCCAAGATCGTCTTCGTCTCCTTCGCCACCGTCAAGAAGCCGCGTGACGCCGACTTCTTCGTCAAGGGTCGGGGGAAGTCTCTCGACGCCCTCCGGTCCGAGATAGCCGCCCACTGCCCGCCGCCCTCGGCGCTCGGGACCAAGGATGGGATCCAGACTCAGAGTAGGTGTGGTGATCGGTCTGGAAGGACCTCGCCAGCCCCCCACCCTCTCCCCCTCCCCTCTGATTCGTGGACAAGCCCCCGCTGATGCTAAGAACCATCATGACCAGAGGTCCTGATTGTAATCGACTCTCTCAACTCGCTGGCTAGCTCGGAGCCTCATTTCCTGTCGGCCTTTCTCTCGGCAGTCATCACACCGCTGGCCTCTGTTGTGGTCGTCTACCATACTGACGTGCCGCTGGTGCTGCCGGCGACGTTCGGGGAGTACGAGCCACACCCCCTGGCAGTGCTGTCCCATCTAGCTACCTGCATATTCCGTGTCGAAAGCCTGTATCAGGCCGCGGAGAGACGCCGAGCCCAGAATCGGAGCCTCCCGGAGCCCGAGTTTGGGCTCCACGAAGGGCGTGAGGGCGTCCTGGTTGGTCTGAGGAGCATCGCCCGAGAGAAGCATCTCCATGGAATCGTTATCAAGATGGAGATGAGGAGACGGAGCGGCCGCGCCGTGTCAGAAAATTTCGTCCTCGCTCCTAAGCTAGAGAGCACAGGCATGGGTCTAGCTTCTATCAAGCTTCTGTCTGACCATCCCGTGTTCGCCGCGCCCGAGGATGCAGAGCCTGGGCCCCAACAAGGCGAAGGGCAGGAGATTGACGCCACCTTCAACCTCGGGTTGACTGACAAGCAACGAAAGGACAGGGAGGGCATTGTGTTGCCGTATTTCGATGCGCAGACTGACATAGGGGCCGGAGAAGGAGGACGTATCTTGTATGACATGGGACGGGAGGACGACTTCGACGAAGAGGAGGACGAGATTTGAACGATGATACCCATACGAGAGTAGACTAGACAAAACTCTGCGACTATACTCATATCCAACTATCGAATTTACGGTATTCCAAGATGGGCAGGTAGGGCATGTTTGATGTGCTACGACTATCTAGAATTGCTAGTGCTGGCTGCTAACACTCTGCCGAAGGTAAATATTTCACTGGTGAAAAAAAGAAAAAAGAAAGTCTAACGACGCAGGGAGCCTCCTAGTGTCAATTGCCTTCAACGGAGCCCACGACTAGCATCTAAGGAGCTCGTGCGGGCATTTGGTTCAAGCTTTGAGGGTGTTTCTGATGCAAGGTGAGGAGTGACTGCCCTGTCCGACTTTCAAAGTCCATTGAGGAGGGCGATGTGGCCCTGGTTATTCTATACGGCCCAAGAGATAATGGGCAACGATATATTAAATTTCAAGTGTATAGAAAATAGCAGAAAGACCACAACCCTGAAAGATGCGAAAAGGCTATCCATAAAAAGGGGGTCAAGACGTGTATATTGATTATTCAGAACAGGGCGTAGGAAAGGGGGTTACCTGGAAGCCTTAGACCCACTGAGAAAAACGGCTAGTGGAGGGCCCTGATTGGGCGAGTTGTGTCTCTGCCGCGGCTGGAGAAAGTCGCAAGGCAAGCGGCTCTTTTTCAGCCTCGACTTTAGCGCTTTGGGTCCGAATTTTTGCCCCTCCTACCTGTTCTTTGTTCCCCCAATCACCATACAAACACTTTGTGCGCTCTTACTGCGGCATCCCAGTTTCTACTTGCTAGCTCATCATTCCCTAGTAGAGCGAGCATGTCGGACCGGAACTCCAAGCAGGGCCGCCGCGGGGGCGACTGGCCGTCACGAGATGAGCGTGATCGCTACGGCGGTGGCAGAAACCGCGATCGCGACTACGAACGGGACAGAGGGGACCGTCGTGAGCGGGTTCGAGATAGAGACGACGACAGAGACCACCGCAGACACCGCTCCCGCTCCCCTAGAGACCGGCGGGACCGGCGGGATCGTGAGCGGGAGTACGACCGACGGGGCGAACGAGCTCGAGACGGCGGCAGAGCTAAGGAAGGACGTCATCACGACGAGACACGGGAGCGGGACAGGGGCCACGATCGCGACCACGGGCGTCAGGACAGACAGGACAGGGCAGGCGACAGAGGGGATCGTGACGGTGGAAGGTCTACGGGTAAGTGGGCAGCCGGCCAGCCTCTCCTCGCGTCAAGGTCACATTTAGCTAACAAGTACCCAGACAAGCGCGAGAAGCAACGAAACCGGTCCCCACGCCACTCGGCGACACCCCAGAACCGATCTGCTAGCCCGAAAGGCCGTTTCGAAGACGATGGGGACGACGGGCGCCTGGGCCCGCTGCCCACGCGCTCGAAGCACGACAGAACGGAGAAGCACGAGAAGTCCGATAAGCCCGATAGGCCAGGCGCCCCTCTGTCCTTCAAGGTCAAAAGCCAAGACCGGGAGGAGGAGCGTGAGCGTGGGCGCCAGCGTCTGGAGAGCGTCGACGCTGACCTTGGCGCGGAGCCTATGGAGGAGGATGAGGAAGAGCTCGATGTCGAGGATGACGGCGGCATGGCGGCCATGATGGGGTTTGGCGGCTTCGGCACCACCAAGAACCAGAAGGTGGCAGGAAACAATGCCGGCGGTGTCCGGAAGGAGAAGAAGACCGAATATCGCCAGTACATGAACCGGGTGGGAGGCTTCAACCGTCCGCTGAGCCCAGGCCGATAGAGGCGCCGGAACCCTTGCTGAAATCGAATCGATCGAGAGCTAGAACACGAGTATCGGCAGCTGATGGCATCGAGAAAGGGGCTGGGAGGGAGTGGCCTCGCCTATTTATCCTATATCAAGCTGCAGTATGGCTGGGACGAGGAGGCAGAGCGGCGGAGGATGCATGCGTCTTTAGCGAGGATATTGATACCCATTGCACCATAGGGTTGCTCTTTGAATCCACGGAGACATCTCCATGGGTAGCATCTCTTGTAGAATGCGAGCATGAAAATGCAAGAAAGCCTTCCGACAGAATCGATATGATGTGGGGCTAGCCAAGACAAAGCGAGTGCCTGGCCTGCTGTATTGCAAACCTCAGTGCTTGCTTCACCGTAGACGTCTCTCGTAAGGAAAGAGCTTCTTTGTTCAACTCTTTATTAGCTGAGCAGCCTATACACCGGATAGAGCCACACAAGCTCGAAACCCGAAGAAGAAAAAAGACGAATGCTATCATACATGTTCCCACATGTAATGCCGTAATATGAAGAAGGGCCGTAACAGACAAGCACCTTGGTCCTCCATGAAGTGGAAGATGTGAAATGCCTACGCCTCGCTTGATTGCCCCTTTTTGAATGCCGCCCTCAACACCTGAACCGACTAGCCGAGAGACAGCGCGGTTTATCGTGAAGGCCTCCGCGTCCCCATGTTCCCTATGTTATTGGGAAGCGGCGGCTGCTGGGGCTTCTGGCCCCATGTGTGACGGCAGGGTTATGGTATTTTCTTTGCATCTCTCCCCGCAAAACCTGCCAGCGCTCAAAGGAAGAACCGCGAGATCAGCTCGAACACGAGGCCGCCGAAGACGATGAAGCCAAGGACTCCTGTCAAGAGGAGCGGTGGTTAGCCACAAAACGGCGCCATTGGGGCGGCCACCCCAATCCCTGGGGTCGCAGGGGGAAGCTCCTTACCTATCCAGATGGGCGAGATGGGCGACTTGATCACCTCCTTGGACCGCTTCTTGATCTGGTCCTCCGACTTGCCTCGCCGGGCATCCTGGTCCTTGGCGAACCGCGCGTTCGCTCTCCGCTGGGCGGGTGTCTGGGCTTGGGCCTTGAAGAGGGAAGAGCGAGGTCAGCCTAGGTCTTGTGTCTAGAGCCAGCGGGCGGTGTCGTCTCGAGGGTCGCGCGACAGGGGCAGTTCGGACGGGAGCCGGGGGACTCTCGGACGGGGGACCGAGATCGACTTACCATTGTGGAGTTTGAGGGGGGGAGAAAGGTAGCTCCTTGTAGTACGGGGAAGTAGGGAGACTGGTGAGATGGACGCGGGACTGGGTCAATTGGCTTCTCGGGATGGCTCGCGGGAGTGCAGTTCGGGTTCGCCGGGTTGTTGCGACGACAATGGCACTGGCACCTTCGCTATAATATACCCCTGGTTGCTGGTGGTGAAAGTGGCTCCTTTGACCTCACTGAAATCGGGCCACATTGCCTCTGCAGCACCGGGGACTTTTTTTTGGCCATGTGTCGTTCCGCCCCAGCCTAGGCCGCGCCTAGCTGCAGCTAGGGGTTCTGGCGGACCGCGGGGTTCCAGCTAGCGCTGGCCAATGGCAACGAGAGGGGCCTCATTCCCCCCCCCCCTGGCCCCTTGGCCCGCCTTGCGCCGTCGCTGGCAGGCCCAGCGCCCTGGTCGCGCTGTCCAAAAAAAAGTCATTCGCGTCTGGCACCGGCTGTGCAGCACTTGGATGACTCGACTGCCTCGTCTGAGGCCCCCCCCGCGATATCTGTCAACTTCATCATGGTTCTTCGGGCTTCTACCACGTCAATGCGAAGTCTCGCGGCTTTCCGGGCGGTTCGGCCGCCTTCGATGAGCGCGAGGAGATGGAACTCGGCCTCGTCACAGCCTTCGCCCACGGTACACAAGAGCCCCCCCACCCTCCTTCTCCCCCATTGACCCTCCCGGCCTGGCTTGCTTAAGGATGAGACTGACGAAGGGCCGAGTCATAGAACAACTTTTACAAGACTTTCGCCCGGCCGGTGGTCAAGTGTCTACTGATTGCGGTGCTCACGTACCAGATGCTGTACCTCGGCTGGGTGAAGCTTGAGGCTGAGGAAGTCAAGGCAGAGCGGAAAGGTGTGTATCCGCGGCTCCCACCTATGTACCCCGGATACGAGACGAGATGCTAATATCCCGCCAGCCGAAATATCTGAGTTGGAGGCTCAGGTACACACTTTGCAGCAGAACGCAGAGAAAAAGAGATAGACATCTCCCATAGCTGTGAAGCTGTGGTTTGCTGCTCAAGGCAGTGATAAAAGCAGAACTACCAGTCGCTCGCCGACTGCATGCAGCCATGTGGGAGACAGCGAGCAAGTCCAGTCGCATGATCTGTATAGACACTCAAGCAGACGAGGGCGAGAAAGGACATAGACAAGGGGTGACGGATGTGAGTCTATCATTGTATCATACCGAATCGCAAGCAAGCTGTGTAGGAATTACACAAATCGATACCCCTTTCAATATTGTACCGACCATCCAGTCCCAAGCCAATGCAATGTACGCTCGCTCACTCACTCCCTGCTTTCTCCCGCGCCCGGGAGTATCCATCCCAACATCTGGGGACACAGCTTTGGGGCGGTTCTCTCCCAGCAAGACCACCCTGGGGCCCAAATCAAATCTACCGAGCCACCGACTCTATTCCGTATACTCCCGGGTGACCAAACAAACACAAGATGCACACGCAAAAGCCTTCGCACGATAAATAACCCAATGCCGCGCCAAGTGAGCCTCGAGATTCCCTTTCTTGCACCTAAAACGCCGTTTCCTAATACATCTCCGCCTAGGGCCGTGTCCGACCCCGGCAGCACCGGCCCATGCAGTCGCATCGCTACAGCAGCTCCAGGGCCAGCAATACGACGGTCAGGCTCACGAGCACCCACGGCACCGCGTTTCGCCCGCCAGCCGAGAATAGGTGCATGGAGCCTGGGTAATTGCACGTGATCTCGCCGTTGGCGTCCTCGCTAGTCCGTACGCCATAGCTTGTGTTGAAGCCCGGGTCGCCCGGCTGGGGGCAGCTGAAGCTGAGTTTGGCGGGGCAGCTCTGGACCAGCGTGTAGCAGAGGTCTTCACAAGGAAGCACCTCCTTGTAAGGGCCGGGGGCGATCTTCTCGTCGATCAAGGGGTTGCGGCTGGCTAGGAAAGCGTTGGTTTGGGGGAACGCGCTGGCGTCAGCGTCGGAGAGTTTGTCGCCGTTGGGGAACGACTGGTTGATGGCGCGCGGCTGGAGGTACGTGGCCTGGTTGTTGAAGTCCTCGCACTTGGGGATCACGACCGAGCAAAGCCAATTCTTGTAAGCAGTTTTGCAGTCGTCACATGTGCGTGCCAGCGAGTATCGCTGCGAAGACGGTGCTTCGCAGGGGATCTGGGCCATGACCTTGTTGGTAAAGGTATCGTACACGGACGCCGCATAGTCGTCGTAGATTTTGGCAAGTGCCGTGGTGTTGCCGCTGAAGCTGGGGTTGCTGGGTACGGCATACGTGACCTCCGTGCAGAACTGAAGGTCGGTGATAATGTTGCAATTTCCATGGTCTATGCAGCGATTAGCCTCTGGCCCCGGTACAGCCATCGGATGGCCTATGCGGCAGAAAGGGGGAAAGGGGGAAAGGGGGAAAGGGGGTTCAAGTAGAAACTCACCCGATTTGGTAGTAAAGTTAGTCGCTCGGAAGACGTGGCCGCCGCCTCCAACTGCACCTTCGGCGCGCTTCCCGGCTGTTGAGCTGTTCCCGGGTGAGGCCAGGATCCCGAGGTAGCTGGAGCTCGTGTTGAGTCCGCTAAAGTAAAACTGCTGCTTCGGCATGTTGCCCTGGCCCCTCCGGGTCATTGTGGACTTCACCATGCTCGTGAACTTGCCGTTCTTGATGGCCGCTATCTGGGCGTAGTTGGCGAGTCCGCAGTACGAGTACCTCAAGCCGTTGATGGAACGGTCGTTGACGTTCTGGGCGAACATGACATACGGCTGCGTCTGCATGATTTTGGCCGACATGGCCGGGTCGGTGCTGTCGGTCAGGTTGTGGGTAATGAGCAGCGCGCCCTGTGAGTCGCTATCGACCCAGATGAGGTCGGCGTCGGCCTGGACGTTGAAGCTGTGGTACCAGTTATCCGCCGAGGCGGCAACCTGAAAGTTGTAGGTGGTGGATGTGAACACAGTAGAGACGTTGGGCGCGTAGATGCCAAAATACAGGTCCGAGGAGGTGGTCGTGTTGAACATGGCGGCCCCCTCAGTGAACTCAACCCAGGTCTGCTTAGAACGGTCCCCCATGGGGTTGGGTGCCTGGTTGAAGGGCGAAGTTGACACGTACATGGTCAGCTGCGGAGGATCCATGGTGGTCTTGGTCGGGTCGATGGCCTGGGGCTGGAGACAAGTGTTGGCCGAGACAAAAACGGTCCGGTTTGCCCGTTTCGCCAGCCCATCTCTTTCCTGAAGCCCATCGGCCACCGGCCCGGGGTGTTCTGCCCTAAGATCCAGCGCTCCTTCTCTTGTCGATAGCGAAGCTGCCGGAAACATGAAGTATTGGGTCGTCCCCGGCACCACGTTCATCGACGAGGGTACGTTTGGCTGAAGCGTAGTGACGCCTGCAGGGGCCCGGCCGATGATGCTCCTATCGAACAGCGCAAAGTCCGGCTCGTAGCTGGGATCGAGGGGGCTCCGGGCCGGCAGGGGGCCGACGAAGTCTGCATCGTCTAGAATAATGGGAAACGCCTCTTTCAGTTCGGCGGCGAGGGCGAGCTGGGGCGAGAAGAGGGCGAAGTAGAGCAGCACCAGGAGGCAGCTCGCGACGGCGGACGCCGCGAGCCTCGACTGCAGGGGACTAAGCTGCATCTTGCGCAGCGGAGCGGAGATGGAATATGCCCTCGCGGGGCGGTAGACGGGTAGAAAGAACCAGGCGTCGGAGGGGCGTCTGCGCGCTGTCGTCGGGTGCCCCTGTAGATCCCCTCGGCCACGGGGAACAACACGAGGTCGTCAAAGCGTCTGTGCGGCTCGGCGGTTGCAGATGAATCACGGAGAGAGCCAATTTCCTATCGCAACATGGCAGTGCAGCCGACAGCAGCAGCAAAGGTTCGAGAGGGAGTCGCCCGAATTCGTGTAGATATGGTCTTATCGCTAGTGGCCCATCGAGTCGTTGTCGGCGTCGAGGGTTTTGCTGTCGAGTTTCATGCGGCGCGATCCCAGACACAGCTGCGCCCACGCTTTTCCTGTGTCAGCCCAGGACCCACGGTGCCAGCTGTGGCTTGTGCTGCTGCCACCAGGGGGGGGTCTGGTCCCTGCGGAGGTGGCCTTTGGTGGCGTTAAACCACTAACTTGACCTGCAACTCCGATTGGAGCGATCCTGATACAGTGCTAGCTCCACACGCCCAACTCCCCGAGCCCTCAACCACGGACCACCAGATTCGACAACACCAGCCATTCCTGACTGGGGCAGGCCTGGAGGCCTGGGGAGAGATGATGACGACAAGGCGGTTCTAGCCCCTCTCGTGGGCGTGGGGCATCTAGACAGGGTTCCTATAATCCCCGAGTCGAGCAACACGGGTGCTACCGCAATCGCCTAGCACCTACCCTGCTGCGGGCACGAGGAACAAACAGGTAGCGAGAGTGGTCTCGGGTGGTTCGCGATGAACATATGCAACGATTTCCACTCAGCGATAAATTCACTCTCCCCCTAGCATACATTTACAGGCCGGCATCCTGAAACCCACGAGTCTATCCCACCAGCGCACCCAAGACCGCGAAAAAAAGAACCCGTGCCCAGTATCAACACCCCGTTGTCCTCCCCCCGCCCGTCATAAGATTAGTCCCAAGCCCTGTCATGTTGTCTGTCTGTGGTTCCCGCCCTGTCGTTGATTCGCGTGGTCGTTAATCATGTCCAACGTCAAGAGGGAAAGAGGGCAGTCGAGATTGCAGTTTGTCGTCGCTGCTTCGGTCTCTGCACGTCTGCCGAGCAAGCTGGCCTCATTTGCGGTCTCACCTAGAACCACGCGCATTATTCTGGTGAGTCCACAGCGGCGGCTGCCGCTTACTCGGTGTGGAGAGAGTCGGCCTTAGCCCGGAGACCGCTGGCGGTCGAGCCCTGGGCAAAGTACTTGCCGAACACCGGAACGATGAAGGATCGGAAGACGACATCGGCACCCCTGGTGGAAACGGTGAGCCACGTATATTTACGAGAGGCGAAGCAGGAGCGGGGGATGGGTAAACAAGGGGAGGGGGCCACCTACTTGAAGCTAGGGAGGGAGAGCCACAGCAAGAAGACAAACTTGAAGGTGTAGTAAAAGGGGAACCAGTAAACGACGCTGACAAAGCTCTCGACGACGCTGTGATCATTCCTGTTAGCGGCACCGAAGGGGTATCTTGGCCGGAGGAAGCTTGCAGACTTACGTGAAGAGGGCGAAGACGACCCAGTAGGTCAGCCACTGCGTGTCGTCATTCTTGTTCGTCGTGAAGAGGGCCTCGAGGGAGTAGTATCCGGGGATGGCGAAGCCGGCAATGTTGGTCAGAAGCTGTCCGCCGAGGTTGAAGATAATCAGGAAGAAGTAGAGCGTGGCGAACCCAATGACGGCGTAGGCCTTGGGTACCGTGGTGGTCTTCTCCAGGTTGTTCAGGGCGGGGTACTTGGAGAGCTACAAAAGAGACCAGAGTTAGACCAGCTCAAAGTATACCTCGCAATTGTGCGCGATGCCAAGTCCCAAGATTGGGCGTATGCGGTGTGCCGGCCTTACCTCCTTGTCGAGCTGAGCAATGTAGTGCTGCACACGATCTTGCGGGGACGACATGGCTACGGATGCGATATGCTAAAGAGAAACGTTAGACACTGTCCCAAACAAGGTGCAACCACCTGGACCATGCGTGCTGACGGGCGTCGCCGAGACAGCTCGAGGTTGTCTGGAGCGGGGATAAGGGCACGAAGGAAGCTGACGAGGGGATAGGTGGCTTTGTGCGGGACTTGCCCTGAGGGGTCGCGAGGTCACTTACTTCTCTTGTATATGGGTAG
This sequence comes from Thozetella sp. PMI_491, assembly GCA_021432635.1. Lineage (NCBI taxonomy): Eukaryota > Fungi > Ascomycota > Sordariomycetes > Chaetosphaeriales > Chaetosphaeriaceae > Thozetella > Thozetella sp. PMI_491. Next base: position 541,201 of record MU270047.1, read on the forward strand.
GGAACGAAGAGGACGAAAAAAAACTCAAGACAAGGCGCCGGGCGATGTTGCTGTCGATGTGGTAGGCAGTTGAAGTAGGAGATTTCTTGTGCTCGAGTCCTGGTGCGGAAGGGCGGCAGATGCTTTGGATGGATAGTGACGTGTGCAGTTGACAGGACGGACCAGGTTCACAAGCTCGAGGCACGGTGTTCACAACCCTGAGCTCGGGCCAACGGGCGATGCTCGGTGACGCAAGTCAGGTGATCTTGTACGGTTTATTGCATCTTTGTGGCACTTGCAATCGAGGCTATCGTTTCATCAAACCAGGACGGTTAGAAGCCGGTTTATTCCTATATCAAGGCGGGCTCCCGATAAGAAGAAATGGCGTGATAGAGACCTTAAGCAGAGCAGTCTCCATCTCGCAGAGGGGCGACAGCGGGCAAGTTGTGCAGCAGCAAACCAACTGCGGGTATAGATCGGCTCATAATCCATATGTATCTTTGCTAAGGAGACATGGGTTGGCTACTATCGATTCCATATTCGGCTTCATGCCGCAATCATATATCAAATATCTTTATCAAAGAAAGCCCTACATGCCCCGAACAAGTATCAACTAGTGAGTGGCCCCCGGCCCCTGTTGCAGCAACAGTGAACACGCATCGATACCTGTCGCTTTCACCAACTTGGAAGTTGGTCGTCTGCGTCGAAAGCTAGCTCACTATCTTCTCGATTTCCGCGTTTAGAAACGCTCCGCGAGCAAGGCCGAGCCGGCACGGGATCAAAAGGGAAGCTCCATAGATTGGCACTGGTGAGTCTAACTTTCTTTTGCGCCAGCGCCGGGGCAGCAGCCTAGACTCAACAGCCCACTCTGCGAGGCGCAATCTGATGCGACTGTGTTCTTGGTGACTACACCGTAGGCAGGTGGTGATTCTGCCGCGGCCTGAGCGTAAAAACGGCGCTGAATTGTTGGCGCCGCCAAGGCTAACAGCGCCGAAACTCGGGACCACCTCGGGATCCTGCCTTCTGTAACTGTAACAGTCTTCTGAGCCTCTGCGGCGCCGACCGAAAGAGTGCCGTGAGCCGATGCCCAGAAGCCAAATTGGCGCGCGCTGGGGTCCGGACGGAGTACAATCTCTTTATACTACGTAGTGCCAACATCCATCGGCCGGGGACAAATTTGCTATTCGTCAAGGGGGAGCTTTGGCTAACCGAGAGGGTCATCAAGGGTCAGTTGGACGATTGACGTGGCCCTCTTTCGATGTGCAGGTCCCTTGCCCGTGGCTATCTTTACTCAGTATAGCATAATTCCGAGGGTGATACTTGCGTGGACTGGTTTGAACAGGCTAGCCCTGTGTGACAGGGTACGAGAGCCAGCACTCTCAGTCTCTCCAGGATGCCGCCCTAGCCCATTGCTGGAATATTTAATTATTCGATTCCCTTTTTTGCCAGTACTCTGGTTCTCTCCTCGATTGCATGCACCCCGGCCGAGTCCGTTAGCTCTCCTTCTTTCACCTAGCCGACCTTTCGTCTCCTGCTATTCCTGTCGCACTGCCCACCGAGGTTGGCTAGCTTGGCGCTGCAGAGAAGCGAGGCTCCCTGCATGCGTGCCGCGGGCGCGAAGCACGTCTGGACCCCCGGTCATGTTCCCAAGATTTCCAAGCCGGCAGAAGGATGTGAGGTGTATAGCCGGGGGGGAGGCGGCTGGCGCTAGAGATGCATTGCACCATGGAACAGAAGGGCGATGCCCGATGCCAAGCGACTTGGCTGGCTTCTAAAAAAGCTTGTCGGGTCTTGTCGAGGCTTGATCTATCGTCACCCATGCTCGCTATGCACCCTGATCTATCGCTTGTTCTTCTTCCTCCTAATTACTACTGGTGCTAGCATCCTGAGGCATCATGGACGTTGTGGCATCGTTGCTTCGCAAGGAGCACGCGAGGTGGCGATTTCATCTTCTCCGATCTCCTATCACTGGTGGGCCGCTGCGCCGCGGCGCTTGGGGCCGTCCGATGGGATCATACTACGTATTCACAGATAAACCCATAATAAATAGTTTTCTTCCTCCTCAGGCATAGGCCCCACGCAGGTATTTACGTACGACCTCACACAACCGGGCCGTCACCCCAGCTCGGTGCGGGCACGTACGGCCTGCAGCTCCCACAGCGATCTCCGCCCCTCTTCATATCGACGAGATGAGAACAAGCCGACTTCGTTTATAGACTCTGCTCCGCTGGAGGACCCCACACATCCATGTGTTAACGGCCACCACCAGCGCAATTTTCGCCTCCCACCATCCCCCCTGGGCTATCAATGGCCGGTCTAAGCCGGTCAACACAGACCCTCCAGCCCTGTGGACAAGTCCTTCCTCCGCGCGATTGCCCTTGTCGGCCCCCCGGGCCCTCCCAACAGGCAACGTAGCGCGCCATGCGACGTTATAGCTACTCTTTACTGGTATTGTGCACCGGCGTCCCCGTCCCGCGTGCTTCTCCATAGTACACTCGCTGTATGCTACTGTACATACCTATCGCACGAGGTACCGTACATTACGACGTTGGCGCCAGACATGCGAAGCACTGCTACTATAGCCCTTTTAGAAGGAGCGTATGTCCCGGACGGCACCTGTGGTGCCGAGGCCAATTGGCAGCCAACAGCATGGCACCCGTCAGCTAAGGTAGGTACCGAAAGGGCATGCGCGGGCTCTTTCTAAAGCCTCCCGTCCGATTGACCGACCGACCGACCGACCAACAGATTGACAGCACCGCACCCCCCGACAGTTGACAGGCGTGTGATCGATTACCATATGCCACAATATTGCCCTAGTAGTAGCCTCTACGGTCATTTTCCATTCGCATTGGGTATCGCTGCGCGCTTAATCTCTCATCTCTGCTTGAGTGATGGCTCGGCAGGGTAGAGGAGAAAGTCCCACCTTGGGGGGCAATTGTGCCATGTGGTGCTGGTATGGGACAGAAATAGGAGGCGAGAGCTAATACTATTAGTGGGAAACGTCCTGGCCTGGCGGGAAATTTTCTCGAAGAAACGCTGCAAGGAACCGTGGGACAGGGGCAGGCCAGGGCCCCCCGCTAACGCATCGGTCACACTCGGCATGTGTACAGCACCGTACCATTCCTTTCGGTGATGCTTCTCGCGTGGTACCAAAAAAAGAGTATTACTATATGTTCAGACACACGAGCAAAAGAGAAGGGCGAGATGATGGACAGACAAGGTAGGTGAGGGGCAGGACGAGGGGTCACGCCACCCGACTCGCTGTTCTTCATTTGCATCAACGACGCCTCCTCTCGACCGGAGGCTCCGGCCATTAGAGCACTGCAGTCCAGTAGAGAGGCAGGAGAAAAGAAACCTGCGCGCCCTTGGGCATCCTAGCCTATAAACGGCAGGAGTGTTGCTGGCAACGAAAGTCCCCGTTCAGCGGCTCCTCCCCAACAGAGGGAGCCCCGATCGTGAGGGTGGTTGGATGCTTTCAGCCTAGCTACTACTCCCCTTGATCAGGAAGGTCTCAATCCTGGGGTACCTTGGCTTTCTATTCGCATGATCGCTTGTCTGGCCACGGTTCGCCCGTTCTTCCGCCCTTTAGGGGTTTATCCAAATGGCTAGAGCCCTCGCCTGGCCCGGTTGATCTTGGCGAGCATGGGCCGGGCCCTGTGGACTCCCGAGCATGGTTGCATGGGTGGTATCTGGAGTATCTGGGGGGCGACCCGTCCCACGGAGCACCAGGTGCACACTTTCTTGGCGCCACGGCGATCCGTTGGGCGATGCGAGTAGAAATACCCGGGACGCGCCCTCCCCATGGCCCACGGACCGTGAGCTTTCCCAGTAGGCTTCGAGGGTTCGTGTCGCCGCTTGTACTATACAGCGTAGCCAACCCTGAGGGGAACAGTCCACCCGAGCACCCCATCTTTGCTTCTTGACCAAACCAACTGGCGCCATGGGCCTTCTCTCCTGGCGAGGCAAGGCCTCTGAGGAGCCCGCCACCGAGACGGTGACGGCCACCGGGTCTGAAAGCGACATCAGGCCCGAGGTCGACCTCCGGAACTTCAAGAAACACCACAAATGGGACCCCTTCCTCGAAATCGACCAGCTCGACGCTGTGGACTCGGCTCTGCAGACGGGGGATATCGAGAAGGAAGCTGTTGTGGAGGAGCAGCTGCTTCTCGAGGACTCCCCCTACGCCGAAGTCCGCGCCTCGGTACGTCCCTTCCCTCTCCTCCCCCCCCTCCCCTCCCCTCGTCCTCGTCCTCTTCTCTCTATGGACCTCGCCCTGAGGACTTACCCCGGTAAAGAGCAGTGGATAAGCGGTGAGAGGGGAGGGACCTGAGCTATAGCAGCTTGACTGATATCAGAAAATAGGTGAAACCTACCGACGACCCCGAGGCGCCCGTGGATACTATCCGTGCCTGGGTGATTGGTGCCATTATGTGCACTATTGTCGCGGCTTGCAACATTCTTCTCGGTCTGCGTCGGTCACCTATCACCATCCAGTCAACCGTTGTCCAGCTGATTGCCTACCCGTAAGCCACCCCGCCCGTCCCTGGGTCCTCTCAAGTGCCTCTATTCATCCCGTCAGGATGCTGACTGTTCGTTTCTCACAGCATCGGCGTCGCTTGGGAGAAGTTCATACCCAATGCCACTTTCAGGGTCTTTGGCAAGCAGTTCGAGCTCAACCCGGGCCCGTTCAACGTCAAGGAACACACGCTCATCACCATCATGACGGCCGCCGGCTCCGCTTCGAGCTATGCTATTGACATCTTGCTCGCCCAAGAAGTCTTCTACCACCAGTTCTTCCAGTGGGGCTTCCAGTTGCTGCTCGTGCTCTCCACCCAGGCGATGGGATTCGGTCTCGCCGGCGTTCTTCGACGCTTCCTCGTCTACCCTGCTGCTATGATATGGCCTGCGACTTTAATTTACACCACAGTCATGGGCTCGCTGCACGACCACTCGCCGTCCGACCCCTCCAAGACCAACGGCTGGAAGATTGGACGCTACCACTTCTTCCTCCTCGTCGCCGGCCTGACTTTTGTTTATGAGTGGATTCCGCAGGTTATCGCCCAATTCCTCCAGGTCTTCACCTTTGTGTGCTGGATCGCCCCCGAGAACGTGGTCGTGAACCAAGTCTTCGGTGGCCAGACGGGTCTTGGTATCCTCCCGATCTCGTTCGACTGGGCCACCATCAGCGGGTTCCTCTACTCGCCGCTGCCAGTTCCCGGCTTTGCCCTGATCAACGTCGGTGCCGGCATTGCCTTCATGTTTATCGCCATGATCGGCCTGGCCTGGGGTGGTCCTGACTACTACCAGTACCTGCCCCTCGCTGCCAATGCCAACTTTGACCACTTCGGAAGCTCGTATAACACCTCGCGGATTCTCAACCCGGACATCACCTTCAACGAGGAAGCCTACAAAGAGTATTCCCCCCTCTACCTCGGCGCTGCCTTTTCCCTCAGCTACGGCCTGGGCTTTGCCGCCCTCATTTCCACCCTTGTCCATGTCGGCCTCTTCTACGGCCGTGATATCATTGACCGCATCCGAGATGCCCAGAACGAGGAGGCCGACATCCACCTGAAGCTCATGCGCAAGTACAAGGAGGCACCCCAGTGGTGGTTTCTTGCTGTCTTCGTCATCAGCTTCGGCTTCGGCCTTGCCGCCGCGCTCGCCTGGGACACCCATCTCCCGGCCTGGGCGTACATCCTCTGCATCATCATCGGCACCTTCTTCATCCTGCCCGTCGGCATGATCCAGGCCATCACGAACCAGCAGGCTGGCCTGAACATCGTCACCGAGATGATCTGGGGCTACATGCAGCCCGGCAAGCCCATTGCCATGATGATGTTCAAGAGCTGGGGCTACATGATGTGCGCCAACGGCCTGCAATATGTCCAAGGTGAGCCTTCCGCCTCTTCCCTCTAACCACTCGTCTTTGGCTAAACTTAAATGATCAATCAGACATGAAAATTGGTCACTATCTGAAGATCCCTCCCCGTTCCATGTTCGCTGCGCAGCTCTTCGCCGTTGTTTGGCTTTCGATTGTGCAGGTTGCCACCTACAACTTCATCCGTGGCAACATCGAGGGGATTTGCACGCCTACCCAGGCGCAGGGCCTGACCTGCCCCGGCGCCCGAACCTTCTACAATGCTAGCGTCATCTGGGGCGTCATTGGCCCGGCTAGGATGTTCGGCGCCGGCGCCATCTACTCGTGGGTCAACTGGTTCTGGTTCATCGGAGCCGCCGTCCCGGTCCTCCACTATATCCTCGCTCGCCGCTTTCCCCGCAGCTTCCTCCGTTACGTCTTCACCCCGGCCATCTTCGGCGCTGGTGGCATGATCCCGCCGGCCACCCCCTGGTACCTCGCCCAGTATGTCATTGTCGGCTGCATCTTCAACGTCTGGATCCGTCGCCGGTGGTTTGGCTGGTGGAGTGAGTCCCTTCTCCCCGCGCCTTGTGGGCTGTTAACATGCTAACCATGTCTCCAGGTCGCTACACCTACGCTCTCTCTGGCGCTCTCGATATCGGCACAGCGCTGGTGGTCGTTATCGCTGGCCTGAGTCTCGGCCTGAGCGGCAAGACCTTCCCCGACTGGTGGGGCAACACCGTTTTCAACAACAACCTCGATGCCGACGGTGCCGCCGTTAGCAAGGTCCTCCCTGATGATGGCTCTTATTTCGGCCTACCGCCAGGATCTTGGTAGATATGTGTTTTTTTTGGGGGGGGGGCGTGTTTTACGACCATTGGAAGGATGTCACGAACGTAATGAGGGAAGGTGGTGGATGGGAATCGACGCTGTGATGTCGAAAAAGCCGAGACTATCATTTATTATATATACCCATCAAGGCTTGGAGGGGCATGTAGTGCGGGCTGCGTTTAATCAGTTCCCGGCGGTGGAAGCGAAATCTGTTCTGCTGTCAACTTGAAGAGTAGGTAGCATCACTGGCTCGTTCAGCCGCTGGAGAGCATGTTGTTTAGGATTCAATATCTAGACTGGCTGCCCCTCCTTGTAGTGACCGTCGGCTTATGCTCCCTTGCCGTCGCTGTGTGGAGGAATGTCCAAGACGAGAGACGCTTTGTCTGGCATCTTTGACCACCAGTTCGTCCCTCGCCTCGCTCATCCCCTGTCAAGCAATACCGTGTTACTGTACAAGTAACCCTCTGTATGATTGTTAACTTGGTGCAATACAGAAGCCGGCCAGGCATGAGAGCTTGGAAGCCAGTAAACAGACCTGTAGGTTTGTTCTTGGCCCTTTTGGCTCCCTGTTGGTCGTGTAAACTCCCCTGTATCTGGGTCAACTAGGTACTTTTCTTGCGAAAACAGTGGCTTTTCAACTCCCACGCTAACAAAACAAACAGGGGGGTTGTATTGCAAGAGCTGGCATAGCTGGTAATTTTCTAGCCCCCACCAGGCGTTCATTCATCCTATTCGTCAACGGATAAGGGGTATTGGCTATTTCGTAAACATGGCTTGAGCAGGGCATTACCGAGACAAAAATCTATTATCTTCCCCATTTTCGTTTCTCCGCCTCCTTTCTTCCTCTCCATTTCTGTCTAGAACATACTGGGCAGCCGCTGTTTGGGTCTAGTAATATCCCTTCCTCTCCGAATGAGCGGAATGCGAGGGAGCCATTTCTAGATAACCTTTTTTTCTGTAGCCGCAATGGAAGAGTTTATAAGGTGTGTCGGCTGGCATTGGCCGAAATGCGTTTAATTTTGTATGGGCCGAAAGATGTGGATAACTGACGTCGTTTTCTACGATATATTTGCGCATGATGCGAGGGCGCAGCGGACAGCAATAGCGGTGGACAAATGGCAGAGATAGAATCGCCGCCAATCCGCTGTTGACGGCTTCACATTAACCACACAGCCGTTTTGTTGACTTGGAGGCAGGGCAAGGGAAACAACCCCTCTTTTGCGGCCCCGGCCGGCTACAAATGGCTGCACCTCGGGGGACAATGTTTACTTTGTTGTTGTCGGCAAGCTCGTTCATTGCTCAATGTTTATTCGGCCGTCAAGGCTCGGAGTTGGAAAAGCCGAGCTGAGACAAAGACGGTTGGGTGTTGGAGATCAAGCCGACAAAAGGTTCTCGGAAATGACGGGTCGAGGTATGTAAAGCCTCAGTGCACAATGGAATCGGACCTGAGCTTTATGCTCAGAAGACTGCGAGGGATGCTGCATATGGTGTTCTTCCCACCTCTCTTTTACTTGGAAGAGCTATTAGGCTTGTCCTATCTTTTGGTGCCCTCTCATCGTGCCAAATGTACATGAAGCCATTCGCGCCACAAGAAGCGAAGCAAAACAAAAATACCAGTTTTTGAAGGGCATTGTTTCCCCCGTCCGAATAAGACCACGGAGCCGACCCAATCAAGTGCGGCTTCGAGGTGGGGTTGTGTGGCACGTGCGGCAGCCTGCGGAGAGCAAAGTGGGAGGTTGGAGCGCATTGCCCCGGGTAGCGCCTCCCGTCCCATGTTTGTTGACAATTTCTCCTCTCACTGCAAGTTTATCGAGGCCAGGTCGACACAAAAACTCGACATTCTGCTTCGCTACCTTTGCGCATCGGCTGCGCACACTGTCTAGAGCCGTCCGCCACCTTTTCTACGGCATTATTTCCCGTCAGTCTTTTCGAATAACCTTTTCGCGCCCCGTGACGGCCGTCGGCCTGCGCTGGTTCCCCTTGTTTTGATACCAGCCTCGCAAAGAAAACAACAACCCATGGATCCCTCTCACGGTAAGCCCACAGCTTCGCGCCCTCGTCGGCCCCCTACGAAGGTCGCAGGCAGCCTTGCCCATTGCCCGCTCTATTCTACCAATTCATTTTCTCTTTCTTTGCATCGCTGACAACTCCTGCAGACTCGTTGGCTATGGCCAACCCCCGAAAGCGGCCTCGCTCCAGAGACTCGACTGCCTCGGTGCACAGCGCCGCCACTCAACCGAAGCTTGATCACTCTTTCAACGAGGGCCCTGAAGTTTACGCGGCTCAGTGGCTCGCCAGTGGTATCTCCGATGGACTCCCCAGCTCTCACGCCCAACATAGAGAGCTAGCCCCAGCTCCTCACCACCAGATGACCCCCGAGGACCTACTTCTCGCCTCCCAACTCCAGGCCAGCCGTGAATTCATGGATGGCCCTTTGGCCGCCTCCATGCACAATGCCTCCTTCTCCCAGAGCCACAATGCCAGCCGTCAATCCATGTCGGCCGACTCTTTTGCAGGAAATGGCAGCTTCGCCGAAGATAGCCAGATGATGGACCGTGACGGCAACGACGAGGGCGATTCGTTCGCTGGCGTGCCACCAAACGCGAAGCCAGGATCGAGGGCGAGTGCCAACAATGAGCAGGAAATGCGGCAGCTATTCACCACCAACAAACACCGGAGCCTGCAGGAGGTCGCGGTGGAGCTGCACGGAAACGAACGCGGGCCCAACTCCGAGCGTACTCGCCAGGTGTTCGCAATGCTCTGGTAAGTTCATCTACCTGGAACAGCCTCAGCCACATCCCATAACAGTTTACTGACACTGTCGCTAGGATCAACCAGGTGTGCTCCAAGGGCAAAGGATCTGTCCCGCGAGGCCGGGTTTATGCAAACTATGCATCCAGGTGCGCGACCGAGAGGATAACGGTGCTCAATCCTGCCAGCTTCGGAAAGCTGGTCCGCGTCCTCTTCCCCGGCCTCAAGACAAGGCGACTTGGTGTTCGTGGAGAATCCAAATATCACTACGTCAACTTCACCTTGGCTGAGGATTCCTCGGACCTTCGGGACCCTGTCCCTCAACCACAAGTCCCACTCGGCGAGGGGGCGTCTTTCTCACAAAGCTTCAAGTATGTTTTCGTCACTTGTCCCAAACTCTGGGCCTTGCTAACACCTCGAGCAGCACTCTTCCTACTGCTGCAGCCTCAATGCGCTCAGAAAGGCAATCTTTCACTCAGGATATCGACCAGCCACCTCAGAGCCGATCCACCCGATCGCACGAGTTCTCGCATAGCCTATACAACCAGACCATGCTTGTCAGCATGGATCAACTACAGTTGACGAGATCCAAGACCGCACAGACCTTGACTTTCTGCCCCGAGCTCACGCAACCTCTTCAGCCGACAGAGTCTCTTATGCTACCGAATGTCGAACCTTTCCTCCCTCCCGGCACAGACCCGGATGCGGCGAAATCTCTCACCGCTCTGTATCGGTCCCACTGCACGTCGTTGGTCGAATGCATGCGATACTGTAAGGAAAAGACGTTTTTCCATCTCTTCACGTCCTTCCAAGGCACCCTCACCATGCCGGTACAGAAGCTCTTCGGTAACCCTGCCATGGCGCCGTGGATCGAGGCCTGTGATTTCATCTTGTACCAACGGATGATGCGGATCATCTCGCTGCTCACACTGCAGGTGATCCCGAAGCCCGTCTTGGATACGCTCCGCAACATCTCGTCGCGGCTAGTCCCGCACATACGAGAATCGTTCCAGGGCCAGCCGCTCCATGTAATTCGTGCCAAGGAAGCCCCGGCGACGATTTTTGCAAGCTTACTCGACAAGGCCCTTCGTGTTAACCTCACGGCCCATGCTGCAGCCAACATGCTCTCGAATCCGGCCAACCGTGACCTAATGTACTTGGACTGGATTACTCTGATCGACATCCGCAAGGTTGCAGAGTCGATTCCTACACGTGGCATGGACGACACTGTCATGGTCCTCTTGACTGAGATGCGGGATCTATTGGATCCAGTAGACGTTCCCTGGGACGCCGAGGCCAACATCCACGGCGAAGTGGCGATGCTGCGCGAAAAACGAGAGTTGAAGGTGCATGACTCGGAGAGCTCCGTGTCCACCATCATTGAACGCTGGGTTAGGTTCTTGGAATCTCTGCCCCAACGGTTCCCGTACGCGTCACATACGGACGTCGTCTGGTGCGTGCAGCGGATTGGCACTACCATCATGAGGGACCTCACCCTTCAGCAGGGTAAGAGCTTTGGCTCGTGGTGGGTCACCAAATGCTGGATCGACGAGCAGATCCAGTTCATGGCGGAGCACGGCGGTTTCATGAAACAGAAGTCTACCAACAGCTCGCTCGCTACCGCTAAGCAGCATGGCACGGATCGCAATGTTAGCAACCCGGGCTCCCGATATAGCAGTGCTAGTGACGACTTCAATATGTCGCATGTGCCGCAGACTCAGCCCGACCGGGCGCCGTTTCCCTCTGCGCCGGCGGCTAGTAACGAGAGTATGAACAACCAGGCCAGCCACGACGATAGCGGTATCGGCATCCGGACACCGGAGGAGGAGCTTCCTCCCATGGACAAGTTCACCTTCACCCCAGCTGCGAACACGCAGGATCTGTTCGCAGGCACAGAGCTTGCCGGCATGTAGGGCAGCCCTGCCTTATGATCACCATCGTGCTCGGCCGGGACCGACTTGTGTTTTTTTTCTTCTTTGCTTCCTGCAATACTTTGTTGTTTGAACCGCAAATTCGCACGGCCTGGAGTTTGGTGTCCGGATATACCAGCTTCTTGTTGTCGCTGTGGCTTTTTCTGCTTACGAAGCCAACGACGAGATGAATGTTTACGATTACAGAACCAACATCAGGCCGATTGAGTGGCCCATGTGTTGAGAGACAAGATCGAAAAGGTATATTAAGGCAGAATCTGAACGGGGGGGGGGGTGAGAATTTGCCTCTATATACCTGCCTTCTAGCCCTTGCAAGAGAGACGCAAGGCGAGGGTGGTGATCTGGGACCAGCTCATTCGGAATTTGAAAGGGAAAAGGGGTACGGGTATTGGGCTGGGTGTGCTTTCTATATTCGACGGTGTCTGGACTCGCGCGTTGCGAGAGCCATTTATTTGCGAAAGAGGTTTCCCAGTTGGTACATGGGGCTTGGCTTTTATTTGCTCGAGGTTTTCGGGTGGCTACCTGAGGGAGGGGCAGAGATGTGTTGTGTACGGTTCTGTGTATTTGTTCTACTACTACGTCTCGTAATACCAGGAAGCATGCATGCCTGTTCTCAGAAGATGTCCGGCTCCAGTCCCTGCTACTCATGAGCGATGTCGTCCTATTCTCCCCTGCCCTTGGTACATATCTAGCTGGTTGTCGATAAGGATCCGGCTGGTTGATGGGCCGACTCGGGACCTACCATTCAGCCGGCCGACGGAAGCAGGTACGGAGAGATGTTGTAGCATCGGGCTGCGGGTTGGGATTGTCTTGGCTGTTTTAGCTCATCGAGTAGGTCCGGCTCTCTAGGCCACTAATATGAAGGGCGTAAATGGCCCTATAAGGCGCCGGATCTTGGTGGAGTCTGTTTGCCGAAAGGAAGGCCCCAGCAAAGACCTGCGGGGCATTGTTTTCGGCGTTGCCCCCAACGGAGTGTTGCGAAGCTCTCAAGTTGCCCCGACCCTTAAGCCCCATGCCTTAGGTAGCTTTCTACCGAGGCTGCCTACTTTGATACTGTGTTGGTAGGTAGCATAGGCGCTCGAGACTACGAAATTTAGCGCGGTTCTGACTCCTAGGACAAAGCCTGGGCTAGGATCTGGGACCCCCCGGAGCTGTCGTGGGGACCTAGCGCCCCGCCACTTTTCTACTGGTGTGTTCACATGCCTCTGACCGAGGAGATCGGGGCCGCGGGACCTTTCGTCACCGACAAGCTGAAAAGTTACCTACAGCACAGCTCTTCCCAAAACTGCCAAACAATCCACAACCTCGCTCCTCTCTTTGAACCAGCAAGGATCGTAGCATCGCTAGCGTGGAGATACCGAACGCAACCGGCTAGGTAGTCCTGCTTCGCCAGTCTGCAGCCAGCCGTGCCAAATAAAAAGAGAGCCCAGAGCTGCAATACCCTTGCGCAGACAACCGCTGTAGTTGACACAAGGCGCTTTCCATCTCCTATTACCTTAGTACCGCCAGAGCTCCCAGGGAGCACGACTCGGCAAGATGGTGAAGGTTATAGAGGGAACTATTGCCATGGACGATGGCAAGGAGCTTTACACCAAGACCTGGCTCGTACGTAGACGCTCGCCCCCTACTCTTGCCCCTTTTCCAGTGCTAACTGCTTGGCCGCATGCAGCCCGATGGACCGATCAAGGCCAAGCTGGTCTTCGTGCACGGCTTCAGTGACCACATCAATAGGTACTACGACTTCTTCCCCGACCTTGCCGAGCGCAACATCGCCACCTATGGCTTTGACCAGCGCGGCTGGGGTCGCAGTGTTACCAAGCCGGCCGAGAAGGGTCGGACGGGGACAACCGCGCGCGTGCTGGCCGACATCGTCGCCGTCGCCACGCCGCAGCTCCCGACGTCCCCATCGGACCCCCCGCTTTTCATCGCCGGACACTCGATGGGCGGCGGCGAGGTCATGTACCTAGCGTGCGACCCTACGTACAAGGATTTCGTGTCAAAGGTGCGCGGGTTCCTCCTCGAGGGACCGTTCATCGGGTTCGCCCCGGAGCTAGAGCCCAGTATCGTCACCGTGGTGCTCGGCCGCCTGGCCAGCAAAGTGGTCCCTCATCGCCACATGGTGCAACGCATCCCTCCCGAGAACATTACGCGCGACCCGGCCGTGGCCAAGGACCTGCATGAGGACGACCTGTGCCACGATACTGGCACGCTCGAGGGTCTGGCTAGCATGTTAGACCGCACCAACTCCTTTTCCGGGGGCAAGTCCCGGCCTGGCAAGCATGTCCGTGCCCTCTGGCTGGGACACGGCACCGAAGACAAGGGCACCGCCTACGGGGCGAGCAAGCAGTACTTCGACAAGTACTGCGGCGACATCGAGGACCGGGAGTTCAAGACATATGAGGGCTACTATCACATGCTGCATGCTGACGGCAAGGAGGCATCCGCGGTATACACCAACGACTTTGCCAACTGGATTCTAGCGCGGGTCGAGGACAAAGCCGAGGCCAAGCTTTGATTGAGTTTGAGTTCGTGGGTGCGAGGCAGGGCAGGGAAGGGGCGCCGTGGTGCGTTCCGACAGAGATTCTTCTGGATGGATGATCTCGTGGCCCAGGTATCTCCTCTGGGCCGTTCGCGGTTTATCCGTATATCCACCAAGGCACTCCTGCATGTGATACGAATAGCTACATTGATTCTAGGCACTATGTGCTCTCCGGGTTTGAGGGCTTGTGATTTTACATACTAGCTGCTTCCAATCAGCTAGAATATCAACGCGTTGTCTCCCTTCCAATCTGCCAATTATCTATCCATCTACCTACCTACCTAGATATGGAAATCGGCCGAAAGCCCTTCCACTGCCTGCCTATGTCTCCGGACTGGCTTGTCTCGGATTGGTGCACACCGCGCCTGGTGGACAAGGCTTGGCCATGCCCAAATGCCCAAATGGACGTGAGCTGATAGCAGCTTGGCGGTCGTCCCACCCCAATCCTGGGGGGGATCCTCCAGTGCCACAGCACCCTGAAACGCACCCGGGTGCTCCCGACTCGTGGGGACTCGTGGGGCCAAGCGAGCCAAGAAGGTCGGTCTGCCTGACTGAGTATACGCGCCGCGACGTACCTTTAAATAAGGCGCCGATAACCTCCCGCCAAGCATCGCGACCTCCTCCCTCTTCTCCTAGCATAAACCGTCCCAGCAATCCAATCCATGCTCCGATCGATGGCTTCGTCCCCAGATGGTCCAGGGTTGTCGGCTGCGCTAGACTTGACAAAATGGCAGGCGAAAGCACTCCCGGCTAGGCCTATTAGGCCCACCCAACAACCAATGGCGTTCCTGCCGACGACCACACGCATCGGCTGCTGAAGGTTCCGGCGGCCCTGAATACGTCGCGTGCGACGGCGCCTACGGCGAAAGAAAGAGGCTCTGAGTAGGTAGGTGCCGAGCTTTCCGTAGCGGAAGGCTTAATGACCTCGCATCGGGAGAACACCCCTCCTTTCGCTCTCCGAGTTGGAGAGTTTATGGCTGCTGACAGAAAGAGCCAAGGCGCGGCCCGGGCTCAACAGTGATAGGCATCACTTCAGTTAAGCAGCTTTGCGCGGCTCTCTCGGGGTAGCAGCGGGGCAAGTGCAAAGCCACCTCGTTCCTTCTTTTTCTTGAATCCCTAGCACCTCTACTTCGGGTTCTTGCTCAGATCAATATCCCAACTGGACGAACTTATTGGCCTCGCCTTGTGCCTGCCGTACTCCAAGTCAGACATAATTACGGTAATTGTTCATTTCGCTCGCGTGGCTCGTGCATTCGCGACCATAGACACCCACGCACCATCCACAGTCCAACCCGGAGAGAAGAAAGATTAGTAGCAACCCGAATCGACGTGCAGCTTCGACGCCCTCCTCCTGTGTGACCCCCACAACCGGCCTCTTGGCCTCAAGTGGCTTTGCCTATCACGCAGCTGGCTGGTTGCCCTCGCATATATCCCGCGGCCCCCTACGTATTCGAAAGCCGCCACGGGCGCACTGCCTCGACGACCATGGAGCCCGACCTCTCCAACACAATCACCTTCGCTCCCCATCCCTTCCGGACCCAATCTCAATCTACCAACTCTCTGGTACACGCCACATCGCGCATGTCGAGCCACAGTCCTGCGCCCGCGCCTTCCGGCAGCGCTTCGACGAAAGACAAGCGGGTCGCAAATAGCACCGGCATCGAGACCACGACCGGCGGCGAAGACAAGACGATTGCCCGGCATCCATCCGGCGAAGGCACCGATGTCGAGAGCCAGGTAGCTGGCCGTCTCCCCCTTGGGGACGCACAGAGTGACCCATACGGCCTCTCTTCGCGGTACAAGACGGCCACACAGCTAGAGGAGATCAAGGCGAACACGTCGCGGAAGCGCAACGCCCGGCTGTCAGGCGCAGACAATGGCACCGTCAGCTCCACTGACGAAACCGCCAACTCTCGATTGGGGACCGGGTTGGCAGGAGGCCGCCTCGGGCAGTACATGCCCGGCTTCACGCGGACGGCCCTACAGGCGCGGCGTGTGCAGGGGTTCTACGAAGCTCAGAACGAGACGATCGAGCGGCTTCTCAAGAGCGTCGAGGAACACAGGGCCGAGGCCAGGCAGGAGCAGGGCGACGACCACCTCAAGTACCAGATTGCGGTATGGGGGTCCTTCGGGGCCAACATCGTCCTGGCTGCCTTGCAGATATACGCGGCCATCTCATCTGGGTCGCTGTCGCTCTTCACCACCATGGCTGACGCCATCTTCGACCCCATGAGCAATGTGACTCTAATAGTGACGAACCGTGCCGTGGGCCATGTCGATCCGTCACGATTTCCTTCAGGCAAGGCCCGCCTCGAGACGGTGGGCAACATTGTCTTCTGCTTCCTCATGACGGCCGTGTCCTTCATCCTGATCGCCTTCTCCGTGCGCGAGCTCGCGGAACACGGTTTCGGTAACGACGATGTTAAGAGCTTCCACCTGCCGTCTGTCATCGCGGTCGTGGTCGCGTTCAGCACCAAACTCGCTCTGTTCTTCTATACCTGGTCCATCAAGGACAAGTACTCGCAGATCCGTATCCTGTGGCAGGATCACCGCAACGACCTGCTTATCAACGGCTTCGGTATTCTGACCAGTGTCGGCGGCTCCAAGCTCATCTGGTGGGTCGACCCGGCTGGCGCCATCGTCCTCTCGGTGACGGTTGCCTTCATCTGGTTGCGCACAGCCTTCACCGAGTTCTTGCTGCTCGTTGGCGTCGTCGCCAATGTCGAGATCCAGCAGCTCATCACGTACATTTGTATCACGCACTCGGACGCCATCCGCCAGATCGACACGGTCCGCGTCTACCATTCGGGCCCCCGCCTCATTGCAGAGGTTGACATCGTCATGGACCCCGGGGCCAGCCTCATGGCCACGCACGACGTCGCTGAGGACCTGCAGTTTAAGCTCGAGAGTCTGCCGGACATTGAGCGCGCCTACGTGCACGTGGACTACGAGACAACACACAAGCCCGAGCATGCGTATAAGAAGGATCTGTGAGGAACAATCCGCACTTGCCGCGCTGCCTCCTCGGTGGCGCCACATGCTACCGACGCACCCTTGTCATCGACGGATGGAATACCAGTCGGCGGGTCGTCTACCTCGCCTTCTCCCGAGACGTCGTCAATGGTGTCGTCAGGGTCTGTGTCGGTGCTAGCAAGGCAGATATCGACGCAGGCGTCTAGAGCGCCTGCCGAGCCCGACGCCTAACTGTTGCGGGCTATTCAGCCTTGCCTCACTCCCCCTACAATCGCTGCAATCCCTCCAACTGAGCCGGGTAACTCGGTCAACGCTTTACAACAAGGGAACTAAAGACGTTACATTTGCGCTCTGCAATGGAAGGGGAAATGGTGGGACATGACAAGTGACAAATCCGTGTGCATACGTGTGCCGTTCCTTGGGTGCGACCGTTGTTACCAACATACCGATCGAAGGACGGGAGCTCGGATGTCCCGACGATGCGATGGCTTGTACATAGCCGTATTGAACATCCATACGCAAGTACACATACGACGGTATCTTCTAGTCTAATTATTAGAGCCTTTTGCAGCGTGTTATATTCGGGTTGTGTCATCAGTACCATGGTCCTGCCTAGCGAGGTCGGTAGGAGGTAGGCAAGTCTAAGTCTCATCCCTGGTATCCCCAGTCAGCCTTTTTTACCTAGTCGTTTCGTCGTAAATGGTAGCCGTCCTCCTCGCATTGCTATGCTAGCCAGAAAATGGAAAGGAAACGGCCCGGTGAAATCATCTTCACTCGTCTGACTTTAGGCTGCATCAGGATGCTCGCCTTTCAAAGAGTCCACTTCCCACAACTCGGGCATTTGAAGCCATGGTCTCGCTCCTGACTCGACTCGGTCCAGCCGAGATGGGCCATTATATTATGGTTGATGCTTGAGAACACCTCGCGTAGCCTCTCAGGCGCCGCGAGCATTTCTCCCCGGTGGAAAGCATTCTCGATCGGACTCGGTGGGAAGAGGGCAATGCACAACGCTGCACCATTCGTTGTCCACCGCGTTTTGTCTTCCGAGTGAACGAAAGCGACGCCACCGCAGCGACACGACGCAGTGAAGTCGATAGAGCGGATAAGAGACAGTGTTGAGCGGCGTAGGTGCCAGAGCAAGAAGTTGTGCGTAATGTAGCCACCGAGGTACGGGTCTCGGCCTTGCCCAAGGGGGATAACGTCTGGGAAGGAGTGTCAGGCATCGCAGAGCCGGTCAACGAGCAAGGATAAGCGGACAAGTATGACAAGTAAATGCTCTGGGGAGGAGGACAGGAACATTCCACCTACGTTCAACGAGGAACTTGTTTTGCCCGTACAAGATCTCAGTCCCCTCTCGGTTGATCTGCCGGCACGTCACAAGGAAGGCGACGGGCAGCCGTGGGAAGGACAATGAGGGATCGTATATGGCCATCTGGACGCCGCGAGACCGCCGGAACAGAATCTCGTACATGGGCAAGTGCCTGTTTGTCGGGCTGATGACGACGGTGCTGGGTGCGCGGAAGAGAAGTTCATAAATGGCAACCCGGAGCTCGGCTGGGAGATCGAGGAAGCCGCATCGCGGTGCCTTGGGCCTTGGACCGCAGCTCGGCTGCGACACAAACTGATTCGGGGCTGTTAATAGATACATGTTGCTCGCATTGGAGGGGGCTGAGAATTTTGGCTCAGCTAAGAGACAACCATGTGATCTCGAGTCTCTCCCAGAGTCGCCGAGCCAGTGCACTCAGGGGCAAAGTAAACAAGGGCTAACAAAGTTGGCAAAGCGGGTCTGCCGGACCGCACCGATGTACAGCATGGACCACAGCGCCCCGCACAACGACGAGTTGATCGTCGGGCAGAATATCAGATGATGGGGGTGGTGACGTTTGGCCCCGCGCTCTGTTACGTCTTGATGTGCAAGAACTGGGTCGCACTATCTGGGAGAGCGATGCCTCGCCTGGAGCTTAATGCGGCCACTGGGCGCCTCAAAGAACGGCGGGCTAAGGAAGGAATGTTCTGGCTTACAGTGTCGAAGCCTGGTGGCGTCCCCGCAAACCCAGCGACGTCCTTGACGGGATCGTAGATCTCGCTCGTAAGCATACTGCATTCCGGCAACCGCCGGGGCACTGTTCAAGGAGGAAAGAGGCGTCCGTCGTTGCCGTCGTTGTCGTTGCCGTCGTTGCCGCCGTGGCCGGTCACAAAATAAGGCAGGAGACGCCGGAGGCCAGCAGGGCTGCAGGGCTGCAGGCCCGGGTTGCTCGTCCAGACTCTTCGGGCAGTGCCGGCTGGAACACCGCGATAGGTTGGTTGGTTTGCTCGATCCGGGGTCAGCCCCCCGGCTGTGAGATCTCTCTCAGACGGCTACGGAAGGCAAACGTCACTGCAGCCGAGCAAGCCGAGCAATCAGGGTCCCCCAGTCGGCCCCTAGTTGGACCGCGCAGCTATGTGGTGGCGGCGGCGAGAGAGAACCTCCCTTCAATGCGGGGTAGAGTCCCTTTGAGTCTGGGCCGACGCGGGGTCTCGAGTCGGATGATGCAAACTAAGTAGGCAGTCCCCCGCAAAACTCGGGTCACACGTGGCGGCCAGGGCCAGTTGGTGCTAGCCAAAGAGCGCTGCTCTGCCCGTTGGCAAGATGGGGCGTCTGCTTTCGAGGCAGCACTCCAGTGCTCCATGCTGGGAATGGTTTCCTCCTTGCCTTTGGCTTCCGCCATTTTCCTGCTGCCTCTTCCTCTTTACGGCGGGACGCTGGCCATCTTGCGCAGCTGCTTGATGGCAGGAGCTATGATATCGGGAACAGCCTAAAGAGAGAACAAAGCTGGCCCAAGCTCCGCTCTCGGGAGAGCTGGGGCCGAACGCGAAAGCTACTCAGTAGTAGAAGAAAGAAAGGCCTGGAGGGGGCCCGGGCTCGGCACGGCAACCCTGGGAGCTTCGAGAACTCTTCCTCTCTCCAAGAATCTCTCTCACTGACCGTCCTGGCTAGCCGTGGGGAGCGTCAATTCCAGAAGTCGTAAAACCAAGATCACAGACTCTCTCGAAATGCATCCCAGATTTGGTTGCTCTACTTTCTCTCTCTCCCGCCCCTTCCTCCCTTCCGGTTGCTTCCGCCTTCTCTTGCTGCTTTGCTGCCCCAATTCCTGACCTGCAGGCGGCCTGGCTGGGCGATCCGATCAGCTCGTTTGTTGGTGCAATTTCCGGAGCGCCCACGGCCTATGGTTGAACGGCTGCCCCACCCGATGCTGTGTGATGATGCAAGTTTGCCAGCCGTGTCTTAGCGCGCCAGGGAGCAGCAACGGTCGGTTGCTGCTGCAGAAGAGGAGAGATAAGGGACTAGCAGACATGAGCATCACGAGGACCAAGAGGCCCCCAATGGCGTTCACCATTTCCGACCTCGAGGTAGACAGGGGGCAGTTCGTCGAAACAGGGAAAGGTTTTTTTCCCTCGTTTCCCCCCTCTTCTTCCTGTCGCCCTTCCCTTCATTTCTATGCTGAAAGGAATTGAGCCCTGCAATGCAATGTTCAGACTCAGCAATTAGCTCCAAGTCGTTGTGGTCCCGGGCGGTGCCTGACGACTAGCTCGTGTCTCACACCACGATGGTAAATTAGCCTGGCTGCTCTGCATGAGAAGCTCAAGAAAAGAAGCAAAGACCCAAAAAAAAAGCGCGCGCTGCATGGGCTTCACCCGCCGCCGCGTGCATTCTTCTCGTCACACCACGGGCTCGTCATGGACCAGGTCTGGTAACCTTCAGGGGAGTGCCGAGAAGGCAATTAAACAAAGAGGCCGTCCGACCCTGATCTCGCGTCGTGCCTACGGAAAGCCAAAATGGATCAGCCTGCAAGCGGCGGAGGAGGGCGCGTTGGCAATCCTTGGCCACACCAGCCCACCAGTCGAGGCCAGTCCAAACGAACGCTAGCGCCGCCAGTTGCCGTAAGCCATCGCTTTCGGCCGGGGTGCAGGTGCATCATCGGCGCTGAGTAGGAGGTAGGGGAGGTAGGGGGAGGTAGGTACCTACGTATGTACTGTAGTACGGTCGGTAGCTTAGCTCCTCATTATTGTTTTTATTACTCCAACCTTTTTTGCCGCCCAAGCTCAACCCCCCATCCCTCTTGCGCCGACCTGCGCCCCTCGCTCCCAACAGTCCGTAGGGACGCTCTTCCCAGTATCTGTATCCGGACCGACCTCTACCAGGATCCGCGTCGTCGACGATTTCCGTTTTGACGGCCTGCTCGAAGGTTCCCGCGCACAATGGCTGCGCAAGGGGAGGATGTGTATGCCAGTGTGAGTTTTGATTTTGTCCCGCGCTGCCGTCATCGCGCCGCCGCAGCCTGCAGATTTGTGCCATGGCGCGCTTGCCGAACCGGAGGAGCTCGCCGCCGCCCGCACCGCAAACGCACCACCGCTCTCGCGAGGTAACAGACGGCCAGACGAGCTAACCAGTTGCCTCCGCCGCAGCTTCTTCTGACCGATTCGTATCTCCCCGGTAAGCCTGCAAGCCCCAATGCCTCGCCGAACCCCAGCCTAACCGTTTGGCAGGTGCTCTCGTGCTCGCCCACTCGCTACGCGATGCCGGCACTACCAAGAAGCTGGCCGTCTTGGTCACACTCGACACAGTGTCGGCCGAGGTCGTAACGCAGCTCAAGGCAAGCCCTCCGCCCCCGTCCCCCAGGCCCTCTGTGGCCTCAGAGCCTCACCCAGCGCATGCTGCTAACCGCTCGCCCAGGCCGTGTACGACTATGTCATACCCGTGCCACGCATTCGCAACGACATGTCCGCCAACCTGTTCCTCATGAACCGGCCTGACCTGCACTCCGCCTTCACCAAGGTCAACCTATGGAAGCAGGTCCAGTTCCGCAAGATTGTCTACATAGACGCCGACGTTGTGGCCTACCGGGCCCCGGACGAGCTTTTTGATCTCCCCCACGCCTTCTCAGCGGCACCGGACATCGGCTGGCCGGACCTCTTCAACACCGGCGTGATGGCCCTGACGCCGAACCTTGGCGACTACTATGCTCTCATGGCCATGGCCGAGCGGGGCATCTCGTTTGACGGCGCCGACCAGGGGCTTCTGAACATGCACTTCAAAAACAGCTACAACCGCCTGAGCTTCACTTACAATGTCACGCCCTCTGCCCACTACCAGTACGTGCCTGCGTACAAACACTTCCAGTCCAGCATCAACATGGTGCACTTCATTGGCAGCGAGAAGCCCTGGGCCCAGGGCCGAAACGCCAGCGCTGGGGACTCGCCCTACAACGAGATGCTGGGCAGATGGTGGGCTGTATACGACCGTCATTATAGGAAAGAAGTAGGCAGCCTTCCCCATCCGGGCCCCTCGGTCCCGCCAAGCGGTTTGGGCTCTTTGCTGACTGCTACTGCCCTAGACCACTGTACCTATCATCACTTTCACGGACTCGGGTTCGCAAACGACACAGGCGGCCCCCGCTCCTGAGATCGTTCAGTATTTTGTGAAGGGAGAATACCAACCTAGGACTTCCTACGTGGTCCCCGTCGGACCACCCCCCCACGAGCCCGCAGGCTCCTCTCACGGTCAGCACTATGAGCATCAACCGATGCCTCCTCCCCCATTGCATTTTGAGCACCGTGAAGACCAACACCAACACCAACACCACCACCATCCCCAGCAGCACGATGAGTCGTCGCAGCATGATACGCCATATTATCAGCATCATGCCCCTCATCAAGACCAACCACACCACCACCACCACGACCAGCATGATAGTGAACAGCACCATGACCATGACCAGCCTCCTTCTGGAGGTCCTGTCCAACACACTGAGCAACCTCGTCCCTTCCCTAGCGATGCTATTCGATCTGAAGAAGGGACACATACTGAGGCTCGAGAAGACCAGGCACACGGCCACCAGCAATGGGGCCCTCCACCTCCGCCGGAGCACAAGCCTGAGCCTCCCCAACCTCCCGCACCAAGTTGGGACGCTCAATGGTGAGTTTCCCCCTATGTCGGCGCCCGCGTATCCAATGCTTCAACAAGCTAACTCGTTCCCAAAGGCACCCTCCGCCAGCCGATTCGAAGCCGGAAGCCGAAAACTTCCCGCAGACGCACTACGAGATGTCTTCCGATCCTGCTCCGTTCGTCCCTCCCGAACGATATCCGAGCCCGCCTAGAAACATGTGGTACGAGGTACCGAAAGAGCGGCCGGCGCCGGCTCACGAGCGGCCGAGGCCCATTTTCCCGTGGGAAACCCATCAGCCCCGGGCCACTCGTGTGTTCGCCAGCGACTCTTTCGAGCCCCCTGTGACCGAAACCGCACCCGATGAGTCTGGTGAGCACAAGGCTTCGTCGGAATGGCGTGCACAGGCTGAGCCATCAATGACAGGATCGTCAACCGCTGGGCAAAAGAGCGAGCCGGAGACGCCGACCACTCCCACCGTCCACGTCACCCCTTCGGATCCCTGGTCCTCCTTCACGCGGACGAATGCGTGGGACGACGTGCCCGAGATTGAGCGGTACGTCGACTCCATACAGAAGCACCGCCGCACTCGGAGCCAGGGCCTGAAGCTCGGGAGCCTTCCCTCTTCGAGCTTCGATCCGAATGAACCGGGGACGTGGATTCGGCGAGGTTCCAAGGTGACCGACTTCCCGAGTGAGGTCGATCGCCCGTCGTTACCCGTCACGCCCGCGCCTATTCGACGGCCAAAGTTTTGGGGTGGTGGTGGCCCCCACTTCGGCTTCGAAGGCGAGGACGATGATGAAGGATTGCCGGCCGCGGAGGGCGTGCCTACGCAGTCGGACTGGGTATGTGTGCATGGGATTAGGTGGTCTCCCGCAGACTGTCTCTGCGATTTGGCTAACGTCCTTCACTACCACAAGGACCCCGTAGCGCAGCTTCAGAAACTGGCTAGGCAGCAGTCAGAGGTGCTGTTGCAGCGACTGGGCAGTGGCGCCGGAGAGGCGCCGGATTCGAGGGATATTCCATCCAGGCCGCTTCCGTTCGGCTCTGAGGATTCCAGGTCTCCGACGTACGTCGCTCACGCGGCGCCCGCGCCGGTGCTGAGCCCTCAGCCTTTGAAACCGGGCTCGGGGACTCGGGTCATCCTCGCGAGCGAGCCAGAGGCTGTCCCAAGGACGACCGAGACGGGCGCTGTGGCCTCGTCTCGCGCGCCGATCCCGGAGCCGAGCTATTCTGGACCTGGCCTGGCATTCGAGAAAGGAGAAGATGTGCCGACCTTCGAGACGCCCGCGCTGCCGACCGAGGAGGAACAGGACGTGCTGGAGACGTGACCAGGGACGAGGCCGATGCCAGGTCCTAATGTTTAATGTGGACAGCAACGCAATCCATCGCGGAGGACGCGTGACGACAGCCGTAACTATGTACGATAACACATGACAGCCGCCACGGAACGCCTCCCGGGGACCGGCCAGGGAAGAGTAGCAAGCCGGGCGAGAGGCTTAGGACCACACCGGTTGGGACCGGTTGGACCTAGATCAGAAAGGCAATGAAGGACCTTTTTTTTGGTTTCGCGCGGGGACGAGCGGCGGAAGAAGGGTATGGTAACGGCAAATCATGATTCAATGTGTCGTGTGTTTCAGGCACTAGCAAGCAGGTATTGGGTTCCGTGCTCATTCGAATACGCCCAGATCTATGTATGCCTTTTTATGCCGTGTTGTGTTGTGTCTTTTCTTTCTTTCCCCACTTCCTTTCTGTTCCACGTTTCCCTTTCACCTAGGATGGATGGATCTTGGTCACAATATTGTGTGCTGTGTTAGGGTGCATAGGACGAGGCAACAAAACCATACGGAGGGTGAGGTACGACGAACTGGACGCCTGTCCTCTGCGCTTTTCGTCACAAAATCTTGTTAGGTTGTCTCTGGACTCAGCATGGAACGGCGATGGGCATTCTAATTCAGCAGCACCCACGTTGCCCCCCCCCCCAAAAATTCTTTTCTTTTTTTTTATTTGTTTCCCCGTATTTCATCTCTCTACTCACACTTGGGTTCCGGTTTGCTCTTGGCTATTTGTTGGGATCGTGGAAAATTAGCCTCCTCCCCCCGCCCCGTTGGTGTGGGAAATCAGGGATGGATACATGGGTACGAGATTGCAAGCATTCTTACGTCGGCATTGGAGGTTCCATCGGGCATTAATGTTCCTATCTCGTTCCAGAGGTATATACTTGTTCGGCAGTGGTTTAGTGTGTAAAGGCAGATTGAAAACATGAGCTGCATTCGCCTCTAGCTTGCTTCCAGTACTCGCAAGGTGATGGGACGCTATCTGATGTATGTGGTGCTTCTTTTGTGCGACATGTGCTATGCATAAGGTCACTTGAGTTGAGGCAATCGGCTAGGCTTCATGCCAAACCGGGAAGTTGTCATGAGATCTGACTTTATTAATCATTATAGTAATAGATTTACTTTTATCTTTTCCTAGCCGACCCCCTCGGCTGCCTAACCACCAACGTGGCCACTGAAAATCTGCCTCGGCTCCTCAAAAGTTCTTTCCCGTATATGGGCTCTGAACGCTGGCAAAACCCTGGGGGCATTGCTTGCCCAGGCCCACGCTGCCGCTTCGGATATAGCAGATCTTGGCTGTCGTGCAAGCCTCGCTCGTGCAATTGGGGCTGCGCACACTGCTCTTGCCCTGGTACGTGTTGAATAGCGTCGCCAAGGTCCGGTCCTTCTCCATGGCCTCAGTCACACGGTGCCAGAAGGTCGCGTTGAGCGGAGCGCTCTCGGGCCAGTTCGCGGCCGGGCCGTAGGCAGCCCGCGTGCTGTACTCGAACTGAAAGGTCGGCCCGTTTCCGTCAAGCGCTGAATAGCTGTTGACATCCGAGTAGAAGGTGTAGGCATCGAAGATCTCCCAAGAGCCCGTGTCAACCTCGTACATCCGGTAGCCCGAGTTGAGGTTGGTTAAGGGGGTGATGGAAGGCCCCACCCAGGCAGAGGCGATGGCGTTATTGGCGGTTTGGTTCGTGCCGTTATTGTTGTAGTAGACAAACGCTTGATCTAGAGACTGTGTCAGCAAGACTGGAGGGACAGCAGGATCAAGGCTGCGAACCCTCGTGGGTGTGCCCGAAAAACACGTTGGCAATGACATGTGGGGAGTAGCGCTCAATGATTTGATACAACATGTCCGAGCCATTGGGCATCGGGTTGCTGCCATCCCAGCCAGACAAAACGTGGCCCACAATCCACACGCGCTGGCCAGCGTCCTCGGCCTTCTGTAGCTCCTGGATTAGGAACGAGAACATGCCCGAGAAGTCGGGATCGGCTGCATGCACAGCGGTGTAGAAGTTGTTGCGATAGTAAAGGTCCGTGTTGAGGGTGATGATCCTTAAGCCCAGCGGGTGCACCACTGAGTAGGCGGCGTAGTGAAGCGACGCCTGCTCCTGCGTAGCCTGATCGATCCAGCCGTAATGTTCCCACAGCTTCGACACGTGATCGTAATTCCACGAGAATTGCTGACCTAGAGGACCGTTGTCGTCAATGGCGTGGGCCACATCCAAGTTATCGGGGTTGGTGTCGTGATTGCCTAGGGCAGCATAGATAGGGCCGCCGATGTAGCTCTTGAACATCTGCCATATGGCATCCTCAGTGGCCTCGACGTACGCCTGGGAGCGCATGTACTGCGGATCGTGGGCAACCAGGTCACCGGTGTAAAGGGTCAATGCCGGAGGGTTTGACGCAGAGGTACCCGTGAGGGTGTTGATGGACTGGAGAGCGGCTAGAGCGAGGTAAAAGGGAGAGTCGCATTTGTAGTAGCCGAACAAAGGCGCCGGATTCACGATTGGTACCGCAGTGCCGTTTACAGGAGACTGATACCGGCAGCACATGCTTGATGTGCAGTTTGCCTCTGAGCCAGCCTTGTACCTAGTATCTAGGTACTGTTAATTTCTCATGCTGACGGCCATAGGGGCAAACACGCTTACCCAGGTGAAGATCAGATAAGTGCAAGACCTTGACCCTCTTTCCGCTGCGGCACGGCTTCTTAACCTTTGCCGGACGTTCTTTGGGGAACACAGCTTTAGTGGGAATGACTGGGGGCTGGGTGCACCAAGAGTTGGAGCTAAGATACGCGCAGATGTAGCGGCCGTCCAAGCCCGCCACATCAGCCTTTGCCAGGATCTGGGCCCAAGGGGCACCGAAGCTGCCAGCCTCGTAGTTCTGCTGGCAGGCCGAATTGGTGTTGTAGCCGGTAATCTGGCACAGCTTCACAAAAGCATCGGGCAGATGCTCGGGCGCAAGACGGGCAACGAGCTGGCCCACCGATAGGGCGGCAACGCACTTGGAGCAGTTGCTAGCGAGGCCGGTGTTGTTGGCAGCAATGATCCCCAGGACTTCTGTGATGGCCGCCTCAACAATGATGTCGGCGGTGGCATCGGTTAGGTTGGCCAGAGCCACCGGATACACAACCGGATCTGTATCATGAGCCGGCAGGGTCTCTGGGTTAGTCAGGTTGACTGGGAAAGTGATATTCAGCACAGGGTCGTAGATGGCAGGCTGGGGCTCATTGGTGGCATCCGGCTTGGCTAGACAGGCTGGTTAGCTAGGAGGCTTAGTTGGCTGCTGATTGCTACAGCGCGGCTCAACACAAACCATAATAGCTCGGGTAGACCGAGGTTGGGAAAGCCGTCGGCACCGTGTAAGTGGCTGCTAGGCCCGGGAACGTCACGTTCTGGGCTGAGCTAGATGAGGCTGCCAAGGCGACAGTTGCCGCCGCTAGTAGCTTCAGAAGGGATCTCATAGTGGCTGTGGCTTTTCGATCCGCGGTCGAGTACCAGACGGCTTGGCCTGAGCTTTGGGGTTCGGGCGAAAAGACGGAACAGGGGGCTAGGCTTCTGGAGGAGGGCGGGAACCTCGAGCTTCAAATAGCTCCCACATCGACCGGGCCTGGTAGCGGGGATGGGCTGGGCTGGGCTTGGGTGCCCTGCAGCCGTTCCAGAGCTCCGGAGAGGAAGGGATGGAACTAGGGAGCGTGAGTAGGCAGAAGAAGCTGCACAAGGGCTGCGCGGAGCACGATGCAGGCTGACTTGCGTGCTGATCCCTACCAATGGATACCGGGCACTTAACCGGACACCATGCGGATGCTAACATGCGAGCGCGCCGAACGAGTGACGGCCCAGTGGAGCTTGCAGCAAGGCTGGAATCGCAGTCGGTGATGAAGGGCGGGGAAGCCCTGGGTCGTGGTCGAAACTAGGCTAAGACCCGCAAGAACGTGCGTGTCTAAGAGGCGCTCATAGGCTTGAGCTTGGCGTACCTGCAGGGGCCAGGGCTATCTTGCTGGCGGAACCAGCAGCCTACTGAGCACTACTATTCCGTACTGCGTATTAACCACCGGAGATGACCTAGGCAAAGAGGCCTGGAGCAATGGTGAGCAAGTCTCGATGCAACGTGCTCGGGTAAGGCGGAATGACGCCCGGCGCCACACATGCAAGCATGCGCGGGCAATTTTCGCAAAGGTTCACCGAACGTCTCAGCCGGGGCACTGATAGCTAGCGATCCAGCGGACCGTCCATCCCAGGCTGGCTATCTGATTGTGCTGCACCACCTCGGCTGGCTGAGGTCGGGAGATGGGAGCGAAATGCGCCTATCGACAAGCCAAGACAAAGCCCGTCGGTTGCTGCTCAGTGAGAAGGCAGTTTTTTTAAGGTAGGTACGGTAGCTAGTAGTAAGGTTTCCAAGCCATGATAATGACATCTGCTCGAACCGCCAGAAAGAGTCGCGCTCAGGGGTTGCTATGAGAGTAGGTTGCTTGCAGACCTGGTACCACTCCTACAAACTTCAGCATCACATCACCTTGGATGT
The DNA here is from genome assembly GCA_021432635.1 of Thozetella sp. PMI_491. Taxonomy (NCBI): domain Eukaryota; kingdom Fungi; phylum Ascomycota; class Sordariomycetes; order Chaetosphaeriales; family Chaetosphaeriaceae; genus Thozetella; species Thozetella sp. PMI_491. Next base: position 569,835 of record MU270047.1, read on the forward strand.
TCGGTCACGTTGACCTGCGGATTTTCTGGCTGAATGCTCGTCTCAGAGGCTTCAGAGGCTCGGCGTTCAGCACAAAAAAAAACAACAAAAAAAAACCTCCCCCCACAAAAACCCACCAAAAACTGGCGACACTCTTTTCGCCTTCAACCTCTCTCCATCCTAGCATTGGTCGAGGCCACCGAATTGGATCCCCACGTGCATAGGTGAGATCGGAAGTTGCTCGATAGGGAAACAAACCGCCTTCTGGAAACCACGGCCTGCAGCGTCTCGGGAAGCCGACCCCGCACTCCTATCCAGAGCGGCACAGTTCTGAGTTCTCCTACCTTGGGTACCACCTAAAGTACCTTACCAACCTTAGGTAGCTACAGCAGGTACCTGTACAAGGGAATTTAGGGAACGCGCCGGAACTGGCCCAGCGGCCCTAGCCCCGCTAGTCTTAGTCATTACACGTGACCTCTCACGGGTTGCGCGCGTGAATTGGGTGAGCTAGTGTGGGACTGCCAGCCTGGTGGATGGCCTTACCTCACTTATCAAGGCGAGGCAGGCGCGATAGGCTGTACTTGTAGCCTTCTTCACCCTCCCCCCCTCTCGACTAAACACAGTCGCCTCCCCGCCCCCTCGAGCAGCAGGAGGCGCACGAATCGAGAGGCCTCACCTTGGGGACGCGCTGCTCTGCATCTGCGCCGTCCTCAGGACCCGACGGGCTTGCCCATGACTGTGTCGCAAAAGGCTCTCTAGCGATCGCAGACACAGAATCAATGACACCGAAATCCACCGAGACATCACCAGTTCCAAATATATCTTTACCAACTACGCGGAGGCCCAAACGACAGGCCAACAAACGGCGATCCAAGCCTGCCGCCAAAAAGCTCTACGCCATCCGTGGCATCTTGCAAGAAGAACGGCGCGCCGGGAAGCTCTTCTACCAGATCGATTGGGAGGACGACCCAGAAACGGGAGAGAGCTACGATCCTACTTGGGTAGGTAAACAGCCCCCTTGCCGATGAAGTACCTGTTTGCTAATTTCCTTGCCTTGTAGGAGCCATCAGAGAACGCGAACCCCGAAGCCGTCGCCGACTGGACTAGCCGCAGGACCGCACCGCCGCCCCCGTCTGCGCCTGTGTCTTCCCGCGCCGACAGCGAGGACCTCCCACTTCAGCTGAACAAGCATAGAAAGCGGCCCCGATCTAGTACTGCCTCCAGTGCAGGGTCTCAGAAAGGAAGCAAGAGGCGACGAGACGACGTCGAGGTCGATTCGGCTGTCGCTCACAGTGGCGCATCGCTCCCGGCAGCAGCAGCACCCAGGCCTGGCGGTCAGCTCGTAGTGGAATTATCGCCACATTCTAGCCTAGATCCGTCCGCATATGTGGTGATTGACCCATTGCAGTCGCAGTCGCAGCCGCAGTCGCAGTCGCTGTCACAAGAACCACCCCGAGGTAGCCAGAGCCTACCAGCTGGTTCGCAGGGTGGACAGAGGAAGGATATCTACAGCCTGTCCACCATTCCTGACTCTCAGGAGTTCTCGCAGTTGTCTCTTTCGCAGTGGTCATCTGCAGAAAGTGGCTTGATTGCACAGCCGGATTCCAGGCCCAACTGGCTCAGCCAAGCCGCCTCTCAAATCAGGACCGCTTTCACTGACGCGAGCGGAACCCCGACGGATGCTCATTCGCTCGCCTCCACCACCTCAGAGGTGAGCCAGAGAAGGTCCGAGTCGGCCCTAGACATACCCTCGAGGCAGCCTGACCACCCGCGCGACTCGTTCCAGACGGTCTCTGCAAGCATTCAGAACGCCAGTGCCACCTCTGACAAGAGTATTGCATTTGTTCAGCCTCTCCCCTTCCCATCGAACTCCGCGAGCTCTACAGCTTCACCGTGCCACGGTCCAATTCCACTGGGCTTGACTAGGCTCGTCAACCCCATCTCGCGCATTCCGGAAAGTTCGCAAATCGAGCAGGAAAACACGAGGGAGAACAACTCGCGCGAATCATCGCCGGTGTATAGTATTTGTACATCAAGTGGCCCGGATACTCCTCGCGACGTTTCCGCGCTCACTTCGGCGTCCCCACCTCCTTCAGCTCAGATATTCCCACCCCTGGGCAGCAATCAGGGAGTTATCTTTACTGAAAGCGAAGAAAGCTCGAGCTCGAACCTATCCGAGGGAGATTCTCTTTCTAAGTCAGGCGCTCTCACCCCAGGAGCTGCCCAGCGAAGCGATAAGAGCCAGTCCGATTCCCAAGCATCAAGGCTGGGCCTGCCACCGAGCGAGCCGGACGAAAACACGAGACACCGGATCATCGCGACTCGGACGGGTGTCTCACGGCAGTGCAGTCCACAGCCAAGTTCGAATACAACCCTTCGTTTTGGGCGTGTGGCGCTAGCGTTTGCTTCCGCATCTGGGTCTTGCGAAGGCGAGAATCCCAGCCTTGGTGGTGTCGACAACTGCTTCGTCACTCGCTCGACTGAATCTAGACTATATGAGCAGCAGTTAGAGCCCATAGGCCCAACGTTTCCAAGAATTCAAACCAACATGGCGACATCACCCAATCAAGAGCCTTCGCTACCTTCCGTGGTGTTCCCTGACGCCTCGCTGAATCCGATGCCCGACAGCATCACCCCGGAGGTTAACACTTCGCAAGCGCTTTCTTTGGAGCAGGCACTGATCTCGCCGTCAACGATGTTACCCTTGGGCGACAGCGAGCCTCTCGCCTCTGGAGAGACCCTGAGCGGGCAGCCAGATATTACTGGTTTGCTGATGGATCCCGCCTTGGACCCTAGCTTAGGACTCGAGCCCTCGAGTATCATCCAGTTGTCAGCTGTGGACCAGTTGAAGCAGGTGCTAAGTCTCTCCCCTGAAATCCCGCCCTCGCTTGAGATGGACGGGGAGGATGCGACGGTCGCCCCTGCCGACTTGTCAACTGCACTCGGCATTGGCATCGACATGCCGCTACTTGATGTCAACCTGGGGAGCGGCCAAGTTGTTCCGGAAGGGCTTACCAATACTGTTCTCCCTGGGATCGAGATTGATAGCCCAGCATCCGTAGAGGAAGATGAAGACGCCCAATTGCATTTTTCCCTTGAGGCCTACACTCGGCCGCTGGCGCCTGAGAATGAGTTTTGGGTCACTCTACCCTTAGCGACTAGCACGCGTCACTTCTATCTGGACACAATCCTCCGGCACAAGGAAACCATGACGTCCTTCGGGGAGATCTTCCAGGGCGAGAGGGACAGAATGCCTGATGAGAGTCTCGTGGCAAAGATCGACAAGCTCTTCGACGAACTATATGACCTGTGTGATCTTCCTGCGTACGCCGGTAGCCTCCCCGACATGGCGGATCATGAGATGAAGAAACATGCGACTGGCACAAACAGCAAATACTCGTTCGTTTTTGAGTTTTTGGACCAGATCCGGGACACGAATGCCCACGTCCTTATCATCTCCCGGCCGGGCCGAGCGTTCATCTATCTTGACGCCATTCTGGCCTCCGGCTTCGACTATGACCACCTCGGCGCAGGCCCCGTCCCGACTAGCCAACCCGAGGGATTGTTTGTGACTCTCGCTAGCTCGGATCAAGAAATCCCTGACTACCCGGTGCTTGATGTTGTCATCAATTTTGATCACACAGCAAGGGATATCAGGTTCCCGAACGCTCTATGTGTCCTGTACCTCGTCGCTGCGTGCACCATTGAACACATTGATCTGAAGCTCACCCGCGACATGGATCCCATGGAACGACGGAATGCGATGAACTACGCCACAGTAGTCGCGCGAAAGTTCCTGGATGACAATGATGGAGATAAGCCGAGGCCTCACGAGGCGGCGCAGCTTTTTGCCGACTATATCAACAATCCGTCAGCAAGCAGTATTGAGTGGGAGCCCGAGGAGCTGCCGGACCTAGTCTTTGACTTCTGGCTCAACTCCCAGGCTTCTGCAGATAGGTCGCAGCAGCAGCAAGGATCATTTCAGATCACCGAGGAGTCGGCCTGGTCAGGTGGTCGTAAACGCGAGCTTGTGAGTGGCACACGAAATAGGAGTTCCTAGTGATACATGCTAATGATTTCCTAGGATGCCGATGTGGAGGAGGTCGCTCGGAAGCGTGCCAAGCGAACCCAAGGAGGACTTCCCAAACCCCCACCACAGTTAAGTGATTTGCTCAGGAGCACGTTGCAGAGTTGTGCAAATATTCTTCCCGACAGCAACCTTGAGGTGGAGGTCAATGTTGCCCAACTGGAATCCATGGCGGCTAAGGTGCGTGATCATTCTAAAAGCTCATCTGCTTGCCGTCTTGCTGACAGCCTGGCTAGATTTTTGAGCTAGAAGAGCGAGTGAAGTCCAAGAGCAGCCTCTTGGTAACCCTTGAGAACCTGTGCAAGTCCCAGGAAATGCTGGTCAAATCTCATGAGCGTACTACCAGGAAGATTGCTGCCAAATACTACGAGGCGCTGAGCGAGCGGGGCGTATTCGAAAAGGAGCACAACGAAGCAGTCGAGCAAGCACAGCAGGCGAAGAAACGAGCAGAGGAGAGCAAGGCTCAAATTGCCACCCTCAAAGCCAAGATCCCGGTTCTAGAAGGGAAGCTTGTTGAAGCGAATGCTACCCTCTCTAACTCATCCAATCCAGAAATCGCTCGGTTTGGTGAGCTGGCCAAGGAGCTTGACGAGGCGCGTGCCAAAGTCCAATCCCTAGAGAAGAGGGTTGCAAGCGTGCAGAATGAGGCCGAATATAGCCGACAAGCGTATCAGGATGCCTCGAACCGGCACAGCGAGCTGAGCTCCGAGAATGCCGCCCTGGCCAAGCAAGTGGCAGAGCTTGAGAAGCTGGCGAGCGACAACTTGGTGAAGATCCATCAAATCCAAGCAGAGAACGAGCGGCTTGAGGACCAACGCATGATGGAGGAGCTCCGGGCCATTGCAGCAGACCGCGAGCGCGAACTTGAACGGGTCCGCGAAGAACTGCGCGTGCTCCGGAACGGCCGCCGCGAGACCCGGCAGGCCAGCGTTCCGCGGAGCCCACGCATGGGTGTTCTGAGCCCGCGAAATGGCAGAGCTACTGGAGGTGGCAGTCGTGGCACCAGTCCAACGCTTGAGGGGAATGCCGCGGCGGGGACTGGAATGAGTTTCTTGAGCCCCGGCCAAAGCAATGGGCGTTGGGATCACCTGCACAACTACTGAGGGTACCAACACGCAATGGGGGATATGACAGCAGTGCCCAGCAAGGCTTGCTCGTTTATTTATCCCGCAATTCCAAGCATCTATCTTGCAAGTCAAAGGGGTCCCTCCATCCCCTAGTAGCAGGATTCATTATCACGACTACCTCATGACCGTCTCCGGCTTACGATGGACTAGCTTTCTTTTGGCGCCAGAGCATTGCATTATTGCACCTGGCACTGAGATGCCTCAGCCGAGGCCAAGGAGTTTTGCCTGTTTCATTTTGTATTTGATATGTGTACGTACAGATGGGTAATGAGGGTTATGGTATAGCTCCCTCACACGGCGACGATATGGGGGTAGATCAGAATAAATAGGACTTTCCCAGGAATATCTGTTCCCTTGGGATTCCATACCTAGTTTTCTTGTCCCTGAGAAGCGCCTGATTCTGTGCTGAAGAGAGTGGTGGAGGCGATGCATTTGCTCACTTTCCCAGAACTCATACGGTTGGCAGCTGCCGTCACGTCTACGAGCGTACATCCAGGTTACTCAAGAGAGTGCTTTGGGGGCGCGACATACACTTTCAGTTTCAGCAAGCCGAATTACCTATCTTTCTTTCTACCCCTCGTACAACAACGGGACGGAGTATGCAGCAGCACACACGCCCTCGGGCCACAGCAACAAATGATACCAAAGACTCTATCAACTCTCGATTCCACACCACTTGCATAAAAGAAGCCCCAAGCGTGCCTCGCTCCGTCTTAGTCTAGTTGAACATATACAGGTTTGATTTTGGTCGGCCGGTGTCCATCTCTTTTCCCAGCGAACCCGAGGATGGAAGTGAGGCAGCGAGAGCTAGAGGGCAGCGGCTGGACCGTTGTTGGATCGAGCTCTGCCGGTCCAGTTGGGTCCGCCTACTTGCTCTCCTCCGGGTAGAGGTCCTCCTTGAGGACAACACCGAGCTCCTCCCGCAGGGACTTGAGCTCATCAAGATACTGCTGGTACTGGCCCTTGTTCTCGACCTTGGCCTTGATGCCTGAGAAGGAAGGACGAGTTAGCTCTGCACGCGGCCAGGGACTGTAATGCGAGGGATCCGATGCTTCCTTACCCTCAAAGATCCTGACGGCGGTGGGGAAGTCGTTAACTCTCCGGGCGGCCTTAAGGGCGGCGATAACGACCGACGGCGAAGGCACGAGATCGTAGGCGAAGGCGTTGTTCAAGTTGCGCTGGCAAGAAAGTCAGCTCTTTGGTCCGCTTGCACAGTAAACTGCCCGAGCCTACCTGCAGCTCGAACACATCCTGCACGCCATCGAACTCCTTCTCGTAGCTGTCACCCGAGAGCACCGCGTTAGCCAATTGAGCTTTCTCGACATCTTGGTCTATCCATTGGACCTCTCCGGCATCATATACACCGGCTACCGCGACGCTGGAGCTCGGCCGGAGCTCCCTTCGGCGGCTTCCGGCCCCCATCGTCCGATGGGGGGTGTCGGGGAACTTACCGGGCGCTGAACTCCTCAAACGTCTCCTCGTGGTCGGAGCGGACGCGGGCGGTGGTGCTGAAGTTGCTGCTGGGGACAGCGATGAGAGAGGGCACGACGAGCCCGGCGCGGGCGGCCAGAGGCTGGGCCGGGCGGGCAGCCAGCACGGTGGTGTTGGCGCGGAAGAAGGTGGCCGAGGGACCACGGACGGCCGCGCGAAGGAGGGAGGCGGACATTGTGGGTTGGTCGAAAGGCGCGACGCCGGTCGGGTGAGGAGAGAGAGAGAGAGAGGCAGAGGGGAGATGAGAGATCTGGTGGTGGTTGCTGGACGGACGCTGGCGTGTCACCACGGGCTCCAATGGCGAAGATTGGGTGAGTGCTTTCGGAGAGAAGAGGTGACGATGAGTGTGGCATCGAATGATCTTTCGGCTACGCCTTTTTCGCTTACTTGACTAGCGTTTTTCCTGGCCCGGTGGCTCCTGAGGGTGCAGAGCAGCCACACCATCTGTCCGTGCGCAGGCAATTTGGTCAGCAACGAATGTGGCGCGGCCCAATGGCACAGAGGATATTGCTATTCAATCCCGCTTCCCGCTGTGGCTTGACCTAGAGAGCTCCGACAAAACTTTCGAGCCTCCCTCGCATTCCCAGACAAGCAGTCTCCGGGTGCGACCAGGCGTACAGAGGCATCGTTCGGAAGCTAAGAACCGTGTTCGTAGGTCCACCACCACCCATAGAGCCCAATTGATGCCTTTCAAAGTTATCCATGTTTGCGGTTGCGCTGCCGCGAAGCTATGGAGAGTCTCTCCCGCGGCGGACTGTGAGGTGTTTTCTGGGGGGATATTTTTGGGACCTATCTCGCGACGGGTTTGCTTGCATGCTTCCCGACGACGAAAGTCCCCTTCGTTCCAGCGCCCAAGATCGAGCACCAGGAGGAACAAACAGTCTTCACCCAGGCCGGACCTCTGCACAACTTTAAAATCTGGAGATGAGCTGTTTCTCTCCCGACGACACCCGCGGTCTAGCTACGAAACTCCACTCGGAATAGCCCTAGTTGCTCGGGGGGAGCAATCGTGCGATAGGTTATTTTTCCCGTCTAATACATACTGTAGCCATGTGATTATCTCCGTCCGTTCCGCCAGACTAGCTCGGTCTCCTGAAGGGGAATTTAAGGCACCGCCCGCCTTGCTTACACCATCGACCGAGGCAGTTCAACTCAATGTGGGTTCCTCTCGGCGTCAGGAGCATCTAGGCTTGCTGGATACGGAGTCGGGTTTGGCGCAGAGAGACTCGAGGCATTTTGCTCGCCCTCGGCAAAAGAGGCGGATGGCCCACTTCGACCCAAACCCCCTGCAGCTGGAAAGAAAAACAGAGCGATGGGTCATGTGTAGTGTCACGTGACGTAGCATTGGTCTATCTCAGCTATGGAGTGCTAATGGGCCTTCCTTTCCCCTGGAAGCGCCTCTGATTGGATGGTAGGGAAAAGGGGACGGGAAAATGACATGCAGGCCGCTGAAATGAAAAGAATTTTGGAGCTCATACATCGGACCAAGTGCTAGGCCGTGTTGGGGAGTGGTTCCCCTTTGCGATACCAGTCCCTATCAATATTTTGATTCCCGAGCCTCTCGATTGTTCCAAATGAAACCCCTGTTGCTGCGAACTTTCTTCACCTCTTTTCTTGCCAAAAGAGACCCGTGTTCTATTTCAAGCCAAGGCGACCGGTGCCTTTTTCTTGTCACTCCTTCCCCCTGTCATCTTTTGACATTTTCTTTTTCTTCTCCTTCTCATTCGCGGCTGATCTAGCGCTTAATTTCGCCTCGCTGTCGGCGCCCCCCCAGTCCGCGGAGCCCGTCGTGTGCCCACGTCACCCTAGTTTCTCAACCACAAAACCCCGTAAGTCTCCTCCCATCGCGGTCCCATCGCGCTTACCCATCCCTCCTCCACTGCCGCAATTGAGTCTGTTCTGACCATCTCCCGCGCCTCCTCAGATAGACGCAATTGCGCAGACCGGACAATCCCAACCTTCCACGATGGCGACCGAACTGTCCTCGTTCCTCTCCGACGTCGAGATCGGAATCCCGACACTCGACCGCCCCTTTGGCATCAACCTATGGGCTCTGTTCGGAAAGGCCTGGGAGCCCCTCGTGGGCTACCCGATCGAGGACTTCCGGTTTGTGGCGGGCGTTACCCCGATGTCCACTCTCAAGGAGACGGGGATCTTCATCATCATCTACTACACCGTCATCTTTGGCGGCCGGGAGCTGATGCGCAACCGCGAGCCCTTCAAGCTCAAGACCCTCTTCTTGATCCACAACTACCTCCTTACCGTCGTCAGCCTCGTCCTGCTGGTTCTCTTCATTGAGCAACTGCTTCCCACCGTCGTCCGCCACGGTATCTTCCACGCCATCTGCGACGCCGAGGGCGGATGGACCCAGCCTCTGGTCGTCCTCTACTACGTATGTTGGAATCCGCCCTAGAACAGCCGCGTCCGGGCTACCTCGCTAACCCTTTCGTCGCAGTTGACCTATCTGACCAAGTACCTGGAGCTCCTCGACACCTGCTTCCTGTTCCTCAAGAAGAAGCCGCTGAGTATGCAACCCTCGAGATCGACTGTGGTCAACCCATCAATCACTTTCTAGGAGATGGCTAACAAGGAGCTTCTCTGCAGCTTTCCTCCACTGCTACCACCATGGAGCCACGGCTCTGCTCTGCTACACCCAGCTGATCGGCTCGACCGCCGTCTCTTGGGTCCCTATCACGCTCAACCTGACGGTCCACGTCGTCATGTACTGGTACTACTTCCAGAGCGCGCGCGGTATCCGCATCTGGTGGAAGGAGTGGGTCACTCGCCTGCAGATCATCCAGTTCATCATTGACCTTGGTATGCCGTCCTCCCACGCGCCAGCCCAGACGCCCTCAGCCCGAAACTCCGTACTGACTGTGATATCAACAGGATTCGTCTACTTCGCCTCCTGGACCTACTTTACCTCGACCTACTGGCCGTGGATCCCCAATGCCGGCAAGTGCGCGGGCGAGGAGTTTGCTGCGTTCTCGGGCATTACCATCCTCAGCTCCTACCTTGTGCTGTTCATCTCGTTCTACTTCGCCACCTACAGCAAGGACGGCAAGAAGACGACGACCCGCAAGTCGCTGCGCAAGATGAGCCAGGCCCCTCTGCCCGACCCGCATCTCCTCCTCAACGGCGGCCACTCCAACGGCTCGGCCAAGACCTCGGGTGCCAAGACCAACGGCACCACCACCCGCTCGCGCAAGGCCTAAATTCAAACTCGTGGGCGACTCGAATCAAAATTTACCGGGCGCGGCCAAGAGACAGCGAGCTGCACAAGTACTTGCGTCATGGTGGATCGTGAGTTCACACGCTGAGCCCGGCTGGCGCCTTTCGCCACCTTTCTCCGCGCTGTATTATTGGCATTTTCCATTGTCATTTCTCGGGAGTTCTGACGAAGATAACATAAACGACACGGCGACATTCGGCGTGGGAGGTGCTTACGAGGTACGGTTCGCGGCGCTCACACCCCGATGAGAGGGAAGGTGTGAGCCCCGCGGGGCACGAGTCCGCGGTAAGGTGTGCGGCATATCACGAATTGGCAAATAAGCCTGGTGTATGATGGAATATGGTTCGGCTTGGTTGGCTGGGCCGCATCGGCTATCTCCGTTCCCCGTGAAAAGAGGAACGCGTGGGCGAGACCGTTGACTGTTGAACCGATCAACAACCATTGTCTTTTTTTTCCTCTCCCCCTCGACCCCACTCCTGACAGTATGTCAGTGCCTCTTTCCTTTTTCTTTGTCTTCCTTCGATATTTCCTCCTTCATGTCTGATATGTTGTGTTACAAAATGGCCTTGTTGCTAGGTAAAAGATATACGGTGGCACAAGAGGACCGATAGAGAATATTAATGCTACATTTACATTTTCCGTAACGAGAGGGCATCACCTGAATCCAAGCCTGCTGGATATCGGTGCAGTAGAAGCTGCAACGATCGACTTGTGTCTGGTAGCTGCTGGTCCACAGGGAACGAGGCAGCTGCGTGAGTCGGTGAGAGCAACCGATACCGCTGTCTAACCCATGTGTCCCTGTAAGTGGAAAAAAAAAAAAAAGGTCTAGGCGTACCAGAGCATGGTTGCGCCTTAAGCTAATGTATCGTTCACCCGAGGCCGATAAGCGATAAGTGTAAAAGTTGGGCACACCGCCCGGCAGTATCCACCTATCCCCGCCAATTTTTTTTCGAGCTCCAGCCGCTGTACATTTTCCAAAGGCGACTGGCACGACCAGAAGCTTCAAATCTCGACTGCAGGCGGTTGGCACAGAAGAGAGAAAAGATGTCGCGTAAGACAGTGTACGAATACCTAGAACCCCAGGAAATCTCATCCCCGCTAACACGTTCATAGCGACTCCCGTATTGGGGCCTTGATTAGAAATGGCATCCAGGAGAAGAAACGCAGCTTCTTCGTGGTCGTCGGCGATCGGTCAAAAGATGCCATTGTTTACTGTGAGTCGACTCCTATGGATATAACGGCCCGCAGTATTGTCTACAATATTCGTTCTCACGCGCTCCCCTACAGTGCACTACATTATGAGCTCCATCGACTTGCGACAGAACAAGTCGGTCTTGTGGGCTTACAAGAACAAGCTGCTCGGCTTCACGAGCCGTAAGTCCTCTTCCTCCTTTGCCCCGCGGGAAGCAAAAGTCTGATTAAATGCGCGCCAGACCGGAAGAAGCGAGAAGCGAAGATCAAGAAGGAGATCAAGCGGGGGACGCGGGAAGCGAATTCCGAGGACCCTTTCGAGCTCTTCGTCTCTCTCAATAACATCCGCTATACCTACTACAAAGAAACCGACAAGATCTTGGGAAACACATATGGCATGTGCATCCTGCAGGACTTTGAGGCCGTTACTCCGAACATTCTTGCGAGGACTATCGAGACGGTGGAGGGTGGCGGCCTGGTTGTCCTCCTCCTCAAGGGCATGAGCAGTCTGAAGCAGCTGTACACCATGTCGATGGATGTGCACTCCCGTTATCGCACCGAGGCATACAATGACGTGGTGGCGCGGTTCAACGAGCGATTCCTCCTTTCTTTGGGCAGCTGCGACTCCTGCCTTATCATCGACGACGAGCTAAACGTGCTGCCACTCTCGGGTGGAAAGAATGTCAAGCAACTCCCTCCCCCGTCAGAGGACGAGCCGCAAACACCAGCGCAGAAGGAATTAGCTGATATTAAAGAGTCACTCCAAGATACACAACCCGTCGGCTCGCTCATTAAACTCTCCCGAACGGTCGACCAAGCCAAGGCGCTCCTCACATTCGTGGACGCGATCGCTGAGAAGACGCTTCGAAGCACCGTCACGCTTACGGCTGCTCGTGGCCGCGGGAAGTCAGCGGCAATGGGGATCGCGGTCGCCGCGGCCGTTGCCCATGGATACTCTAACATCTTTGTCACGTCGCCCAGCCCGACAAACTTGAAGACCTTCTTCGAATTTGTCTTCAAGGCATTTGATGCCCTGGGCTATGCGGACCACAGCGATTACACCATTCTACAGAGCACGAATCCCGACTTCCTGAAGAGCATCGTGCGGGTCAATATCCACAGGAGCCACCGCCAGACGATCCAGTGGATCCGACCCGAGGATTCCCATGTCCTCGGACAAGCCGAGCTGGTGGTCATCGATGAAGCTGCGGCAATTCCGCTCCCGCTTGTCAAGAAGCTCATAGGGCCATACCTAGTGTTCATGGCCTCCACCATCAACGGATATGAGGGAACCGGGCGCTCGCTCTCGCTAAAGCTCATCAAGCAGCTTCGGGAGCAATCCGGAGCTAGCGCCTCGAAGGAAGGGGTCACCAGCATCGAGGTTGACCGGTCAAATGGAAAAGAGACCAGGGAGAAAGATTCCTCCTTCCAGGGCGGAAGAAGTCTCAGGGAGATCACTCTCAATGAACCCATCCGTTACGCCGCCGGTGATAGCGTTGAGAAGTGGCTCAACTCTCTCCTCTGCCTGGACGCGACTTTCAAGTCAAAACAACAAGGGTTCCCAGACACCTCCACTTGCCAACTCTTGCACGTCAATCGCGACACCCTCTTCTCCTTCCATCCTGTTTCCGAGAGATTCCTCCAGAATCTCGTGGCGCTCTATGTCGCTAGTCACTGTAAGCTTTTCTGATTTCCCCTTTTGTGGCTGAGGACTTCGATTTTGCTACGATAGCTCCCGTTCCACCAAATCCCTACTGACCCTTGCCACAGATAAGAATTCTCCAGATGATCTTCAGCTCTTGTCAGACGCCCCCGCACATGAGCTCTTTGTATTAACAGGTCCCATTCCTGACGACGGGCTTCCCGAGCCTCTGTGTGTTGTTCAGGTGTGCCTGGAGGGCAAGATTTCCAAGCAGAGTGTTCTCAATCAGCTCAGCCGTGGCTCTCGACCATCCGGTGATCTTATTCCATGGCTTGTCAGCCAGCAATTTCAAGACGAAGAATTCGCCTCGCTCTCGGGTGCGCGCATTGTCCGGATAGCCACGTCCCCTGACTACATCCACATGGGCTACGGTTCGAGGGCACTGCAACTCCTCGTGGATTACTATGAGGGCAAATTCACCAATCTCTCCGAGGATGCCCCGATGCATGACGCTGTTACAAGGATAACGGACGCCGAGATTGCAGAGATGGCAAAGGGCAGCTTGTTGGATGACAATGTCAAAGTGCGGGATCCCAAAAAGATGCCGCCCCTCTTCTCCTTCCTGGACCAGCGACGGCCTGAGGACCTGGACTACATCGGCACCAGCTATGGGCTCACCAAGGACCTTCATAAATTCTGGAAACGAGCCTCCTTCACTCCCGTGTATCTAAGGCAGACAGCCAACGACCTCACGGGTGAGCATACCTGCGTCATGCTCCGGCCACTACAAACCCGTGACAACGATGACAGGAGTTGGGTTGGCGCGTTCGCGAATGACTTCCGCCGTCGTTTCCTTTCGCTGCTCTCCTATCAGTTCCGCGAGTTCCCCTCGGTGCAAGCGTTGAGCATCATCGAGTCGGCGGATGCCGGTGCTAAGCTGGACGATTCGAATAAGCCGTTGCCCTTGACCAAGGCCGACCTTGATCGCCACTTTTCGCCGTGGGATCAGAAACGTCTTGAATCCTACGCTAATAACTTGCTTGACTACCACGTAGTACTGGATCTGATCCCCATCCTTGCTGGCCTATACTTCACGGGCCGGCTGAACGAGGACCTTCAAGTCAACGGAGTTCAGCAAGCCATCCTTCTCGCCATCGGTCTGCAGAGGAAAGATATTGATGCCGTTGCGGCGGAGCTGTCAGTCCCTTCGTCGCAGCTCCTAGCCATGTTCATGAAGGTCATCCGCAGGATGACAGGACAGTTCGGCGCTCTGGTGTCTGGCGCCATCGAGGCTGATATGCCCAAGGCCGAGGCCGTTGGGGTGAGCCGAGAGAACGCATCTGGCATCCATGAAGATGAAGTTGTCGACACGAAATTTGCCCCGCTCCAGACCAGCCTCGACGACGAGCTCGAGGAGGGTGGTAATGAAGAGCTCAAGGAATGGCGCGCTAAACAGAGAGAACTTATTGACTCTCTACCGCTGGACCAGTGAGTCATCCTTTCTGCCATGCTTGTCGCAATGCAACACCCGTGGGGAGATATAGAAACTGATACGTTATCACAGATATGAGATCGAAGGTGATGACGAGGATTGGGCCGGTGCAGAGAAGATCGCACTCAAGGCGGCCAAGGAGGGTAGGACCGGCGCGACGGTCAGTGTGAAGTCGCAGAAGGCGAAACGGAAGGCGGGCCAGACAGCTGTGGAGGTCTACGAGGAGGAGTTGGGGGAGAAAGCTCAGAAAAGGCACAAGAAGGCGAAGAAGGACAAGGGGAAGGGCCACTGAGCAGCGGTCGCGGCCCCTTTGTCGGTAAGCTAATATGTGCAAGTGAGATACCCAAGGGAACTTGGAGGTTGCTTTCCTCTATCTAGAGCTTTGATGGTGTGTCCTTGCGCTTTCAGAAATGTCATTAGAGAACAGTTCTTAGGTGCATGGTTAAGAGGCGCATTGTATTTCGCGAGGCGCGAACAGTACACGAAAGGTTCTCTGGTCTAATTTGCCAAAGATGGGCGGTGTCGGTTGTAGCTGACTAGTAGCGTAACCGAAGCTAGCGCGCCGGTTTGATAGCCCCTGAAAGTATCCACCAGAAAGTAAACAAAATAGCCACTCTCATAGCTGCGCCGCCAAAGGTGCTGCCAAAAGTTTCAGATATGTCTGTTCTATTTCTTTGGTACCTCTATGAGCTACGAGCTGCGGACACCAGCGCGGCGTGGGAAGCGTGCGACTTTCTTCGCTCATCTATAGCCATACGATACAAATCAGTGCGGCCGAAGAGGAACATTAGTCAAGAAGATGGGATAGTTAACGAGATAGTATTTAACTGCTATGTCCAGTCTTGTCTCTTGCTAGCCTAAGATTTTTTACACATGCAGTATAATAATAATAGAACAAGGCGTACCCGGGTCGGAATGAAACAACGTTGTTGCCATGCAGTTTCCGCAGAGCCCTCGAAGCATTGTGGCTTCGGTGCTGGGGGGAAGGGATTGGACGCAATGCTGTACACGCTGGCTTCGTTTGTAGTCACATAAAGATAGAGCCAAGCAGAACGAGTTATTAGAAGGTAGGCGCGACAGGTGTTTTGCCGGGCCTCCTGCCTCCCTGGGGTCGCAGTCTCGACTGGCGCCTCCGACAAGAGGACACGCGAGCCAAAAACAGCTCCAAGGACGCGAAATCCCTTAGGCTAAAGATGGTAGAAACCTAAAGCAGACTACTCTCCGGTGGCGAGGTGGCATTGGACTATCTAGCAAGCCGTCCTGGGCCTACTACCTTGTGTCTTGGTTGGACCGCCGCCTCCCGACGTTGCTCTCGGCAGGCCATTCCGGCGGGAAGGGGGGCATATCGAGGGCACCAGCCTTAGCATGAGGCCCGATAGTGAAGACGGCGCCCAGCCGTGGACTTCGGCGCTCCGGGGAGGCTGGGCAGGCCGCTTCCGGCAGCGTTTGCCGCGGGTCACGAGTTCAGGCTATATAGATCGTCTGAAATCTGGGACCGTCTCGCCAGCTCCCCCGCCATCGACTGCACCACGGCCGCCCCTCAGCTCCCAGCCGTCCGGGCCCTGCCGCGCGGTTTATGTGACCCAATGCGATTGGCGTCTGAGCAGGCGAGCATTCATGTGACGAGCCCGGGACAGTAGGAAAGAAGAACCGGATGAGAGGATAGCGGGCGATGGGGCCACAGGGTTCATAGCGAGCGAAAACTACGCGTAGACGGCTTTCGACACAGCCAAGAGAGTCGTCGACTAAGGGAACGCAAGCTGCGTCCCCGGTCTCTAGGTCGCCGTGCAATTCGCAGCTCAGAGATCGGACGGTGCGTGTTTTAGCGCCCCCGGGCCGAGTTCTTCAAAACCAGAGCGACAGAGCTCACCAAGCTCAAGGCGTGCGCTTAGTAGCCGCAGGAGCGTTGGCGTAGGATGGTGATGAGGCTAAGGGCGTGGGCGTTTCGAGCAACACCCCCTATAACGAACATGGGCGGGGTGATACACAGTGCGGTGGCAACGAGGAGTTACCTTCCTCCCCAGCGACCTCCATCCGTTGTCTTTTCGTCAGCACGACCCGGCTAGACCTGAGAGGGATTCCGGTCGAGAGAGGAAACGTGCCGCTGCCCTCCCCCACTAGCGGCGAATGCCTTCAATGCGTCCAACGCGGGTGCCCAATCGCATCAGGTTGGCAAGCCTCCCTAAGTCTGGGTGGAAGGATGGTCCCGCCGGCACAAAGGCATAATGATGCGCGGCATGGGGTGACCGGGGCCAGGGTCTGCCCTGGCTAACTTAGATGGCGACTACCTATCCCACCTTGTTCACTTATCGGATTCGAGTGTACGCGAGTGTCTACACTCCAGAGGAGGAGGGGAGGGAGGGAGGCGTGCAAAGTCAATCCCACCTATCCTGGCTGTCCCACGCCGCTAGGCAGTCAAGCAGCCACCCACCATTTACACTTCAGGATCACCGAGAAGCGGCGTGGGTTGCCGTGTTTGTCCTCTTTTGGGCAAGGATCAAAGCGGCCACCGAATCGATCGTCCATGTTGGATGTTGGACCGGACATCGTGTCCTCAAGGACAGTCCCATCTCCAGGCAGCCAGGCAGGAAGAAGGAGGAACGCGGGGGGAGGAAGATGGAGGGCAGGGAAAAGGACGGCAATGGTGATGATGGCCGCCCGAATGGGTGCCCTCGGGCTTGGCCAGCCATGTAGTGCTGCTGGGATGCGAGGGGTTGGTTGCTTGCTTGGGGTCGTCTTGGTTGGCGTGCACTGAGACCCTAATCTGCCCAAGGTGCATGGTGATCGATGGTGATCGCCAACTGGGATGGGAGCGAGTGGGATCGATTTCGGTCCCCGCAGACTGCTGCGGTGCGGTACAGTACGGTACGGCACACCAGCCAAAACACCCATTGTGCGCGACTAGGTCATTGATAGTCAGTCATGTTGGGGTCCTGACATACCCTGAGGTCCCCTTTTGTTTTACTGCCGAAGAGGAGGGGCGCACTCAGCCTCTCAGCCCCTCTCCAACCCCCACCTGTTCACCAGCACTGTAACCCGACCCCATGTATGCTTGTTAGCTTGGTGCAGTATAGTACAAGACAGAAGCCAGCTAGATTTGAGGGCCTGAAGCTAGTAACCGGCCCTACAGACTCGATATTGGCCCTTTTAGCACGCTGGTGGCCTTTTTCGCTCGTTGCTGGCCCTGTAAAGCTCCTTGTCCCTGTATCAATTGCTTTTCTTATTGCCTATAATAGTAGATGTGAGACAGTGGCTTTCTAATCCCACGCTAAGAAGCAAGCAAGCAAGCAAGCAGGGGGGTTGTATTGTAGGTGGCGTCGAGATGTCGACAGAGGCTCGGCAACTTCTTTGCAGAGGAGGCCCAACGTCATCCTCGCCGCCATGGCCGCCGTGGCCGCCTCCCCCGCCTCAACACGCAAGTCTATCGATATTGCGCGGCCAACATGTTTCACCTTGTTCTTTTTTTTTGCTCCGTGGTTTGCGCCGCGCCGCCGCGCCGTACGGGAAGGCTCTTGTCCTCAAGGAGCAACCCGCTCGGTGTTATCGATAGGCGTTAGCCCCTCGTGACATTGGAGGCGCGCTCAGGATTTGTTAGCCCTACCCAGTCGCCGTTATTGATCGACAAGGTGCTGTTGGGAGTGGAATACGGACGGGTCGCATCCTCCGCCCGCTTGGAGCCTACCAACGAGACAAATAGAGCCGGCCTGATGTCCACTAGCGGAATCCTCCTGCGCCGGGAGACGGGCGAACGCCCCTTCGCGGCACTTGCTTGAATGTGGAGGAGTGTCGCAATCTCGATGGGCAGTAGTCACGTAATTCCCGTCCCCGGTAGCCAGGCAAGGCAGGCAAGCAAAGTATGATGGAGGTGGGTAGCGCAGATCTCCTGAGGGAGGGAGAATTCAGCCACTGTCCGCCTTCCGGGGGGGGGGGGACTGTCACGCTCCGCCTGGATCTGATCGACCGGGCAGGAGCGCCCAACGGACAGCGGCGCTAAGAAGTCGCGCAACTGGCAGAGTTACACGTGTCTGGTGCATTCGTTTGGCTGCTCCTCCCTTTCATCCATTGCGCCAACAGTGCTCGTGGGAGTTCGCAGAGCGAGCGAGCGAGCGAGGAACAGAGACATGCATGTCATGTGGTGGAGTGTTTTATGAGCCTGAGTCCGTGTGGGCCTGAGGCTACGATCTTGTACGAATAAGCGCGGTGGCCGGCAGCTACCGCGACGCTGAAAGAGGGAGCCGTCGCTCTTTCATAGCTATTTTGAACAGGCCCTGCATGGGGATGTAAATGTACTAGGGAGGCGCGTGAACATATTTGTCTTATTGTTTATTCCAATAGAGCGGGTAAGGGGGCAAGAGGCTTCCTCTCCTTGCGCGAGCATCAACGTGCCAGGGGGGGGCAGCCCGACGCCACGGATTACGCGGATTGCACAAATAAATGAAATACAAAGAAGGCGCGGTGGGTATTCCAACCAATCACCCGCAGCCTGCGCGACTCACTTACACGCTGCAGGTCGCGTGGTGTGGCCAACAAATCAGTAGCGCTGTCTTTGTTCCTGCATGCATAGCGAATGCTACTTTCGACTGCAGGCCGTCGCTGCAGCCACTTTACGCCTATACTGCCGGCCTATCATGGAGGCGAGACACTGCCAAATCTCGGAGGCTAGAGGAGGGGGGAGCTAGGTGGTGGGAGGTGAGAAAGGGGAGGCCGGCCGGCCCAGCGCGGCATACCACTACACCTCACAGGAGACCATGAGCTGTCAGTGGAGCGATTTTTCATCACCTGCCACCGGCCTCGATGTCGTCGGCCTTGGTACATGACCCAACCCCCGGCCGATGCACCACGTACAATGAACAATGAGCAACCTTGTAGATAGGGTCTGAAAGGGTGTGCGGACTAACTAGGTAGTAGCCATATCCCCCCATCTTCCCCATTCCGCTCTCCGCTGGCGCGAGGTCCAACCGCCCCGATCGTCAATGCGTGCGCGTGTCATGCATGCTCTATAACCCTTTCCCCCTCGGATGATCTCGCCTTGCCGACAGCCTGGCTCTGCTAAGGCTTGAGGCCCGTGGGTTGGTGAGGGCACCTATCACGGGCCGCCTGGGCCGCCGGCTTGTCCGCTGCGCTGTCATCGCCGAGCTCCCTGCGCGCGAGCCCGCCAGCATCGATTGGGCAAGCATTCATCCGCAAGGGAGGGAGCTTCCTAGGGGAAGATGAATTGGCCAGTGTGCAGTAGGGCAAAATAGGCTTTGTCTCCGCTGCAGCATAGCTCATCGCAATGCAAAGTGCAGCGGAGTTGACGATCATCACCGCCACCGCGTGCGCCCGCTGGCCCGGGTAGCCCTGTCCAGCCGAGTCAAGTGCTGGGGGGTGAATGGAAGGGTCCAGGAGGGCCTGAACTGGCGCAGGCAGCTGAACCTTGTCTGTGGAAGAGGACATGGCGGCAGCATGCCTTTCAGGCCGTCTTCGGAAGCCTACCCACGCGACGACGACGCCAAATAGCCTCTGCGCTCAGCTTGCTCATGCTCTCCAGAATCACGCAAAGGGCGGAGAGGGGGGCTGATGCGTCGAAACATGCGTGTCAAACTTCGAGGTCCGGGGCAGCGGGGCAGCCTGCTGTTTCTGTCATAGTCGGCCGGACGTCTGTGAGCGACCTGACTGACCTGTCGGCTGCGCCTGACGTATCTGAGGCCCCAACACAATGGGCAGGCAGGGGGAAGCTCTGACGCGCAGCTAAGCTCGCTTGCGACTGTTGCACGGAGCTGAAGCCCTGATGCTGCGCTTTCGCGTGCTTGTTGCTTGGCCTTTACTACAAAGGCCCAGCCCCGCCGCCGTTCTCCACAGCATCCCAACAAAGCTTTTTTTTCTTTGCCTCTTGCTATCTAATACAGTAAAGCTTGCAAGGGGGAGACTCTGGCGTTGGTAACAAGGGATCCCCCCCGGTGGGATGGGCCGTGTTTGAGGTTGGGGCCAGGGTGTAGAAGCGAGGAGACGGAAAGGTAAAAAAAAAAAGTCTGTGTGGAGAAGAGCCTAAGTCAAGTCGAGGGTGGAGGGGCCCGGAAGCTGATGCAGCCCCAAAGACAAGCTGTCTCGGATCTGCATTTCTGAAAACGGCTAGAAACCAGAAACGAAACACAGTCGAATGTCGAGATCCTGACCCAAATCTCAGACGCCGAGCTAGTCTCGGTTGCTAGACAGGCAACAGGTAGTAAGATATCAAGATACCGGTTGCGCACAGGTGCATCACGGTGCGGCCGCAATGGCGCTCATCGGCTACCGTACCATGAGCTCAACCACACCGCAGCGGAGTTGCCATGCCCGTGTTTTGGCCGGAGCCACCACATGTCGTCGTGCATCCTGCGTTTGCGGGCCCAACCTAGGACTAACTCCGTGGGTTCATAGCGGGGCTCCGGCACCGACTCCGAATTTCCTTCTAAGCTATCTGTGCCTTGGCTTGCTCTCGTACTCTCAACGGCCCTGTGGTGGCTTGGCTGGCGTTGGAGCTTGTGCTGCGTTAGGTAATGCGTGCATGAGCACACAAAAAAGGTGGATGAACAAGTCGCAGGGAAGGAGGATCATGCAGGATTGCGCCCTGGGTTGCACCTGGTCGGTGATCGAGTTAGCAAACCCGGAGAGGTTCGCCACCCGCTCAAGTTCTTCTGCCGACTGACTTGTCCTTCGAACGACTGAGACAGGTGGGCATCGAGATTCTCCAAAAGCCAAGGCATCTATTCCCTGCGGAAGGAAGGAGCTAGTTCACTGGATACCTTGCATAGGTAGCAATTTGTGGACATGAATGTGAGTCAATTGGATTCAGATTCAGATGCTTGGATTGTATCCGCGCGCGAAAAATAGAGAGAAACTTCTGTAGGAGACAGCCGAAGCAGTTTGGTATCATGTCATCGTAAGGTACTGCTGAAAACCCCTTCTCCTCTGCGTCATCGTCCCTTCCCTTGTCATCCACGTCCATTTCCTTTCCCTTCCCCACCTGACGACGCTCGTCATTACCGCCATTCTTCTGTCCGACCCATGCTTCCCTTTGTCCCAAGGTATCCAAGGATGTGCGCCGTGTAAACGAGTGGCCCGTCCGACGCCTATAGTGTTTCCCTTTCCTGTACAAGTCCACGTTATAGTGAAAAAAAGAGCGAAAAAATCCAGATATCCAAACGCCGCCCAGTGTCGTTGGGCTTGTATACAAACTCCTCTTGTCCAGATATCCAGCCTAGTGAACGCCGACTTTTGATGCACTTCCATTGCCCGTGTTGTACCAATCTTCGAAGCGCCAAAGGGAGTTAATCAGTGGAGCGCCTTCCCCGTAAATTTGAAGCTTCTTCTCCTCGCCGCCAGGCCGCTAAGGATTCCCCTCTTGGCCGGCGTCGAAGCGGCTTCCGTAGGCGACTCGGGCTCCGCAGCCCTGTTGTCCTGCTCGCGGAGCTCAGGCTGCGGCGGTAGCATGACCGAGTTCTTGCGCGCCGCCCGGATAATGTCGTTGTAGGTCACGGCGGGCGAGAGCGGCGGCTGCGGCTGGTGTGTGCTCGTCGTGCGCTGTTCTGAGGGAGGCTGGAGTTGCGGGGAAGCTGTCCGCAATGGTGAGGCTCCGCTCAAGTTCTCCCGTGATTGTAGGTAGGCGTTGTTGGTGCTAAGCATCGGCCGACTCTTCTTCCTTACTAGACTAAAAGTCCGAGTCACACCCTTCATGAGCTGCTGCGTCGGCGTCTTGGGTGGCTTCGGCGCCGCCGTGTTGGCCTGCGTAGGGGTCGGCTCCTCGCTAGCCGGCAACTCGAGCGAGTAAGTGCTGCCGTTGGCGAAGGGGTCGAGGTTCAGGAACGGCGGGCGCTTGCGCAGCAGGTGGTCAGCCTTCTTGGGGGATGCGTGCAGAACTGATGATATGGAGCTGGCAATGCTAAGAGGCCGCTCCGCCGCTGTCGAGGTAGACGCAGTGGTAGCCTTGGAGGAGCTTGAGCTGGTCCGCGAGTGAGTCTCGGCTGAGCGGCTGCTGCTGGGTGACAGAGACCGCCGCCGGAGTGAGAGGTCGACGATTGAGGGCTTTCCCGAGTATACTACTGACACCACGCGGGCCGTGACCTCGTGGCTGGAACGGCTGGGAGACAGGACGCCGTCGCTGGCCGAATCACAGTCGTAGTCGGAGAAGTCGTCCGCCGAGGACGACGCATCCTCCTCAGACGAGAGATACACGTCGTGCGGCGTCGTCGCACCACCCAATTCTGTCGCTTCCATCTTGAGTATAGACAGTCCTTCCAGGAGGCGGGAGGCTCGCAGGGCACTTCTTTGGGGGAGCGCTGGGGCGTCGTCGGTGGCAAGTGTCTTTTGGGGCCGCGCCGTTGCTGCTGCGGCCATCTTGTGTGGCTCCTGGTCTTCCATATCGTAAAATTCGTCGTAGATGCTTTCGGCGTAGTCCTCGTCTGAGGGATAGGTCGGACGGGGCTGCTCGTTGTTATAAGTGTTGGTCGCCTGCGGACCCTGGCTGGAATGGCCAGCCTCCCTGGGCGGGAGGTCCACCAGAGACATCACGTCTGCGAGGGATGTGCTGGTGTGTTCAGCCGCTGGCTTGGGTGGAATGCGTGAGCGAAGTAGAGACAGCACCGCGGTGTCTCGCTCGAGGTCCTCCCTTAGTTTCTTCCTCGCGCGGGTTCGTCCCAGGGTAGGAGGACGGAGGACGAGGACGAAAAGGTAACTGAGTGGACTGCAATATATTTGTTGCAAGCCGTCGTGGATGTCCTTGTATACTTATGACCGCCGGTCAGTTGCTGTACGGGGCCGGAGGATCTATGGAGTATGAAGCTGAGAGAGGACCAAGACACCGAGGGTCTGGGTGGGTGGGCAAAGATATTTTAATAGAGTAGTAGGAGGGGCCGGCAACACGCTCCATGGGGGTGTGTGTGATGGATGGGCAAGGTGCTGGGGGTACGAAGCTACAAGGTACATGGGTACGGAGTGACATGGGGGAGGGATTGACCCAGGACGGAGGCCCCACACAGAGAGATCGTAGCCGTTGTCGACCGCCCCCCGGTACGGAGGTACATCCAAGGCTTGTCTGCATGACCCGGGCTGGGTCTGCCACACAAAACACACTCCCCTGCCGGGCCGTCCTCGTCCTTTGTCCCACGTCCTCCCCTCACCCTTCACCCTGTGCCTTAGCCCGGCATGCTATAAACGAATCCACACTCTTTGACAATAGGGAAGGGGAAAGGGGGGCGAACTAAGAGACCGAGAAGAAGAGAGCGACGTACCGTGTGTACTCCGTGCAAATAATCTAGATGCTAAGACTCTCTCTCTGCCCCGCCACTGCGATAGCGTCTCTCCCTACCAACGACGGCTCTGTTCTATAGGGACCCTGGGGGAAAAGAGCACCCCAACGAGGCCTTGGCGCGATTAGCCCAAGAAGCGTGGTGCTGGTTGGCCCCAGAGTTGCGTTTCAGGTTAAACAAAGCTCGAGGCCGCGCTGTTCCCCAGGGACGATGCGCTCTCTCGTGGCGGCGCCTTTCGATCTCCTCACGGACCTCTGTCAGCCTGTCAATGTCTCCTCCGTGTATCGCTCGGCCAGCTGGCGCACTTCAACGCGGTCGCCGACACGGATGCGAAACTGACGGGACACGCTGGGGAGCGGCGGCAGCAGTGACGGCGTCACAAACCACAAACCCGCTTGCACAGAGGCTTCTGGGGCAGACTCCCTCTCCTCAAGAGGATTGCAGAGGGATGAGGCAGGTGTAAAGCAAGCGGCGAAGGGGGCCCGGAGAAATGCGGAGTTGTTGGGTTCTCGTCGTCTCTCCGTAGAAGAGCGGCCGTTCTTTCTGCCTTGAAGGAGTAAGTAAGACCTGGGGATGTTGGACTGCGCATGTCGCCGTATGCCACAGCCCCACGAGCCCCCGGGAAGATTTTAAACCTTCTTCGTCGTTTGGCCTGCTGGGGTTTTCGTCATACGCCTCACGCCAAAAACTCGCTGGATCCTGCTTTTTCGGCGAGGCGAGCCAGGCGTGACCGGGGGTGGGTTAGGCGGGCAAGCGGGCAAGCGGGCCTGGCGAAGAGGGTTCATCAGGGAAGGAGGGGACAGGGGTCGAGCAGTCGAGCAGGGGTCAAGCGAAGCCGCCAGGCAAGCCAGGGTGGCAGGGGCTTGGGCGAAAGGGGGCTCCCTCTCATTGGATACGAGCAGTCAGGCCGGGAGGCTGCGTTGAGCACTACCTGGCCCATGATTGGGGATGATTGGGCTGGCGCCCCACCAAAGGAGGTCGCCGGCGCCGGCACTGGGAGGGCCGGACTGGGCTCGCTACTATGGTATGGGCGGACAGCGGTAACACAGAGCATGCCATTTGGCTAACTAGTCAGGAGGCACACGCTAGATACTTGCCTACACCACCATCCAACCGTCCTGCCACAGCACCCCGCTGCCGACCGATTCCTCTGCTTCGCCAAAAAAAAAAAAAAAAAAAGTGTTGCCAAAGTGAGCTGAGAACTGCATGACTTTCCTTCCCGCTGCTGCATCGACTGCTTCTACCCTCACACCTGCCGAGAGGCTTCACTCGGGAACCCCAGCCGGCTCGGCTTATACAACGCGCGGCTTCGTGCTGGACCGGGGAAGCATCGCATATTAAGACAAGGGCAGGACTCGTCCGCCCTGGCAGCAGCACCACATCCGTCTTGCGCGTCATCGCGAAAAGGGAAACTCATGCCCGCGCCGGTGGGAACAGGCGAGTAGCCAAGAGGCGGAACCCCTCCCTCACTCTATGTTGGGCCGTTGGCGAAGGCGAGCATGAAGAAGGAAAAAATTATTCCAGAGGCAGCCCGGGTCTGTTGGCGAGCGACCGAAGAGACCCTTCCATAGCTCCACTAATTTGTTCCCCAGCCGCCGGGTGCGAAGAGCAGCGGGCCTGGACTAGAATCGGCGGCGCATGGCCAGCATCGTGTTGTGCGATATCCATCTTTCTGCAGTAGACTAAGGCACGCCGCCGTTGGCGATAGAGTTAGTCTCCATCTTGCCCTCTTCCACCGTCCCATCCTTGCTCGGCTCCGGGTCGTTGTTTACGAGGCATTGCAACCGACCTAGCAGAGATGTTCAGGGTACACAGGGTATCGGTTGGACTGACGACCGGTTTGGTACCTGTCGATGCCCGGTTGGGGTTGGTGTGCCTGAGTACGAGGAACCGCGCTGCTTTGCTGCATCTCGCCACCCAACATCCACAACCCGTTTTTTGCAGTGTTTTTCCCGGCGCGAACGTCTTACTCCAACTATCCGCGAACTCCTTCAGCCAGACCCGGGAACCGTTGGACCGTCCATGATCCTGATTTGATTTTTTTTTCCCCCGGCCCGTCGCTAACGCGTGATGTCCTGCAGAGTCATGTCTCTTACCGCTTCCAAGGACCAGATCATCGCGAAGGATCTCCTACCTCTCGGCCGGGCACCGGCGGGTTTCCTTCGGGTCTGACATACACGGGCCCATCGGTCCTCCTCGCGAGGTGCTGCACTATACGGCAGGCCCGTCGGGCAGGCCTTTGGACAAGTCCTACAGGCTACACCAGAGCAATTGCTACCCAGCCGGCTAGGGTGTCATGGCAGCGCAATGCAACGCAATTGACCCCGAGCAGCCGGAGCTGCCCCTTTTTCGTGGTAGTTGGGATTTTCTCTTTGCCCTCCCCCTCTCCTTCCGTCCCTTTTCGCGCTCGCGCCAGTCATGGACGGCTCTCCCCCCCCCCTCTCTCGAGCGGCCAGACCGCGAGAGCGGAGGAGTGCGAGCCCTTATAGCCAACCAACCAGTGAAGTGGTTTGGCTCTGGTAACATCGGAGACGGAGACACTGCCACCTAAGCGGTGCAGGCGTGGCAGGAGAAACTTTGCCTAGGCCTGCATGCAAAGGGGTGGTCTCAAGTCTCTAAAAGACGGCCGCCCATTCGCCTGCCAGCCTCACGCTGCAGTAGACTACGGCACCGCCCACACCACCACGCTGAAAGAAAGGCCATCCTTGGGCCGCCTGTAGCTGCAAATCACGATCGAGGAATGTGTGACGCCTCCCTGTCGATCTGGCGATGGCTCCTCCTGCCACCGGGTCCCAGA
Organism: Thozetella sp. PMI_491; assembly: GCA_021432635.1. Classification (NCBI taxonomy): domain Eukaryota; kingdom Fungi; phylum Ascomycota; class Sordariomycetes; order Chaetosphaeriales; family Chaetosphaeriaceae; genus Thozetella; species Thozetella sp. PMI_491. The sequence continues at coordinate 596,139 of MU270047.1, forward strand.
CCGACTTTTTCCATCTGTGTACAGATTCCTTTCGGCGACCGAATTGTCTGCCGCGATAAGCCAGTGCCCCCTTTTCCCACCCCCTTTCTTCCCTCCCCTCTCTATTTCTCCCCTATTTCTAGCCTCTTCTGGGATGGGATCAAGAGGGAAGGAGAGAGGAGGGGAAAGGAGGAGAGGCGTCGATCGTCGTGAGGCTGGATCACGGGTCAGTCGACAAGCTGCCGTATCTGCCCTCTGATGGGCTCGTCCTATGTAGCCGTCCCCTAGGCCAGCAGCGATAGAGCGTGCGAGCCAGGGGCCACTCTGTTTCGTCGCCATCCTGCCGCGCTCCAGGGTACGGAACCTGAGGGTCATGAGTGGTCCCTAATCGGGACTGGCTTGTGGTGTTGCGCAGCTTGTGCAGGCCGGCCAGCCAGTCAGGGTCATGAAACACCCGCTTCCTGGCCCAGGCTGCCCTGTGCTCGCTCCGTTCGTCTGATGTTAGGGGATCTTCTTGCAGCTTTCAACAAGCCTGTGACCCACCAGGAGCTTGCTGACACATCCACGTCCTCTGCGTCGTCTCTCAAACAGCTCTCGCCCCGCCCAGCATCCTGGAGTAGTCCTGGGTCGTGATAAGGCCTACTAAATTTCGCCTAACCAAGCCGTTTAGGCTTCAAGGCCTCGGGGCACACAGACAGAAGAATGGCGGTTATACTTGGTAGCCTTTGTGGGACGTCGGGCGTGTACTGGTGCTCGTGGCGTGTCAGATCGCCCTCGAACGAAACGAAATGGCGCTCCCAGCTGGCCCATATGGCCCATAATCAAGAGCCTCCTAACTCGAGTGAAACCCTCCCAGGTTCCTTTTTTCTTCGTTTTGATTATTCCCGCTGTTCCTCCAAGTCTATGACCCGCTCAGGTCACCTGTGGGCAAGTCTGTCGTCATCTCTCGATAGGATAATGCTACGACGCACAGTTGTCGCCACGGCAGTTCGGGATGCCCTGACAAATCTGCGTGCGTTGGCGAGGTTGGCAGGTTTTTGAGGCGATTAGTTCCAGGTGTGGCAGGGTCGTGGAGAGACTTCTCGTCATACTGCAGCTGTCGCTCATGACAAGCCTCCAGCCCCCCCCCCCAAAATGTGGGATGTTAGCAGGCGCTCGCAAGTTGGGACTTCCCGGCCAGTTGGGGTACAACACTGCAGGAGCCACTCACATATGGCGTCATGGACCACTTCTTCCAAAGAGTGGGCCCGACCAACCGACCCAAGTGACCCAGGGCTTTCCGGCCGTAGGGGAATCGCAGGGGAACGGGAACAGACTGCGGGGACTCGGGGGAGGCCATCTGCGACCTTGCCTGTCTGGTGCTAGTGCGGGGCTTCCCGGGTTTCTAAAAATTGTCAAGAGTGTCGGTTCCCGGCCGGTGGCCAAAAAGAAAAGTTCGTGATGAGCCAGCAAGGCCACACAGGATGACGAGATCATCTTGATTGTTTTCTCGCCGTCGCTTCTTTTTTTTTTCTTTTTTTTTCTTTTTTTTTTTTTTGCATGAGGGCGGAGCAGCTCCCAGCCTTCGGGGTTCTCTTGCGCTCTTTGGCGGCTTTGCAGGTTCGCACTTTCTCACCCTAGCCCTGTGGAGTCCGCCGCCGAAGCTCTGCTGGTCTGGCGCACGTGGCGTGAAGCCAAGGGGGGGACCGTGAGATTTTCTACGGCCTCGTACAGACTCAGCCTGGCTGTGCTTGACCAGTCGCCCGCGCGCCTGACTGCATGGTCGTGCGAACGTTGCACAGAAATAGAAGCGGCTGACGCCCGGCCCGTTCGCTCTCTCTACCTAAGAGCGCGCTTGTCAGAACACTATTAGTTATACTATCGTCGTTTCTAGCGCGAAATATTCTCTTAGGTCCAAAGCCTAGCCGGTTGAGTGGCAGTCCAGCGAAACGCCCGAACCGGGAAAGAGGCAGACTGGGTGAGAATGTCTTGGCCATCAGCCGGATCTCCGTGATGCTATCTATGATCGGGGGGCGTGGTGCCTGGTCTCCCTGGCCTTCATGACCTCCCTGGCCTCCCTGACCTCCCTGGCCTGGCGGACAGGGTGCTGTCTGATCTGCCCCAGGAGCCATGCCTTGAGACGTGAGAGAAACCAGGCTCGCGGATACTGCATAACGCCCCCTTCTCAACGGCATTTGTCGTCTGAAGTTTAATCTTGCCCTAAGGGATCTAAGATGCTTCATCCGGTCTCTACGATCTCGGCGTCTCGCCGCGGAGTGTTTTTTTGTTTTACACCAAGAAGTAACCCTTACTTCCCTTCGCGTATCAAGATTGCCGACATGGGAGACCGATTCGCTCGATCAGCTGACAGGACAGGGCCGCAACCCCATGCCAGTGATGCCCGTGGTGCAATGTCACAGCTCCTCGAGCCGCTGAGGTCCGGCCCGAAGTTTCAACTTGGGATGCGTTTGACCCAGCCCCATCATAACAGGCCGCTGCCCCGCTGAGCAAACCACACCGCGCAGAGCGCATGTCATACAAGGCGGGATGTTTGCCCATCAGACCATTGACAGGTCCCCAGGTGCGTCTCTTGTCCGCTCGCATTACAGCGTCCGTCTCCTGTGAGCCGCTAGCAGGCTACTATTGCTGCTGTCGCTGCTACTGCTGCGCCACAGCGCAGATCCCAGCTCTGATCCATCCCGTCAAGCACCTGACGATCACTCCTTCCGCAGGGCGGGAACCGAAAGTTTACCGCTGCTTCTGGAAAATGTACTCAAACGGACGCTGCTAAACCCTTCTACACAAAGTCGGCACGGCGTGGTCGGTCATCCTCCTCTCCACCGCTGTCATGCGTCAACTCGGTAAGTCTCTATTGCCTCCTTGGCCTCTTTCTAGCATGCCGTGCCATGTGCCGTGCCCCCGCGGGCCTCGCCAGCGGGGTCACCAATTCGTGGCCTCGGTGCGAATTGTATGTCCACGACACACATTTGCCCTTCTCGCTTAGCCATCTGTTGACTCCACTCGGGGCGTAGGTGCACCGGGGCCAACTCGGCATCACAGTGATTACTCTGGGAACCGGCGGCGCTGCGGCCGTGGCAGTAGCCTAGAGGATGACGATGGCCAGGGCCGAGCTCCAATGTTTTATGACTCCGTGCAAACGGCGAAGCTAGCCCACAGCTTAGAGTTCGTGCTTGTAGACTCTTGTGGTTCATCTGAACCATCACTTGCTACTACGACTACTACTAGCGAGCCGTAGCCTTACTCCGGGAGCAACGACCCTCCCGGACCGATGCGAGCCTAGACAGTCTTACTCGGAAAGGCACACCTAGGTGACAGCACGCCTAGCCCAACATGTGCTGAGCTTTCCTGGTAGTGGAGGGCGTGGCGGAGTCCGGGGAGTGCAGAAGGATTGCTTCAGATAGAGCGCCTAGCAAGCCTAAGTGGTCGGTGGGCCAGCCCGCCCGTTCCTTTGATACACCAACTCTGTCTATCTTTGCCAGCTCGCGGAAAGACCACCTTTTGTAAAACTAGTGCCTTGTGCTGCCTGACTCTTTGTCTGACTTCCCGCTGCTCGGTCACTCCCCGGCGGGATCGCGGGGATGGATCCCGGCGTGTTGGGGGACCGAACCAGATCAAAACGAGTCAGCAGAATGTTTGCCAGTCTCCTCGTCGGTGAATCATGCTCGTGGGTGGGAGCAAACCTTCCACTCCTCACCCTCCCCCGTCGCTTTAATCCTACATCAAAATAGGACAGAAGTCGCTCCATACGATCCCGCCAACATATGTCAAGTTAAGGGGCCAGCCTGGCCTGTTTATTCAGCTCTTCCTGTAACTTACCTAGCCGAGTGTCAGTATCGATGATTGCTCGGCGCTGTGATATTATCCGGCCCCGGTCATCAGTGGCACATGAGCCAGAAACATCAACCCCTGAAAATAAATCACCTACCCCCCTTTCCCGATATCTCTAGGACAGGTAATATGCACGCACTACTATATGGAGCCCACTCGGCCCTCTCGGTCGTGCAGCAGGAGCTGCTTACATCTGGTTTCCTCGGTCCTGGTATGGGGTCGGTAAGCTGGAGCCCGGCATCGTGCTGGATTGTGTGGTCCGGCCGGCCGGGTGACAGTCTGCCTTGTCATAATGGCCGGAGTTCCGCGCGGTTGTTACCGGTAGACTAGCTCGAGAAGCTTCGGTAGCCGGAAAGTGGGTTCAGTGGACTGTCGACGAAGTCGGGTCGCTTCCTTGGTGATATTCTGAACCTCCAACCCAACAGCTAGTTGTCTGTAGATCAGATGTAGCCCCCAGGTTTAGGCCTGTAAGCGTTTACCAACTACCGGACATGACCATGACTCTGACGTGATGCCCGGTGCGGAGGAAGATCGCTGGACAAGCACAAGTACAGGGCACGGCAAGAACACCTCTTTCTTAGCCCGGCCTCTCTGAGGAGCTCCTTCCAAAGGTAACTGCCAGTTGGATTCCGGATTCAAGAACCGTAGTGCATGTCGACTTATGCGCAAAAATATGCTCTATTCGGATTTCTCGGTATAATGTTTTATCCTCTAGTAGGTGCCGATGTGTGTAGACCTGTCGGCGTGAACTCGTGGGAATCTAATATTCGTGACCCTTGCCATAACTGAGTTGATCTAAAGGAGGTCAAATGGACCCGGAACGTTACTTGCTCTATACGTTAGAAAGTGCCTGTGGAGGGCTCCATATTCAGTCTTGTAATTGGAATATTCGAACTAGGCGCTTTGTCCCATGGGCTTTGGTCGGCGGATACACGCGGCATCAAGAGACACCCGTCGTTGGTATTCAGCCTCGTCATCAGACAATGGAGAAACCCCATGATCAGCTCTTGTAGGGATTTCGATCAAGATAACTCGTATACCACAGCGTACACCACGGCTCAACAGAGGTGACTCATGACTAGAATAGAAATCACAGCTTGGAGCCGTGGTGCCAACATAACCAGCCGATATTCTTGACAACGACGGCCCTATTTTTCACATGGATAGCCTACATATCAATACTGACGGATGGTACACTATTTGTATTCTCATGATATAGATTACAATACGATGTGCGAGCGGGAGCCACGGTAGAGTCCAATAACAGTAGCAAGCTGATATGTTTGCTTCTTCCTCGACCCTCTCACCTCTTCGATGTCACGTCCAACCTACAAATAAATTGTATCGGTACATGATAAAGCTCCAATAGCGTATGTTGATATCTAATGGAAGTGGATTAGTAACCAAGGACGCCTCTGCTACCTGGAAGGCCTCAGGCTTTTCTACTATGAACCTCGCCATGAAGGGCGCCAGCATCTGCAATGATCCGGCCACGTTCAATCGAAACGTAATGCCGAGGATCAGAGATAACCGGCCGCATTTCTTTGCTTTCTTGAGGTCTAGGATGTATGTATGTAAGATGCGTAGCTTTACGACATGGTGACCTGCAAAAATACCTTGAGTGCCTCACGGGCTAGAGTCGAGATAACCTAAAGCCGTGTGGATGGACAGGACCTACAGGACACCCGACAATCTCGGGCAAGAGGCTTCTGTCAAAGCATACATAGATCGACGGAGGCATATCCCATCTCGAAGCGAGCAGAGATCCACCTATTGCGTGGGAGAGGAGGATGTGTAACAGTCTGGAGTCAAGTGCCTCACTGCAATATACATATATGCAGAAACAGGGGAAAGTCCACAGATGCCTAGGCGGCGTCGAGCGATCTAGTACAGTTGGTAATTTCTGCTGCAGAGAAGAGGTTGCCGTATCCTCCTTTTCTCTCTTCCCAAATTGTCACACGCCATTAACAGACCCTTGCAAGAAGCACGTCGCCAAGATCACCGCGGCTTAGACATCAAGGGTTGCTTAGCAAACAAGTTCCTATCTTGCCTGTATACTTGACGCTTCGCTTTTGGGAAGAAAGGGGTATATTAACACAGAAACCATTACCGACAGCGTATCCTGACATCGTCCAGCGCCCTCGACCAAGTCTTCGACCCTCCTATCCTCTGCACTAGCGACTTAGCCAATAGCAAGTCTATCGAATCGAAGCAGTCTCGATTTTCCTTCCGTGGCTCAAAGAGCCTAATTCATGCTGGATGCCGTCGTAGATTGCCTACCGAGGCAGGCATCGTAGAATCTCCAGCAGAAAGATCACCCGGTACCATGCTTGCCTATGACCTAGGCGCCTTTTACCGCCATAAATCCAGCTTTTCTCTCCTGGTCTCACCAGCGCTGCTCAGAGGGCGTGGCCAGAAATCCTCCCCGCCACCGCCAGCTGTTCTTCTGCTGCTGGGGGCGTCATCGGGCACAGCCAAGAAGCCACCCCCGGCACCTCCGACGAGCACGCTCCGGCGTGCGCCACCACCGCTGCTCCAGCCAGCAGTATTCCCGCCAAGGGTGTCGGCCTTAAGGCCGTAGCTGCTGAGTGGACGGGCATTGCTACCGCGCCGGCCGCTGGGAAGTTGAGATCCAGGGTTGACCTTGACGAAGGACCAATCAAGTTCGTCGTCGCCCTTGGTGAATACCTCGAGCATGGCGGGGAGGTTCGCGATCCCGTTGCCAAAGCTGCTGGCGTTGCTACCGCCGGTGCTCTGGGCGGTGACCGCGGCGAATGGGTTGTTACTGCTAAATCGCGGATTGTGGCCCGGTTGCCAGTTCCCAGACGGAGCTGGGAAGCCGGGCGAAAACGACTTGGGGCGGCTGGCGTCCTGGAAGGGATTTGGGGCGAGGTGCGACTGTGGCTGAAATGGGCGGGTTCCCCCGTAGTGTGGTCCCGTTCCGGACGGCGAGAGGAAGCCCTGGGGCGAAACAGGAGCGTAGCCCGGGCTCAGGCTCGCGTTGCTGAAGCCACCCGAGAAGGCGCTAGTGCTGGAGCCGCTCGAGGCGGGACGAGCGATGCCGCCCTCGGCGAAGGCAGGAGCCGGAGGTGCGAGACCAAGTAGCATGTCAGGGAAGTTGGGCTCGCGAACATAGACCGCGGTTAGGCTGGGGAGGCCCCCCTGAAGGAGGGAGCTCGCAAGGTAGTTATAGTAGCTACCTGCGACGCCCGCAAACTTGGATGTCGATGGCGCCGCACTGATCTCATAGTGCAGCGTCTGTAGGCTCGTCGAGGCAAGAGGTGGTATGTTGGAGGTTCCGGCTGCGGTGTATATCGCCGCAGCGACGGTATCGACAATAGAGAGGTGGTTGAGCGCGGGAGTGAAGGCCACCAAGCTCTGAAGTGCCCAGGCCTTCACTCCTGTGTTATTCAACGTCAGTACCTTGAGTGCCAGCCTCGCTGCCTCCAGCTCGAGCCAGTACGCCAAACCCACATGGCTGACCCCGGGCACGTTGGTGAGGATAAACTCTTCTAGCGGTGGGAAGTGAGGCAACATCTCGTGGAAGCCCAGCACCTCATCCGTGATGCTATTATTATCGGTGATCTTCAGTGCCCGCAGGTTGCCCAGGGCGCCTAAGACCTGGCGTAGGATGGTGGGGTCAATTTCAAGGTGAATCAACTCGAGCACCTCCAGCTGCGTCCAGATACTCCCCGTCGCCAACGCCTGCAAGCTTCGTTCGGAGCCTCCCAAGTATGTCATCTTGCGCAGGTGCTGGCACCGTGCCTGGACTTCGAGCCGCAGCGTCATGAAGGGTGGATCGTCCTGGAACATGCCCTCCGGGAGGTCGACGTATTTTAGGTTCGGGAGGACGGCGATGGTGCGCGCCAGATCGGCCTGGCATGATTCGCGTAGCATATAGGGGATCTTGAAGAACTCTACCAGCGGGCCTAGCCGGGCTGGGTCGCTGCGCAGGGTACGGCACAGCAACTTGAGGCGGGCCTGGGTGGTGTCCTCGGGCTCGCCGTTGCGGTCGAAAAAGGAGCGCCGCTTGCGCTTGTCAGCGAGGATGGCCTCGCGCTGGCAGTAGTGGACCGAGTCTATGCGGATGCTGTGATAGCTGCAGAGGGAAGGCAAAGGAAGTGTCAGTGAAGTCCAGGCTGGCAGGGAATGGCAGCACACGCGCTCGTGCGCAGCGTGCTACGGCGGAGAGATACATACAGCAGCTTCCTCGCCTCTATCTTCCACTTCTTGGTGACCTGGACGCAGTGGGCCAGGTCGCGTAGGTCGCACAGCATGCATGCATCTTCGATAGAGCTCTGTTCGCACGTCTCATAGCTCTCGTCGCGGGTGTGGGGGCAGACAAAGGCAAAGATGCGAGCGAGGATGGCGGCGGGTAGGTTGGCGAGGGCGGCGGCCGAGGCGTGGGTTGCCATGGCCCGGAACTGCTGTTCGTTGCCGCCGGGGGCCCCGTACGGACTGAGCGGGGGGCTGCCGAAGGGCTCCCAGCCGTCCTGCCGGTAGCCATTGCCGCCGCCGGATTTCTTCTGTCCGTACGCCAGCCCGCCCCCATAGCCGGGGAGGCTCAGCGTATTGGCGGAGCCGTCCTTTCGCTTTTCCTTTTTCCTGAAGAATTTCATCTTTTGGCGCAGAAGGGGGATGGCCTTCATGCTCGGTGAGAAGGGAAAAGAAAAGGAGGGGAAGCGGCAGGAAGGCGGGAGAGGCGCCCTGTTATTTTTTGGAGAGAGGGGGGGGAGGACGCGCCCGGGCGGGCAGGAGGAAGTCGCGCACTAAATTGGCTTGCTTGGGCCGTCTCACCCCTCCTACCAGCTTAGGGTAAAAGAGGCTCTTGTTCTCCTATGTAGTTCCCCTCCCCCTTGGGCCGCCCTGCTTCCAGCGCTGAGGCGCATGCAAGCCTGCTGTCGCCTGCCGTGTGTGGTTTGCTGGAATTGCTAGGAATCGCCAAAGGAGTGGAATGCGGAGCTGGGCCAGGGAGCAAGGGAGCCAGGGTCCAGCGAGCTCAGCTCCAACCAACAGCAAGAAGCCGCCACGGATGCAGGCAGGCCTTACCCAATCGCTGCCCCTGCTAGCTGATGGAAGCGTGAGGGGAAGGCGAGCTGGTTGGCGGGAGAGGCCCTGTCGAGTCCCAAGAGTCGGACGAAGGAATATAGCAAGATCCGCAGAAGGAAATGGGACAGTGAGAAAAGAAATAAAGTGAGGCTGATGGGCCTAGGTGAGATGAGAGAATACTGGGATGACTATTGGTCTCTACGATAGTGGTCCACGCAAGGAAGTGGTCTCAGAAATGAGAAGCTGGCCTGGCTATATGTTCTTTGGGACCGGTCGACCCGCAAGGGCTTGGGGGAGCCATTAACGTCTGAAAATAAGGGTACGACAGACGAAAGGGGGTCCGGGCCCTTGAGCGCGAAGACGCGCAGCTCCGTCGAGCTAACTGGCGGGGAGGATGTAACTCGTTCAACACCTGGCAAAAAGGGACGTCGCAGAATATGGGGCTCTCGGCCAAGCTCGTAGCACGCTTGAGCCCGCGGGACCAGGTGCTTGCTGTACACACATATATATAGGTACATATATATATATATATTGCGGCTGCTTCCTCCACACAAAGCCTGGGCACCCATGCGCTTGTCGCGACAAAGCCCAAGTGCATGCGTCTCGGTGCCGGGCAGCCTCTCGCAGCCGCAATCCCATAGCCGTGACGGCGTCGATCCTCTGGAAGCCGGAGGATGGGCAGAGAGCGAGCAGGGGCCGGCCGCGCTGCTTGGCGCTCGAAACGTCCGGCATTTCATGGGGTTAGCGGGGCGTCCAAATGCACCCTGTCACACATCACCGGCGGGGACGAGGGCTCCAGATGACCACGCGAACAACGGCCCACGTCTCTGGCGACTGACAAGAACTCTGAGACGAATGTATCTTGGCAAGCCCGTGTTTGCTTCTTGCTTCTGCTTCGGCTCTTGGAAAGCCACGTAGGCACCCTGATGAACGGCATCTGAGGAAAGAGAGGCTCTTGCGTGCCGTTAAGCTGGAGTCGTGGTCACTTCTTGCAGACTCTTTGCCTCGGAGCCCCGGCTGTCTTAACATGAGGGCCAGTATAGCCCGGGCCACAGCACAGAGCATAGCCCCCATCTTCTGCCGCCCCATGCAAGGCAAGTTTTCATCATGCGGAGGCAGTGAAGATGGAAGCTGGCCTGTTGAGTACTGCTTTCGACTGGAGGGACAAAAAGAGGAGGAAGATGTGCGCTTCCCACCTCTTTGACAGCTCCTCTACTACCTGCATTGCCGAACACCGCCAATCATGATTCCCATCCCCGTATAATCACCGTCTTCCAGCCTAGGTTCCACCATCCTACTCATGGTTGATGAAGCTTGGCTACCCAGGGGATGGCAGCAGCGTCCCCCTCCCCTGATGATCGACGTCATTTGATGGTTGGGGAGAGCAAGGGTCATGCTCCGAGTAATTTGGTGGTGGAACCGAAAGCCGCATCAGGTGCAGACCGAGGTGGTAGCAAGGTGTGACCAAGATGCCGAACAATCTAACGCTCGGGTATGCGAATTAATCTCTCTTCCTTTCAGCCAGGCAATTTACAATTCGTTCCCATACCGTACATACAAAAAAGAAACCAGGACGAGCTGATACCCCCCCAACAAACTGGACCTCTTGATGGGTGCCGAGGTGGCCTCCAAGTAGACCTGCACCGGCAGCCGCACCAGCGTCATCTCAACCAGACCTTTTCATTATCCACAGCAACTGTCTCATGCAAACCATTTTGTCCCGATGCTTTGGTTCGACCTCGCTTCTCGGTCACGACACCACTGATCCCGCACCCCCCTTCTCATCGATAATCGCCCCCGTCGTACACCGTCGCTTTTCCCGTTCGCCGACCTTACTTGCTACCATCGCTGTGGCCACTCCTATTACTCGGCTAGCAGGAGGAGCCTACCGGATGAGCTTGTGTGTCTTGATTCAAGCTACCGAGGAGTTCTCTGTAGGTCCCCGCCCGGGCGCTCAAGCTTTAATTCCCATTAAGCTGCACTCCATCTAGAGGGCTCGCCGGGCCGGACCGCTTCGTCCTCAGGGTGAGTGGGAAGGGATACTCATCGGGATCTTCTTCCTCCCTAGTGGTTGGTTAGCGATATAATTCTTTCTGGCCGACCAGCATAAAGTCTAGGCCGCGCTTGGAGAAGACCCGAAAAAAACTTAAAAAAACTTAAAAAAACTTAAAAAAACTTACGGAAGCTTCCACGCCACGTAGTCCTCGGTGCTTAAACCCTCGTGGCCTTCCTGCAAGCTGGCAAAGTCGCCTGGTGTCATCAGGCCAGTCCGATCGCGTGGCGAGCCGGGCACTGAGAAGGGCCGCGAGATCTTCTGATCTCCCACGCCGCCAGGGAGGAAGTCGGCTTCTTCCTCATCGCCGCTGAACGAGGCCGGATACGCGCGGCGGAGCGCCAGCTGCCGCGCCTTGACATACTCCATGCCCATACGCTTCCAGTCGAGCAGATCGCTCAGGCGCTCGGTACGGTTGCGCTGGTTGATGCGCTGACGGCGGCTCTTCTGGGTGAACTCAAACATGAATGAGGCAAGCTGGTTGACGGAATCGTCTACGCCCTTGGTGCGCCGATCGACAATGTAGATGCCGTAGTCGCTCGAGTTCTCGATCAACTCCTCCATGTAGCAGCCGAAGCCCGAGAGGTTGGTCGTGATGCTCGGCACGCCCATGACGGTGCACTCGGCCGGTGTGTAGCCCCACGGCTCGTAGTAGGAGGCGAAGACGCCCAGGTGGGTACCACGAACAAAGTCGTCGTAGTCAAGAGGGAGCACGGGGTTGGCCGAGTTGAGGAACTCAGGATGGAAGACGATCTTGACCCGGTCAGATGGGTGGTTAAATAGCTGAACCCGACGGATCTGGTTCAAGATCGGGTCCTCGCTGTCATTGACCATGTTATGCGTCACAATCGGGGGAAGTCCGTGCCTCTTCATGGCGAACAGACGCCGGCGGAGAAGGACGCGGTCCTGGCTAGTGATGAGTTCCTTGTCATCCGGCATCGGGTCTCCGTCATGCCACTTGAGCGACCTCTCGAAGATGCGGCGGCCGATGCCGCGCTCAATGATGTCAACTGTGTCTCGCAGCGATTTGATGACGGCCTGACCTTTCAGCGCTTCTACAGTGAGAGACAGGGTCTGGGCGGGCATGATGACGAAGGCCACAACCGTCGTCTTGCTGCCTGCGGCCTTGAGCCGGTGGTTCAGGCGAGCAAGTGACTCGATGAACATGTCGACACCCTTGTTCCTGAACTCGTAGCGGCCGGCCGTAAAGAAGTATAACGTGTTCTCCGGGTCAAAGTCGTAGTGCCCGTAGAAATGGCCTCGGACGAAGTCGTGAATCTTCTCCTTAGACTGCTGGTGCAGATTCTGGAACTCGTGCATGGCCGAGAACTTGGTGACGTTGAGACCGTTGGGCAGGACGCCGTCGGGCTTGCGCTTGAGGAGATGCTCGCTCTCGTAGGCTGTGATATGCGATACCGTGGTGAAGACGTCGCACGAGTGGGCAGCGGCTCGCTCGATGCAGTAACGGTGGTAGATGCCCCGCTTCCCGGCTTCGGCATCCACGTCAAACCACTGCAGGTTGTTGTAGAAGTCGACCGAGCCGGCACAGAGGTAGCGGCCAAGTAGGGTGGCATGGGTGGTAAAAATGGTGGTCACATCTATCCTCCGCTTCTTGCAAAGCGGGAGGGCGACGCCTGCCAGCCATTCGTGGAAGTGGGCGATGACGGCCTTCGTCTTCTCGTGGCATACAAACTGCAAGCTTTGTGAGTAGGCGGTTCCAGGAAGGCACTGGGAGCATTCCACTAACCTCGCCGAGGAACCAAGCAACTAGGTATCCGAAGACAATGGCCTCGTTTGTCTCGTCGTCGTTGGGGGGGGAGGGAATCGAGGCTAAGTTCCAGAGGTCCGTCTTCCACTCGTTCATGTAGCCGTATGCAGTCTTGGTGTCGATTAGAAGGACCCTGGGGGCGCCCTCGATCAGCCATCGTCCGTATAGAATGCCAATTCCTCGATCCTTCATGCTCTGAATAGTCTTAGCAAGCTCGGGTATCGTCGGCTCCAGCTCTTCCACCTCGACGGCGGCCTGCAGAACCCATTAGCCACTGGAACGGAACATACTCGAAGATAGTTACTTACCGAAGCGTGATTGAGGGGGCCGATGAGGGTATAGCGCTCGCCATACTCGGCGGTGGTTACAGGAGCCTTAGACTTGATGACGGAGTAGATACCACCAACTGCGGACACAGATTAGCTCGGGGTGACGTAGTCAATTCAGTGGTGGCCAGCGTACCGCGATGGGCCACCTCGGTAGCAATTTCGAACAAAAGGTGCTGCTTGACCTCACGAGGCTCGCGCTCGTAATCCTCGGAGGTGTAGGCTTGGGAGGCCATGTCGGGAGCTGTTGGGTCAAGCCTGGCGGGGAAGCTCTGTTAGCAAAGGCTGAGGGCTAAGGCGCCTGGGAGGATTGCAAAAGGGCAAATGCGACGTCTGAGACAGCGCCTCGGCCGTCTTCCTTCTTCTCGAGGATGGCGAGAAATGAATAGACGGGCGATCGGGAGAGGTTCTGGGACGGGCGCACACGTACCGAAGAGACTAGGATTGGGCGCTCGAGTCAAGACGTAGAGGAGGAGCTCGGGACAGCTCCCCAGTGACGACGAAAAAGCAAGCTTCGATTTTGCCAACAACAAACAGGGGAAGGCCCTTCCTTATAGGAGACGCGGGGGCAGCTGGCAAGCTCGGCGATTTCAGGAAGAGGGAGAAGAAAGAAAGAAAAATTATTCCGGAGCCTAGGACGGAGGAGGAACGGGAAGGCCGGAGTGGTAGTCTACAGGGCAGAATAGCAAGCGGTTTTTGGAGGAGGAGAACCCAGCGTTGCTATAGTGTTCAGAGGCGGCTGGGCAGAGAAACGAGCAAGAGGGGCGCTAAGGTAACAGAGGCGACGGACCTCGAGAGGAAGCCCACTTGCAGGGATCAATGACTGGCCAATGCTTCCCCCAGACACGACCCAAGGAGGAGCTTCCTGGCAAGCCTGGGACCCGCCGAGCTAGCGCTGTACCTAGAAATGGCCTTGGCTGATTGCATTTCGGTTCTGGACTGGCAAAAAAATTTGCCGGCTTGTCAGTGGCCACACCTCCCACGTTTTGCCGATTGCTATCGCCCAACACTTTTTGCCCGCCGCAACCGCATCGACCCTGTTACTCCCGATCTCGCTGCGTTTTATTATCGGCCGGTTGCACGAGTGCGCCCGCCGGCCGCTTAGTGAAGATCCTGAGGTCTGAGGTAGATTCCCCTGGACCCTCCCTTGCCTCCCTCCCGTCTTTTCGCCTTCCGGGCGTCGGCGTAGGCGTCCGGGCTTGTCCGCATAGATTGGTCCAGCCGCTGCTTTGATCGCTCAAATCAGCGGCGGTACGGTGGCGTCATGGGCGAGAACGGCCGTTTATCATACCCAACCCTGGGCAGTGTACCCGACCAGCACCTCTCCACCGTCTTCAGCGCCGCCAAGGGCCCCAGCGTCAATCGCTTAGTCAGAATGACGACACTGTCGCAGAGCGGCAATGCGGGGAGGCCCCTCCACAAAACCGTGCTCCTTGTTCAGGTGCCACGCGTGCCTCCACCAGCATCTCGTGGCACTGGGGAACCATCACTCGATGGGGCACTGGGCACTCAACAGGCAATGCTCCGAGGCATTTTGGATAGTCGCCTGCCCCTCTCAAGGGGAGATCGGGCGTTGCCTGATTGGCCCCTCCAGCTCTCCTGTAACTTGATTTCCGCTGGCACAGTGCAGATGTTCCCCCAAGGGCGAGCCTCGGTAGCGCCGATCTGATTGGCTAGACATGTTAATCGCCAACTTACCTAGCATATCCGGGGGAGTCGATCGATGCCAGCGACCAGTGAATGAGCACACGACCCTTGACAGCTCGCTTGGGTCTAGGTTTGAACGCCCCCACCTTACAGCCAGTACTGCTACGACTCAGCTGGGGGGCACGGGGCAAAGCTGGGCGTGTTACGAAGTACGAAGTAGGAGCTGAAAGAAACAGCAAGAGGTTTTCTTCCGGCTCGGTTAACCACTTGCGCCAGTCCCCCAAGCTGGCCGGTTCCGCCGCGCTTGGCGGCCTTGACGACGACCAAGCATGTTTCTACTGTTGCAAAGATGGTTATGCCAAACCCCTGCGCCCTCCAGCGTTTCAACCCAGCACTTCCCTGGGCCATCGACTAGCTGCAATGCCGCCCTGTCCATTCTGTCGATTTGCTTTCAAAGGTGTAGCCCACCTGGCTGGCCCGGCTGGGTTGAGCATGTTTTTGTCGTGGCAGTCATTCCGAGTGGCTGGGTATGAGTTAACACCACTAAAGACCTGGTCAAAGCCACCTTTGCAACCCATTCACCGCTTGGACAGTGAGGGTTTGACAACTATCAAAGTTATTGTTTTCCCTTTGAACAACAAACAATCGGCCGTGAACCACAAAGACACTGGCTGTGAGGTGAAGGAATGTCTGCATATAAGACAGCCCAGATCCACGGCCTGGCTCCTCCCTTCCTCGTTTTAATCTTCTGTGGAAACCCAGCCGACATACCTTCGCCATCAACCAGATACCTCGAATTTACACGAGCAAGTGTGTCTGGCATAGCTTCTCCGGCAGGCTGCCATTCATCGTTGCTCTTCACTTCTAATATTGCACACCACCGCCCCAATGGGCAGGAGACACGGAAAAAATTGGGATAACGGCGACAGAGGCGGCATTAACAATGCTACGAATGGTCCCTGGAACAATGGAAACGGTGGCGGTAGCACACTGAGACAGGGGAAGCGTGTTCATTGGGACGATACAAACCACGATAGCAGCGGGGGTCATTGGAACAGGAGCCATAACCCCTTCTTAGGTGGTGGCAGCAGAGGTCCCTGGAACAATAGTCATAATTCCTTCTCGGCTGACGGCGGCAATGGAGGGAGGTTTCCACGCGGCCCCGGGCCACGACCTAACAGTCAAGGAAATCGACGGTCGATGCAGCCGCCCGGAGATGGCTGGGGCGGCAGAAATTACAGCAACAATAAGAAGCTAGGACAGCATCGCGGCGGTTGGCAGGACGAGCCGACAAAGGAAGAGTGTTTCCAAAAAGGCACCATCATTTTTCCACAGGTAGTTGGCGACAACGTAGAGATCGTCGGAGTTCCCGTGAACCGGTATGGAGCGCACCGGCGCTCCCTCCCCGACGCCACCGCCAGTCCCAGCATGCGCTGCTGCTTCCAGGACAAAGATTCTGACGGCGATTCCTCTATGTGCAACTGTGAAGGCGGCACCAAGGTGCCCCAGTGCTTCCATCGCATGTTTGCAACGCTTCTTGGGCATGTTGAATACCTCGAGAGGAAGAACAAGAACCTAGAAGAGACAATCCAAGCATATCAACGGGGACAGACGATTGTGGAGGACACCGTGTGGTAAGTTAACACCATTAAGCCATCTAACATGGAGCCGATTGCATGCCGCTGCGCATACGCACAGGATGTAGGATCCGCGTGTAAGGTTCGCACACCATTTCACACCTGGTAACGTACCTTAGACAGCCACCAGTGCACCGGAAGACGAGGCTCCCTGGTAATGAGTATGATAGATAGCCACGGATTGTGATAGAAACCGTTAGTTGGTCCGTAGCTGAATCCCAAAACTTTGAGTTGACCGCAAGCGAGGCCTTCCCTAAAAATTCACTTTTACCAATCCGCGATGATACATCTAGTGAAGTCCTTATCCTTTTCACACCCATCCTTGCCGAGAACTTATTAGGCCAAGGTAAAGTGAGCCGGACGCTAAGGAGACATCTCTATGTTGTCTGTTTTTGTTGCTTATATGTAGTAGGCGACTACCCACCTACCTTGGATAGCGTATGGACATAGGTCCGAAAGGCAGGTGTTGCTCGGCTGGGAGATGTCTGTCACGTGATGGGACATATTTTCGGTGGTCAAAGCGGGCGCTACTGGATTCGTTTCTTGTTCCCACACGCTGCCTGCCGTATTGCCAACTCTCCTAATCTCATCACGACCACCTCGCAAACGGTCGCTTCCCATCAACGATTTCGCCTTGGACTGTGTTGTAGTATCCTGGGGTATACGCGACCTGCCTCACCGGGCAAAAAAGCTGCGAGCCGCTATCCATCAACCACCACAGCCGCAGACGGCCAAAGTGCTGCAATCACGTCCCACAGTCAGCCGATGCCGTCTTGTCAGCTCTCTCGGCCACTGTTCGACGCAACGAACCTCGACCTACCCGCCTTTAACCTTGCAGATCTATGGCTGCAAGAACATTTCAACTAGAAGATAATATGTCTTGAGACCGACAAGAGCAGGGTAAATTTCGGTCATGGTTTGGAGGCTATCGGGGAAGCGGGCAACGGATACGGCCCATGCATTCTGAGCGAGCGACTTTGTCGCCACCAGCCATGAATTTGCGCACAGCACCTAGGACACCACCACGCACCAGCCGCGCCTCCGTCTTTCTCTTAAGGCACCAGACGGGCGCTCGGTGTGCTGATAGGGCCCGCTAGCCCGACTAGACATTGTCTGTTCCTCACCACCGCCCCGGGCCCTTCGGCGTCGCTCCTTCCACCAGCTGGGCAGTGTGAGCCAGTGCATCAGCACTCGAAGTCGAGTGGCCACTCCAGTCCCAAAGAGCTAACGACCAGCCGCCTACCGAGGATCCACGGTGCCGATATGATCTATCGGAGTACCAAAATTCCCGACAATCAATGCTTTCCAGCCGCCCAGTGATGCTCACCGACCGCTTGCCGGCTCGTGGAGGCCCGATGGCTGCTAATCCAATGCAGGAGGCTGTGAGCTGCGTGGCGCAGATGGAAGGCACGTTCGGCCATTTACCTGGACGCTGATATCCTGTGAGCAATGGCTCTCGACTTGGAGAGACAGGAAGGGGAGGGGAGCCATGGACGGCTTGCGCTCTAAGCTCGGAGAGCAATCGTAAAGCGCGCATTGCGCGTCGTATATAGTTATGGCTCCCTGGGTATTTCGCCCGATGGGCCTGCTCAGGGTCGCAAGGGAGGGTTGGCGGTTCGACATCGTGGAGTGCCGAGATTTGCCTAGAAATGGGCACTCGTCAGTCTGGTCGGATAGGACCGCACGGCGCACCGGACCGTGGATGGGGGATTCGCGCAAAGAAGCGAGTCCGGGGATGGAGCCCCTCTGGCATACACATGGCCTGCATCTTTCTAAAAAGCAAGTGCTATTAGGGGAAACAGCTGGGGGTTCGGAGATAGCGACTGAGACGCCCCCAGTGCTTGCGTGTTGTCTCGCAAGCTGCCGCTGGGGCCTGAGATGGGGGATGTGAACCCTCTTGGACGGTGAAAATGGCTGCATCGGCAGCGACACCTCTCTCTTTGGGGGGTGGCCAGCATCGGTTTCATGGCACAAGGATCGATGCACACAACTGGGGACTGCCCGGGCGCGTTGTCAACCGAAAAACGAGCCAACTTCGACCAACCTGCAGGCTCTGTCTGGGGCACCCCAAACTCAAAAGCTCCAACGACGGACCGACGGCTCTCGACAGCAAAAATTTGCTCGGGCATTCCGCTCCATCTGGCGTCAGGAAATCAACATCCGCGACGCACATCAAGTACACCACTCACGCCGTTGAACGCATCGGACTGTCCTCCATCAGGTTTCTTTGGCGGATTACCGCAGGCGTTTTGCTATAGCTTCTTTGCCCGCTCTCCCTAGTTCTCGCTCGCTTTTGGGAGGTTTTGGCGCACCGTTGCGGCGGATACTTTAGGGGCCCCCATCCCGCTGCCCAGGCCTATCAGGCGCGTTTTTCTGCCAGGCGCCACAGCGAAATACCCCCCCAACGCGTTCCCCTCCTTCGGCCCTAGCAACAGCAGTAACCATTAGCGGCAGCGCCAGGGCTCCAGAGCTGCAACTGCAACTCTGGCTGCTAAGCTGGGCCACCCCCGGACCTGCTGCCTCTGACTGGCTCTCGGCTAATCGCCGCCTTGACCACCCCTACCAAAAAACCCAAAAATCGACCTGCTCGTTCCGCAAATGGGTCGTCCACCTCGACATCGGTTTTCTAGGGCTCCCGCGCCGAATGGCAGCCACGACCGCAGCACCCCAGAGCCCCATGACGACCGAAGCTATCGCCGCGACAGACATGACTTCGGAATGACTGCTCCACACGACCCTACATCGACTGACGCTGCGACCGTGACCCCGTCCACCGACAAGCGGCGAGAGAGGGACCGTCGAGACCCTGCGAACAGTCTCAGAAAACCTCGCGACCGTTCGCCCCTGCCCGGATCCCAACGTCGGTTCGAGCCCCGTGGCCGCAGCAGGGAGCGTCACCTTCGCCCGGCCCAGTCGCCGCGTCCATCCTCGCCTGCCCGAGACCACGGCCGCCGCGACCGCCGGCGTGGCCCTGAGCCTGATTTTCCTGGGGACTCACGAGACCCAGGCCACGCCAGGCCCCGCGACTCCAAGCGCCCGCCGCTAGATCACAGATCTACCCGCGATCAGTCCTCATCTCCATCCTCCCACAAGCGGCGACGAAGCCTCAGTCCGCCGCCCGGCTCTTCCCGAGTCAAAAAGGCTCGCCGCTGGAACAGCCCCCGGCGAGATAAAGGCCCCGCTAGGCCTCTGCCGCGAGAGAACGACATCGCTGGCAGGCACCCTGGCCCACGGTGGTCTCGCTCACCAGAGCACCTTGGGCGCCGTCCTCATCCAGATCATCTGCCAGATCATCGACCGGACCGTCCCGGTCCACGCGGCGCTTCGCGTCGCCGGAGGTCTCCTTCACTCAATAGGGAGCGTCATCCGCCCGAGGACCTCATTGGCCCAGACCGGCGACCTTCACCTTTGCGACGGTATCGCGATCGTTCGCCCTTCTCCGGCCCTCGCCCACGCTCGATCTCCCGGCCGCGGAGTCCCCGAGCGAACAGCCTGTCACGGGAGGGCCGACCGCCTGCTTCATCCGATACAGCGCTCCGCCGGCCTAGCCCTGATCTGCATTCTCGACAGCCTCCGCCACCTCGCTCTCCCAGGGACGGTCGTCCTTCGCGAGCGAAGAAGAACCGCAAGGCCCGCGACGACCGGCGGCCCACCAAGAAGTTTGGCCCTTCGTCCGGAGCGAACAGCGTCGAGGTGAACATGTCGGCCCGTGGTGGCTTCCGCGGAGGCTACAACTCGCAGTCTGGTTATTCTGGCAAAGGTTCCTATAACCACAACTATTCTCATTCTTCTGGGCACGGCACGCCTAATTCATCATTTCACGGCTCTCCGCCCCCTCAGTCTCCCTATAGTGGTAGCGGGCGCAGCTACAGTCAGGGTGATCAGTTCTCTCCCCAAAGGTCGGTTTCTCGCTCGCTTGAGATGAAAACTCTGTGCTGACAGCAGGCAGTCAATACCCATCCCAGCACCAGCATGGTAGCTTCGGGTCGCAGTCGGGTCCGCAATCGCAGTTCTCGCATTCGCCTCCGTACCCACCAAACGGCCCATCTTCTCAATATCCCACGGGGCCCGGATACCGTGGCGGCCGTGGTGGCAGCTTCCGTGGTGGGCAGTTTTCCGGACGTGGCGGCCATAGGGGCAATTTCAAGAACACCCAATGGAATTCTGGCAGCCCTCACGGCTCCCGCGGCTCCAACGGTGCGGGTGGACGCAGACCCAGCGACGACCTAGAGCCATCCCAAGAGAGCGCACACGCCTCTCCAGTCAGGACTGAATCAGAAAATCCGAAGGAGGATGGTCCGCAAAATGAGAACGATAACCCCTTCCGGCCGTCTAGAGACCTGCAAGTAGAGGACATGGCCAGGAGCCAGACGGACCAAGAAGCTAAGGAGACGATGCTGCCGCCGAGTCGCCCCCCGCCCACTGGTCCACAAGCGCAAACCAACAAGTTCAGCTTTAGCATGAAGAGCACGTCGAAACCGGCAGTCGCCGCACCACGACCGGAAATCTCCTTCAAGTTCAATGCTGCACCCCCTCGGCCAGAGCCGCCGAAAGCGCCAGAGAAGCCATCCGAACGAGACCGAGGTGGCCTGCCCAAAAATGTGCCTACAGAACCGGCGTCGGTACGAGGTCGTAACCATAACGATCGAAGGCCGTCAGAGCCTATGAAGCATCCAGAACCGCCTCCCAGAACACGGAAAGTTAAAAAAGCGCTCAAGCGGCTGAAGACCAAGCCCAAGCTCTCCCCAGAAATGGCGACTTCCAAGTCGGTGTACTTCCGGAAGCCCGGAAACGAGTCGGTCGTGGGCTCCGGTACCTACGGAAAGGTGTTCAAGGGCCTTAACGTCTACACCAAAAAGCTAGTGGCCCTCAAGAAAATACGCATGGAGGGAGAGCGGGACGGCTTCCCGGTCACAGCGGTGCGCGAGATCAAGCTGCTTCGGTCTCTGAAGCACATCAACATAGTCCAGCTTCAAGAGGTAATGGTGGAGACAAACGAGTGCTTCATGGTCTTTGAGTATCTCTCGCACGATCTAACAGGTCTGCTCAACCATCCGACATACAAGCTCGACATGGCCCAGAAGAAGCACCTTGCGCAGCAGCTCTTCGACGGCCTAGACTATCTCCACACCCGAGGTGTTCTCCACCGAGACATCAAGGCTGCCAATATTCTAGTCAGCAGCGAGGGCATCCTTAAGCTGGCCGATTTCGGGCTGGCTCGTTTCTACGCGAAGCACCACCAGCTAGACTACACCAACCGCGTGATCACCATTTGGTACCGGTCGCCGGAGCTGCTACTAGGCGAAACGCAGTACGGGCCGGCAGTTGACATCTGGAGCGCGGCGTGCGTCTTCTGGGAGTTCTTTGCACAGTCCGCCATCTTTGCCGGCGACGGCAGCGAGATCAACCAGCTTGATAAGATCTGGGCCGTTCTCGGCACGCCCAATAAGAAAGATTGGCCGAACCTGACCGAGATGCCCTGGTTTGAGCTGCTGAGGCCTAGCTACAGGAAAGCCAACGTATTTGACCAAAAGTACAAGGAACGAGTACCATCCCAGGCCGCCTTTGACCTCCTCAAGTGGATGTTCCACTTCGACCCTGCCAAACGACCTACCGCCGCCGAGGTGTTGCAGCACGCTTATTTCACCAAAGAGGAGCCGGCCCCACGGCAGGCGATTGAGTATGTGCTCCCACGGCTCGTCCTGGTGCACACAGTTCTGACTAACTTGGAATAGGCTCAAGGACATAGAAGGTGACTGGCACGAATTCGAGTCCAAGGCCCTCCGCCGCGAGAAGGAGCGCCAAGAAAGGGAGGCCAGGCGTGCTGCTCGGGAAGCCGCCGCGGCGGGAGCACACCGTGGCGACAAGGACAGGAAACGGCCCAACGACGCGTCCGACCCACAGCGAGAAGCGAAACGGGCGAACGTGGAGAGCAAGGCCCGTCCGGGTGCCTCGTCTACTACCATGGCTTCGAGCCAAGGTGCCGGAGACTCGGGGGTGGGGGCTGGCAACCCCTAGGTACAGGGTCACGTTTAGTCACGCCTCCGGGGATCCCAGCTCCAGGAGCCTATTGAAGGTGGAATAGAGACATCTGGACCACCAGGATCACCGTCAGACCCATGTTGGTGGGCCAGGATGGACCAGATTTCTATTGCAACTCCAGTAGCCTCCACTGCTGCCACCGGTGCTACTTTCCGGCGCTTATTCATGAAGATAACCGCTGCTAAAGTTTTGGTGCGGCTGACCACGGCGAGGGCTGCCTTGCCCCCGCTGTGAGGGCAGGTGAGCCAGCAGGACCACCAATCCTGTCGGCACAAGCGTGGCCTGAATCATTCTGGAGGAGCAGAAGGAGAGGAGGGGTTCAAGGCCCACAGCCCTGAAAGCTGACGACTGTGGTGGTATACTTGTGCGATAATGTCGGGCAGCTGCTTCCCGTTAGAGCCGGCAGGAGTGTGGCCAGTGCATATGGGTCGATTTTGCCCTGGCTGTTAATGAATTATTGGAGTGTCAGACCGGGGCGGCTCTACGGGTGAGTCGTTTCATGTTCCAGACTCCGCTTTGTAGGCAGCGGGAAGAAATATTATGTGGAAAGCAATGCACAAACGATATTTTATCATAGACCCGGTACACTGTGCCCCCCACGATGAGACGTACCGCTGGTCTCGTGCTGCCCTGTTTCAAAGTGCCTTGCCTCCGGTGGCCAACAACACGGGTGTGGCACGGGTGATTCATCCAGTGGCTGTCAACGGTGCCGTCTCCAGGGTGAGGGCCGGTGCCGGTTCTCGGACATAGGGAAGAACAGTACGTGGGCCGTGACAACCTCCAGCAGGCCGGCCCGATTCTGGAGTTACCCGATGGTGACCGGACAGTCACTTCTATCTTGAGCTTATTCGCTTGTTCTCGATCCGGCTTCGCTAAAGTTGCATACGCCTGAGAACACCATATGCCTAGGAATATATATATACGTTATACACTGGCATTGACCGGACCCCCGGGGGACGCCAGCTACATGACAGAACACTTGAGGAGAGGAGCGTTACTGCAACGCTAAGCGTGCCCATGATGACAACAGCGGTGACGATGACGAAAGGAGGAAGGGAGGAGTTAGTATTTGAGACGGTTTCGCTTATCCCTGATACTGCTGCGCCGTATTCAGTCTAATTCACTTGCTCAGGCTCGGTGTCGTCACGCCTTGAAACGGCCGTGCCTCTCTAAAGGAGCGAGCGGTAGGCGGCGGAGAAGAGGCGCATACAGGAGATATCGTAACGCTGAGTGACACAGACGACATTAAGCGCCGCCCTCATAGCATGCCAGCAGCGCCTTGCCTCCTAGGGAAATATACATGACAGCGTCGATGGAAAGGGGTATTTATAACGTCGAATCCTGTCCTTGGCCAGCTAGAATCGTTTTACCAGCCAGCCATATACGCTCTCTAGACACCTTCCTGGCTCCTGGTTATTAATTCGGTAATTTTTACTCTAATGCTACATACCAGCACTGCATCCTACGCTCGCTCGTTCTCTTCTGTTACTAGCCCGTCTCTATACACACTCGCTCAGCTCTCTCTCTCTCTCTCTCTCCAAAGACACGGGACATAACCGGAGATATCTACTCCTTCGCTCGTTGTACAAAACACTATAATGAATTACGATGGCATACGACGCAAGTCATGACAAGTACAATAGACGCATGTCCAAGACAGCGTGTGCTAGGCGTTTAGCGCATTTCCAGGATTGCATCTTTACAGCATCTGCTCGCAGCCTTTTTCATCCACGAACCAACTTATTCAAGACTTTCAGCCTTATTTTTATCTTTTCGATTCAATTTCCGCTCCATGGACCGATCAGGCTGCCTTGCTCTCTTCCCTGGGTGCTGATATCATAGGCTGCTGGCTCGCGATTGGGAAGACGCCTTGGGCAAGGTTTATCCGACATAATAGGTTTCTCATCGCATGCTACACTTTCTTGTTTATATTATAATGATGTATTAGTGCACGACAAAGCTTGGCCTGAAACTATACCTCTGGGTCGGAGCACTCTCGATCTAAAGTGTATATACCTTTGGTTAGGTTGACTACAAGTCCACGACCTATCAAATAGTTTTTTTTATGCTGGTTTTGCCATTGTCAATCGACAACGCTATGCCGTTCCCCACACTTTGATACATCGATCCTGGTGGCCTACGGTAGCTGAGTTGTCGATGCTGTTTGTTACGACCGTGGAATGTCTTGGGTACACTCGCTACACCAGGTATATCACGAGAAAGCTGATCATGCTTGTCTGGAGGAATTGGTTTCAATTTAATATATCCATCCACCTGAGTCAACATCTGGTTAGTATTCCAGAAACTTTTTTGTGACTCCCCTGCCCGCCCTCAGTCTCTATTTTTTTTGGCTGTCAGCATTTTGAAGCTTCTGTTTGGCTCCAATGGCCTGTTCCGTATGCCTGTCCTGCCTAGCCCGTTATATCATTGTTGTACCCTGTCGTCATCAAGTCATAAAAGGCCGTGGCCAAGAGAATCATGAAAAAAAAGGGGTGGTAAGGGGTATAAATACAGGGAAAAGAAACCACAGCCGACACATCGCAAGCGAGACAACCCCAGAAAGACCAATTCTCAATGCTTACCAGTGTAGGGGTATATCTCGTAACATATCAACTTCAAGCGAAACCCGCAATAGTACCCAGACAGACTTTTTCAACCTCCCCCTTTCAGGTAGGAACACATGATCTCCAGCAATGAACCCTTTCGCCATCTATTTATCCCAAACATCGCAGTCGTTCTTGTGGAGTACGTTGTACAACATGAGGCTGGTGGGAGACGAAGCAGGGTGCAGATGCCACATGGCCCTGCTTAGTAGGGGACGCATCTTTTATGAGTAGACGGGACTTGGCAGAGGGCAACGTGATGTCTGCCGCTGCTTCACGCCCACCCGTCGGACTTTCACTGCTCAGGGTCAACAGCGACGGTCTTTCCCTTGCCTGGAGCTGGCGGTTCAGCCGATCGGAGTAACTGGCGGAGGCTGCCCTCAGCATGACTTGAAGCGCCACGCTGGCCTATCGGCATGATATGTTCACTTCCTGCCGGCGCCCGCCATGGCACCCAAGAGCTTAGACTTGATAGAAGGCCGCCGTTACTGGGGCCGGTCGATATCCTCGGGAATTCTTCCAGTTCGGCTTCATGCTCCGATTTGACCGAGAAGTGGGCCTCTAGACGCTCCCGGTTCCGAGGTGAGCTTGACCCGGTGCTGCTGGATGCGCTATCAGCGAAGGCATCCGCCGTTTGGATCTCAATGTGGCTGGTTGAAGTCCGTGGTTGAGCAGGCTCGCCTACCAACGCAGCAGTAGAGCCTCGAGGGGACGCCAGGTCTTTGTGCGTGTTGTGGCTGCCAATGACAGCTGTGGCGAAGGATGTTGACTTCTTCCGCGCCAGCTTGCTCTGTTCCGCATCCTGCGTCCTCCCGTCGGCCGCCAGCCCTGCCTCTAGGGTCCCTGAGCTAAAGTTGGTGGCATTAGACCCTAGGCCGGAAGCAGAACCGGACCCCGAGCCGGCCGAGTTAGCTGAGTTCTTTTGGCCCGCCGCTCGACCTCTGACCTCGGCAGCAATCTCAGCTGCCGGCTTCTTCTTCGACTTCGCCTCCCCGGAAGACCCGCTCGAGGACATGATGGTCTCTAGCGTCCCGTATGCGACACTTCTTCGCCGGCCCCCGCCCCTTCGTCGGCGCCTCTCGTCGTCCGACCCGATAGCCTGCAGCGTTGGGCCGCCTAAGCTGTTGCTGCGCCCATGGCCTTTCCTGCGTCTTGATCTCGGCCCATTCGTCGAAGCAATGTCTGAAACGAACGAGGCCCCCGAGCCGTGAGGTGCGACGTGAACCTCATATTGGTTGCTTAAGCTGTACTTGGACCTCTCCAAGATCTCTGCGATCCTGTCCAGGTCGGAGCCAATACCATCGTGACCCGTGTCTTCCGCATTCAGCATGTTCTTGAAGGAGAAGGCCTCGATTGGTGGTAAAGATGGGATATTATTGGGCGAAGCGGAGGCGCCCTGACCGGACGAAGCCGCTCCCCACCCCCAGGGGAGGTGGAGCGCCAGGCGACTGCTCTTGCTGGCCTTTTGGCGCGGCATTGCATTCACGCTTCCATCGCTGCCAATTTCTTCCCTGAGACTGGAGCCTGCAGCTCTCGTGACGACGGGAGAGGACTTGCTGGACCTCCCAGAAAGGCTGGACCCGTTTCGCGAGAACGAGGGCAGGGCAAGTCGTCGGGACTCGGTGCGGCTGCTGCTCGGCGGTCGGTATCGATGCGAAGTGGCGTTGTACGGGCTCTGGGAGTGGGAAGGGCCGCTGTACGTCCGCACGAGCACCGGTTGGGAGTAAGTGGTGCTGCGAGCTCCCGCGCTCTTGGTGGAGCGGTGGCGGTTCAGTTGGGATGGATATGCGTTATTCAGCACGCGGAGAGCGGTAGTGCGGTGGGCAGCCGTGTTGTTGTCGAGCGGGATGGGCCTGCCCTCAGCCGTAGACTGGACGAGGGAGGTGGAGGACGTGTTGGCAGGCCCTGAGAAGAGTGGCGGAAAGGACAAGGGCAACGAGTTCCGTCTGATGTGGGACGAGCGGCTGAGCAGCAGTTTCGCAGGGGCAGAAGAGATGGAGGCAGCACTCCGAGGTGGCAGCGTGTTGGGGTGGGAGTGAGGGGGAACAGAGATGCGAGAGCGAGTCTCTAGATTGGAAGAAGAGGAACAAGAGGGTTGTTGCTGGTCAGGTCGGGAGGAGGAGGACTGCTCTGTTCTCACGCTGTCTCGGGCCGGCCCTGACCCGTCCTCTGGAGGGACGACATGTGGCTTGTTATATATATACATGGCATCCAGGATTGGGGGGGGGGTTTTAATGCGCAGCAGCGGGATTGCACTATAATGGATTCAGGGTAGCACATATGCAGGTGTGTTGTCGCGGATGGCAAGCCCCCGGGGCGGGTTTACGGCGCACGCACAGCACAGAGGTCGGGGACAGGTCAGCGGCGGCAGGGAACGAGCTGCTTCGACAGTGACATGACTGTCTCGTGCGTGCGTGAAGAGAAGCCGTGTCTTGGTCGTGCCTCTAGGTGCCGGCCAGTGATCGACGTGGGCGTCGTGGTGTCGCTGGTTGGGATGCGCTTCTTCCCGCGCCTGCTTTTTTCGGGTCCCGGCTTCCCCCTTTTCTGACTGGACGATTCGGAGGGGGGGGGGGGGCAAGGAGGGAGAGGGAGAGGGGCGATGGGGGCGATGGCCCTACGATGGACCGGACGCGCGAGGGCGGAGAGGAGAGAATAGGAGAAAGCTCCTCAGATGGCGTGAGGAGTCAGGGAGGATCAGACAACCGAGCGCGGCGCCGGGGATATGTGGTAGATGGCAAAAGAGGGCAATTGGGAGGGCGACGGCGCAATCTCTCTGCTGAGGAGATTTTTCTCTTGTTATTTCGTCTGCTTGGCTCGATGCCAAAGGCGTCGAGGATGGGAGGGGAAACGAGAGGCTGTCTGGCTCTGATTTTCTGCAGTCGGGCTTAGGGTCGAGGTTCTCGACGTCGCCATTGGAGGGCAAAAGCTGCTTTGCTGCAAGCAGTCGTGGCTGTCGTTTAAAGGATGGCCTAAAAGCCGGGAACAGGGGTGCGGCCGGCGGGGTTCCATCTGGGTCCCCCCCCACCGCGACTTCTTAGCCAAGAGGCACCCATCCACTCAAGAGCTGCCTCGAGCCTCATGCGTTATCCTGGGGACTGCCCCTGCACAAAATATTAGAATCGGCCCCGCGTCTCAGAGGCCACCGCCGCCCGGTCTTTTGTCCGCGCCCGCTGGTGCGTTGGCATCGCGGGGTTCCGTTAGAAAGAGAGAAAAAAGAGCCATCACCAGCCGGCCCTAAAGAATTGATTGCTCGCTCGGAGCCACCCGATGGGATCTCGGCTGCGTCTCTGCCCCAAGCTTGTGCCCGCCAATCCTGGGGTTGCAGGCCACATACGGGCACACATGCTCCGTGGATGTAGCCGCCCGCCTCGCGTGGCCGTGTCTCGCCCGCCTGCGGGCCCAACCCGAGACAGCCATCGTGAGCAACGAGCGTCGGCCAAGTGTCTGTTCTGCATCATGCAGAAAGCGAAGTATCCAGAGCAACATCAAGAGCCCAAGCCAGCATGGCCCCTCTGCTTGGTTCCGGCAGGTAGGAGCAGCTGCCGTCATAGCAAGTACAGTCCGGCGCGGAGTCCAGAGACAATCTCTCTGGTGGGATGGGCGCACTACATGCAGGCAGAAGATTCCCAAGCAGGGCGCATTAAAATAAATGTATACAGCAAAGATCATTGGAAGCCGCCGCGTAATCCCCTCCGTCCAGACCCATCCATAACTACCCAGACTCCGGTATCGTATTGGCGACTCAGGCAAGGGTCGCAGTCCGACTTGAGCATACAGCTCGTCGCGATGCCATGTCACCATGTAACTTCTGCCTAGCCCGATCCGTGGGCGCAAGTTCTCTCTGTTCGCCTTGCAATCTTGAACCCTCGCGCCTCGTTTTCCCTTCATCGTCACCTTCAGAGCCACAGGCCCGCTTGTGCTGCTTTGGTCGTGCTTTAATCGCCCAGTTGCGTCAGCCCGTCCTCTCGTGCCTCCCTCAGGCCTGCTCAGAGGAAGGGCGCTCTGAGAATTTACTGGACGGGTTGGACGATTGTTCCATAGCCGTGCCCTCCATTCTGAACCCGTTCGCTGTAGATTCCGGGTGCCCGTGAGGCACTGAACCGGCCCTCTCTGGCCTGCTCTTTGCGGTCGTAGTAGACATATTCGAGGTAAAAGGCATGCAAATGGCCAGGCAGCACTCTGAAAAGCAGTCCAGTTAGCTTCAGGTACGTCAAATGTGCAAGACCATGTCCCATGGCGACATGGGAGCAACGCACCCGAGGAGAGTCATGCAGATGTTAATGAGAAGGTCGGCCCCGCAGCCAGCGACGGCATAGACACCGGCGGGCGGAACTAGAACAACGACGTGTCAGTATGGCACAGCCAGCATGGCATGTTTGGCCCTATCAGGGCGAGGTGGCGTACGAATCATGGTGATAATCACCAGGAGGATGGCAGAGGCGGCGCCCATGTTTGCGAAAAAAAAAAAAAAAAAAAAGTCGAACCGAGTTTCGTATTCGAGAGTGGGTGGCGGTCACCAAGGCGGTCGATGAGTCGAAGTCGAGAGAAGGGGGCGAAGAGGCTTGAAATCTTGGGAGGAGGAGAGATGGCGTGGAAATAGGCAGGAGCTTGGGCGATGATTGAATCAAGGTATCAAGGTCGAGCGTGAGCCGTGTAAATGCACGAGGGGCCATGCTGATTGGCTGAGACACCTGTATACGAGCTGGATGCGCTGGGTGCATGACGTAGGCGCCACGCACGTACCACATGGCTTTAGCCCTGGGCCCCCAAGCCATTTTGCGATGGCGGGAAGCGGAAGCTGTGATATGAGCGAGCCAGGCCCCTGGAACCGACTTTAAACTCGGGGCTAGGCGGCCTCAGCCTTGTTGAACCTCCTCAGTCATGAAGACTTTCGTGGGCCACTCCTATCCACACGCTTGTGCGATCCTCCTGCCCTTGGCTTCTCTGCTGAGAGTTTGTGCCGGTAAACTTGTGCCAATTGCCGGGCGCAATGCTTGCCCACTTTCCTACATTCGAATGACCCTGGCCCTGTGGGCGGACACTACCCGGTGAATGGTGTCTCAGCATAGGCATATGGTCTGCCGGTGCAGCATCCTGTCGTGCACAAAATTGTTACCCTAACTTTCTAGGTAGTTGAAAAGGCGACAAATATTGATGCAACATCTCCCAGCGTTCTTTTGCGCATGGGGTCTTGCTTCTGTCGTCTTACTTCATACTTGGACACCATAACTAGCCTGCGCAGGCGTATGGCGAGGTCGAGCCGCGACTGGATGGTGCTTCGTCAGTATATATCCGCCTCATTGCTGAATTGATATGCCTGCAGAGGACTCTGTGTCCAAAAGACACTCTCTGCATCCCTCAGGTCTACACAGGGCAACGCCTTCGTCAGGTTTGCGTCAGAATAGTTGAGCCCTCCATGGCCACGAAATGCAGGCCGAAGGTTAACGCTAGGGAGCTGTGTAGCGGCATAATGTTCGACACAAGCACCACTCGTGAATCACATTTCGAGGCATGCAGGAAAAGTGCGATGCCCAATCTGACGGCAGGGACATCAAGTCATCGACAGCGATGCGTTCTAGTGTGGAAAGCCATGTTCCACTGCGTCTAGCGATGTGAAGGCGTTTGGCACAGACGCCTCCGGCGCCACCACGGACGACTGCTAATCTCTTGCTACCTAGCTGCGACATAATGTTGGCATAACACGTACTTGGATCGGCCGAGTTTGGTTTTGCATATAGGTCAGACAGTAGCAGGACTCACGCCTTAACCTAGGATGATTCGCATCTAGCACAGTTCCGGTGGCATATTAAACTTGTCTATTTATGATATGTACTTTCGTCAGAACATTCGCGTAGACGACTCGCGACATGGTAATCCAGGATTGGGGGAGCCTTGCCAGAGGAGGCATACATGGGGCAGAAACGGACGGGACCGGTGGAGAACCCGACTCTCTTTTCCATGACCCTGTAGCACCTCTGGTTCATGGCAGGGGCCGGAGAGCATGATCCCCCGTCAGAGCCACCAAGCCTGGGTGACTGGCTGTGATTCCCTGACGGCTCTCGACTACGCCTCGGTGATCCGTCACCGCAATATGGGATAGGAGGCCCGAACGCGAGCCATAGATAGCATAGAGACCTCCAAACAGAAGGCCGAGAGAGTAGGTGAGAGCAAGCAGCACCGTGTCAAGCAGCTCGTCATGTCCCGCCGACACACCCCAGATATTTTCAATGGAGCTCGGGGATCTCTGTTTCGCAGACTCGGTTGGTACCCGTTCCAGTCGATAACCCCTGTTTGCTGTGAACTCCACCCGCCTGGCAAGGGGTGCCGGAGAAGCAAAGCAGCAAGCAGGTCGATGGCGAAGCAGGCTAGAGAATAACCTCGATTCAATCGCCCACCGCCTCACCGACCGTCCGAGGTAGGGAGGTGGCAAAGGCACCCGTCTGTCTCAATCCGACAGCTCATGGCCGGGGGAGGGATCCGGGGTGTATGCTTGGGCCGCACACATTGCGGAGAGGAGTCCGACCCAGCTATCTGCGCGCTGCGACTAAGGATCAACTGGGTGTCCCCGAGGCAGTTCAACCCTGCACGCTCTCTTGGTCCGAGTTTCGAGCTTCAGGGGCCAGTCAGTGGCAGCGAGACCGGCGCTCCCCTAGCAAGCCTAGGTATCGAGCGGCGGCACCATCGGCGGGATGCTCCGTAGGTGGTGGATCCCACGAGACTACTATAATATGTCCAGTACGTAAACGGCGTGGGCGTACTGATTTATACACGGCCTTTAACAACCGGTTATCAATCATATCCCAACGCTTAGACCGAGGAGGTCTTGAGTCGTAATTTTCGTCTGTAGTCATGTCGTGGGTATCGGAGCGCGCCCGGGCCTGCGGGCCTCTTGGCCTGCATTGGGCCTGAAGCGTGGAAAGGAACTGATGGGCCGGCAAGGGGAACGAAATGACGCCTCGCCTAAGCCGGTAAACCGGGGCCTCTGAAGCAGGCCAGTGGAAACGGCCCTGCAGAGGACCATGGGAGAGAGTGGGCGGGCTTGGCTGCGAACATGTTGACGGAAACAGGGCGAGGAGCGTCCTGCATGAGACGAGCGTCTCCATTCGTCCTGCTTTGGGCCCGTGGGGGGGTGGACGTGTGGGCTTGTCGGTGGGCGTGGACAACGTGGTTCCGAGTCGCTGGTGGTGTGGTGGAGGGCACGTTGCCATCCATCCTCCCACCCCGGGTTGCGTACGCCCCAAGTCGAAGAAGAGCTGTGGAACCTTCGAACGCAACAGGGCGGTTGGGAGGAAGACGGGAAGTGAAAGAGGCGCCTGAGTGGGTGCTTGGGCAATCTTGAGAAAATTCCAGGGTTGCCACACTGAGGCAGGCCGCACATAGGCAGTTGAGTTTCGGCTGAAATAAGCCAGCACATCCGATCTATCATCTTGGTGGCCACCTCTGCACGCCTTGGATGGCGACAAACGGCCCAATGGATGGGCTGGCGCGTACGGCGGCGGTGCAATCGCGGCGATCCGTCCATCAGTCGTGCAGCGGGGGACGCAAGGACAATAGTGGTTGAAACACCTCCCCTCCCCTCCCCATTGCGCGATGATTCGATTGCTCTCTGTCCTAGCTCAGGTTCACGCTCGGCGCCCTCCAATGCTTCCTTCTCGTCTCACCACCGCTCGACACGCATAGCTGACTACAGAGGTTTGACGACCCCGGGGTGCTCTCCGTTTCCTCGTAACCATGTGCACTTTCGGATCCATCCACCCATCCATCCATCCATCCATCCACCCATCAAGTTCGGCATCCAGGGTGGGAAGCATGAGGAAAAAATAAAGGGGGGGAGACCCTCCTCCCCTCTCGGTTGCCCCCATCCATCATCCACTTCATCGGCCCCCCGTGGTAAAAGGAGTGTCTATCCTCGTGGGTACAGGATTGCTTCTTATCGGTTTGATGAGTAAAAAAGGCATGGAAGCAAGCTAGAAAGCTCAAAGAATGTGCTAGGCGAGAGCCACCCTAGCTCTACTAATCAGGAAGGCACATGTGGTGCCGTGCTGCCATGCCCAAACCAGCAAAATGCCGGCGGAAGGGCTGCCCAGGAGCTGCCCGCTTTACAGTAGTAGCAGCAGCAGCTCCCGCGAGCCCTCGTCGCAGGAGGGAGGGGAGGAGAGCGTCCGCGCGACACCCAAGATGCACAGAAGCCCCAGAAGCCCCAGAAGCTTACATGTGCTATACCCTGTTCTTCTGTATTCTACTTTTCTCCAGCGAGTTGCCATATTACGTGGAGCTGGTGCAGGTGTGCAGCAAGAGAGAGCGTGCAAGCAGCAAGTGAAGTGAACAAAAAAAAAAAAAAAAAAAGGACGGAGTCTCATTCCCGAGTACCGCTACATTGCATGGGGCGATTTCATCCCGGCGGACAGGTACCTTCCCCGCGGCGGCTGCACGCAAATGTGACCTGACGCGGCCAGCGGCAACGGTCAGATCCTAGACCTTGCGTCCGGCCAATTTCGTACCGGTACGACTTTTCTGCAGCACATAGGTCCGTGGTGCAGCAGACTGGTCCCTGTAGCGTGTGCTGCAATCCCGGCCAACATCCACTGACAGACACCATCATTTTTCTCGCCTTTCCTGCTGGCTCGTCTCCTTTTTTTCCTCCTCTCCTTCCTCTCGCCCCGTCCCCCTTTACCTTTTCTCCTCGACTCCACCCTCCTTCACCTCAGCACCGCGAGGGACCAAAGCGACTCGTACGTCGAGAACGTCAGCCAAATCTGAGTCGTGCCCTTCAGTTGGGATTTGAGCGTGGTTGAAGCTTTACCCAAGGTTTCAGAACCGACTCGCAGGTACGTTGGACGGCTATTTCCAGTAGGAAGCTCTAGGCCCGCGCATCACCTTTCTGTCACCTGGATTTTGCTGGGACCCGGGACGTGTTAGCACGAACCTCCGGCTCACCCTATCATCTCCCACGCCCACATTCGTTTGCCTCTCGCGGCGAACAAGCCCGGAGAAAGGTTTCTGGATTCCAGCGGGTTCCTTTTCCAGAAAGAAAAAAAAAGCAGCTGCCTGCACCTCGAACCAATCCTTACTGACCCGACCAGACTGATTTATTTCCTGAGTCGACTGTCGTTTTACCTGTCCCTTCACCACCGCCCAAAGACACATCGCGAATAATGGCGACCCAACAAACCCCTCCCCTCAAGATCGACCGATACGTGGTCATCCATGTCGCTACCACCTGCGACGAGCACGGTGTCTATGTCACCAAGGATTCCGCCGAGGTGATCGAGCTCGGCTGGATTCTGGTGGACGCGAATACCCTCGACGAAGTGAGTGGAGAGTGCGGCCATAGCCGCTCCTCATATTTTGCACATCCGAGTTTTTTTCTCTGACGAACTTGGCAACAGCTTCATCGCGAGAGCGTCCTGGTCAAGCCAATTAATACCCCCATCACGCCCCTGTGCAGTAAGTCGTCCAATTCCTATCTTTCACGAGCCTTGGCTCGCCCGTCTGCTTTTCGGCGTGTCAATTTTGCCCGAGTTTCGTCTCGAGCGCTTCACAGAGCTCTAACCGATTCTCGGCACAGCGAGCTTGACAACCCTCACCTGGGAGCACGTCCGAAACGCTGGAACCTTTAGGGATGCGATCAATCGTTTCGACGCGTTTGCCTCGGAGCACCTTACCTCGTCGAACCTCGATTTCGTCTTCGTGACGCTCGATGCCTGGGACCTGCGTGTCCAGCTCCCCCGAGAAGCTCGGGACAAGTCGACTGTCCTGCCCCCGTACTTGCAGCACTCCCGCACATTCGACCTCCGCACCGAGTACCAGCGATGGCAGCAGCACCACCCCGAGTCGCTGCCTTTCGGCCCCTCGTCCCTCCAGAACATCTGCGCTGCTCTGGAGGTGGAGGCCGTCCAGTCGAGCGCCCCGATCAAGCACAACCTGCCTTTCCACCTGCAGGCCCTCGCTCCCGCCTCCCCCCGTCGTGCCATGGAGGAAGCCGTCACTCTTACCCGTGTGCTCCGGGGCTTGATTCGCAAGTCGCAGCCGCCGCATGAGCACCCTGACGTCCTCACCCGACCTATGGACGCCCGCGCCGATGTGAGGGCCTTCCTCTCGGAGCGAAGCAAGGTCTTGCACATGTCTGGTCTGCCCCACGACACCACTCAGTCGGAGCTTGAAAGCTGGTTCACTCAGTTTGGTGGTCGCCCCATTGCTTTTTGGACCCTCCGTACCCCGGAGCAGCATAAGCCCACCGGAACCGGCTTTGCTGTCTTCTCGTCTCACGAAGAGGTAGGCAGGCCCCCAATGTTCATTCCAAATCTTCTAAACCGTCGTTGCATCTACCATGGTATCTCTGTTGCTGTCTCTGTTGCTGTTTGCTCCCTTTGAACCCATCTCCACACTGACACCGCCTTGGGATGTTGGCTGACTGATGTGCTATATAGGCTGCCGAGAGCTTGTGTATGAACGGCCGGGCACTAAACGAGAAGGCCATTGAGGTTTCCCCTTCGTCGAGCCGTGTGCTCGACCGTGCAGCCGAGATCCTGACGCCTTTCCCCCCAAGCAAGAACCGCCCTCGTCCGGGCGATTGGACCTGCCCTTCGTGCGGCTTCTCCAACTTCCAGCGCCGGACAGCTTGCTTCCGCTGCTCGTTCCCTGCCATTAGTGCTGGACCTACTGGCGACATGGGCTACGGCTTTGGTTATGGCCAGCCCGCCATGATGGGGCCCCCTCCTCCCCACATGGGTCACCACGGTGGCGGCGGCCACGGCCACGGCCGCATGGGCGGCTCGGGCGTCGTTCCTTTCCGGGCCGGTGACTGGAAGTGCGGTAACGAGGTGTGTGGCTACCACAACTTCGCGAAGAACGTCTGCTGTCTGCGCTGTGGCGCCAGCCGTGCTGGAGCCGCTGTCGTCGCGGACTCCGGCTACCCTTCCCCCATGGACACACCATCCTCGTACAGCATCAGCCAGAGCTCGATGGGTGGCACCCCAGGCCCCGGCCCTTTCGCTTCTTCTGGGGGTAACTTTGGCTCCGGCGGCTATGGCCAGCACTTCGGTGGCCCCCCGAGCACCTACGCTCTTCCTTCCGGCCTCGCCGGCGGCAACGCGCCTTACCCTTCTCTCCACACCAACTTTGGTGGGCCGGCGCCGAGCTCCCACTCCGCTGGGCCGTTTGACAGTCGTGCTGCCGAGGCTGCCTTCCAGTCTGCCGGCAATGGCCCCGCGTCTGCTGGCCCGGGTAACAACTTTTATAACCAGAACGAAAATGACCCCTTCGCTTTCCTTTCCTCGGGCATTGGCGGCCTCTCGGTCAGCGGAAACGATGCGCGCCAGAATGGCGGCGCCGCCCCTCCCAGCAAGTCGCCTGCGTAATCGCCTAGCACGACCGTCAATGTTCTTATGGCGGATCACGCGAGTCTCTCCTTTCTCGACACACTCGCCGAGACTCCGACAGATCTTCGTGTGATATTTTGCGACGGCTTTGGAATGACAGCATAGAAGAACATTTGAATGCCCTTTGCAAAAGCTCCGGATCGACTTGTATTTGTTCAAGATTGCGGCAGGGGTTTGGAAGAAATGCCATGGACGGCCGGTCACCCATTTCGAACTTTCGCGAGGGGCCAGGGCGGTAGGGGCAGGGGAGGCGCGCGGTTGTGGGCTGGCGAGGTTGCCAGCGGTTTCGGGGGCGGCGGATGGCAAAAAAGTTGTGCAACACGGCTGGAAAGACAAAAGAATATCCCATTCTTACAGGGTGTCCCTCATCAGGACGGAGTTCTTCACACATCGACAAACATATTGTATGGCTATTCGGAACGGACGGCACCGGGAATGCCACTGTCATCATTCTTCTTCGACAATTATCTGGACCTGGAATGGAGGAAGGGCTTGTTTTTTTCACGGGGCCTTGCTTCGGAATCGGCGCGGCCCTCGCGGCCGGGCTTCAGCAAAACGGACAGCGAGGCGCCCCCTGCGCGAACGGATCTTCGGTTTCTGGTCTTGTTCTTGTTGAGGGTGGTCATGGCTAATGGCTGGTCAAGGGAGGCAGGCAAGGCAGGTCACAACGGAGGCGTGCATAGCGAGGGAGTGAAGGGTATATCCGGCCTGGTTTACTCGCAGCTGTTTTACTTTTTACTTTCTTGTTCTTTCGCTTCTTGTGTGTTTGTTAATCACTTATTCGTCATTTCCTTGTGCGTCGTCTACCTCCTTTTCCATCTCTCTCAATCTCTATCCCCCCCTATCTCTCTCTATAGTATTCCAGCCTGTCCACCCCAAAGACAGCACCGCCTATTACACATAACTACTACCACCAGATCGATCCCCCGCCTCCCTCCTCCATATTTCTCAACCCCCTTCCTTCACCCGCTGTTCAAAGCATCTCTATTGCTATTTTTTTGTTTCCTTGGCCTAAATGGTTCGCAAAAAAGATTGTATTCCTGCTGGATTGGCGACGGCGGTGGAGTAGCGGCAAGGGGGGGGGGGGGGGGGGGGGGGGGGGGGGGGGGGTGGGGAGGGGGGGGGGGGGGGGGGGGGGGGGGGGGGGGGGGGGGGGGGGGGGGGGTAGGCGAAGGTGTTGGGTGGCTTGGAAAGGAAGGCTGGGTTGGCTGGCTATTCTGTTGTCTCGATCCATCAGTGCTGGCCGTTCCTCCGGTCTCTTCTTTTTATATATTTCGTGTTGATCTGTGTGTGTCTTTTCCGTCTTTCCGTCTTTCCATCTTCTCTCGTACCCCACCACCACCTGTCTTTTGCACCTGGCCGCATCATCAGGACCACCCGAGGACGCTGTATGTTGTGCGAGATGAGGAATAGGAAGGTGTTCTATCGGCCTTGGAAGAAGAGGCGAATAAGGAAGGAGGTACCCAGCTCTAATCCCGCCAAGGGATCCTATATTGAACGCTGTCATCGCAGGAACAGCGCGATCTGTCGTAATAATCCACACCCACCTGTCAAGCAGATTACTGCGGCCCCCTTCTCCAATGAAATTTGTCATGAGAACCTAAGCAAACGAGATGCGTGTCATTACACAGCAAAGCGCGTGGATCCTTCATCTACGCCTGGCTGAGGGGTCAATTACAACTAACTATGATGCTCAGATAGGTGACACGAGTAAGACTAGCTTTTGTTGTCCTCATAGTGTGCGGAAGGCAGCTTCAGTTAATCTGCACATAACACCACGTTTCTCGTGACACTCGTTGGCCACAATCTCGACAACAAGTACTTTGAAGGCGGTATAGCAGACAGGGCTGCTTGTATGTTTACAGTGAGGTCTGTACCACCCTGGCCTTGGAGTCCACCTCTTTTTGTGCTCGGAGGCGGAGGGCAGTACCGTCTAGTATCGGCGGTAGTAGTTGCGCAGGGCACCATGCTTCCCTCCGATCTCCGCGTCCCATCGGTAGTCATCCCCATCATACTCGTTATTCCAGCCTTCGTCTTCGCCATCGTCATCCAAGTGGACCACTTCGTCGTCACCGTTGATCTCGACGTCCGACATCACCTCCTCTCCCTCCTCCTCGCCAGCCTTCTGCAGAACGACTTGGGTCCGGTTCGCGAGGCGCGGGTCCTTCTCATTCTCGTCCGGCACGTACTCGGAATCCACCCCGTGTCCGCCGGCTCCCTCGCCCGATCCTTGGACAGCGAGGTTGCTGCGCCATCCCAATGTTTTCAGCTCGTGCTCGGTGAGTGGCATCTTCTCGAGGAGCTTGAAGCTGCGCACCAACACTTCCCACGGGTATTCAAGATCCTGCTGGTTGTACTCTTGCCCGGCCTCGTCCTTCAGCTTGGTTAGCTGGTTGTCATCCAAGGCTTCCATTTCGGCGTCCTCGTCACGCCAACCCTTCTCTGACTCGCGATCACTCGATATCTCACTGCCGCTACCGGCGTCTTTTCTGTCGCGAAGGCTATCCGCCGCCTCTTGCAGCATATGCAAACCTGTAGTCGGCTCGGCGACGGCCTTCCCGAGCAATTCCGCGGGCGGTACAGCCGGCCCGCTGGTGGCCAGGCCCGCGGCTTCAAAGTTGACGGTCTGCGAGGATGGCCGCCCAGTGGGAGTGGAAAAATTACGGCTCTGGAGTCTTTGCAGCGTTGGTGCCATTGGAATGGGGCTCCTTGGTACGTAGTAGCTCTCGCCAAAGCCGCTCAAGTCAGGGATGTCGTCATCTTCCTTGTCGATATCCATCGCATCACCCTGCGTGTTATCGTCACCAGCTTCGGCGATGGCTTTCCCCTTTCCCTTGTCTACCTTCTGCTCATGAACTAACCTTGCAGCCCTGCCTATCTTGAACTCCTGGAGCCGATTCTCGTAGTTCAACTTCTCAATGTCGACGTCTGGCTCTTCTTCTTCCTCGGAGGACGACTCGGGAGGGTTGGTCATACGGCGTTCAGCCTCAACCTCAGCCATCTCGAGCCGTAGGATCTCCTTCTTCTCTTCTGTTGTCAGCGTGCCCCAACGAGCCTTGCGTGCGTGCCGGGGTTGCCACATGTCGAGCTCGAATGGCACATTGCCACAGCCGCCGTCGATACTTTTGTCGAAGTCCGGGTCTGGCCAGTCGTATTCGTCGTCGCTCATGTACATCTCTTCGAGGCTAGGAACGAGGTTCCTCCCCGTCATGAGGTCGACGTGACCGAAATGGAGAAAGAAGTCGAGATGGTCCTGAATGGGCATGTTTCGCCGCACAGCCTCGATCGGCAGGACTTCGTCTGGCCGCAAGAGGTGGACCAAGCCTTGACCCCAGCCTTCCAAGTGGCCGGTACCGACTTGATCGATGTGAATCCCGCGGAGTGCCCTCCGCACGTCGATCTGTTGTTGAGTTGGTTGGATGTCGTACCAGAGGCCGGCAAAGATGATCTCGTGCTCGGTTTGGAACGCCTTACGGCGGAGCAGAGACCAGAGAGGCCTCAGGCTACGCTGGCCCAAGAACAAGTGCATGAGCCTAGGGGACTCAGGACCGTGAACAGGGTTGTTGAATAGCAGGAGCAGTTTGATGAAGAAGAGATGTGCATTGTATATGTCCTGGTCCGTAAAGAGCCTCCGACTCCTGACAATTCGAACTCGGCCCTCATTCGTTGCGATGTCCATCATCAACCACAGCTTGAGGAGCATCTCGCGTGAGTCCTTGGCCAAGCGATGTCCCATTCGTGCCATTGTCGCGACGATGTCGCGGCAGCACCTCTCGCGGTGGTGCACCATGGTGAGCCATCTGAGCCCAGGGACTTTGCGGGTAGTTGTGTCTGTCACAGGCTTTGGTGCTGTTCCCAGCCAGAGGTGCTTCAAATCGTGGTATGCCGGGTCTTGGGGTCGTCCAAGAGGGTCATCGATGTAGAGATGAGGGTAAACCTGAGGACGACAGATCCGCGCCGCGGCGGGGGCCATGTGGTTGGCTAGGGCGAGGATGCAGCTGCGCATAAAGGTGTTCAGCACGTCATGGAAGTCTTTGGATAGGCTGTACAGGTTGATGATGTCAACAGGATACAAGTGCTTGCAAACCGCGACAGTCACATCCGCAGATGTACAGATAGACGCCAGAAGATCGAATTCGGGAACAAGGACCTCCGTCTCCGGCCCAAGCATGCTCATTACCAAGGTCTCAAACTCCGCAATGGCTCGATGTTGCCCCTTTACATAGGTATCATGTATCTCCTGCAGACGATCACTGATTCTTGGCTTCGTCAACTTTATCTCTCCGTGGTGCTCTACCACATCGTCTGCCTCCATATCGGTATTGCTATCCTCTCGACATGCGGAGGAGATTCCCTGTTTGCAGTAGACTTTGCGAATGCTGTCCCGGTCGTCAATACGGGTTTTCTTGCGGGCCGTTCCTGCTTCGGAATCTGGTACGAGATCCTCATCCTTAGGATAGATTCCTAGTTTCTGAATGTC
This sequence comes from Thozetella sp. PMI_491, assembly GCA_021432635.1. Taxonomy (NCBI): domain Eukaryota; kingdom Fungi; phylum Ascomycota; class Sordariomycetes; order Chaetosphaeriales; family Chaetosphaeriaceae; genus Thozetella; species Thozetella sp. PMI_491. The sequence goes on from MU270047.1 coordinate 636,932, forward strand.
CTCGGTGGTAAACTTCTTGCGTGCCTCTTTCGCCTCCTCATACTTTTGTCTCGCTTCGGCACGTTGTGCAGCCGTTAAATCTGGTGCTTCTGGAGACTCGGAGGGCTGGATCCCTTCGCCATTCCGGCCGTGGGAAGGACCGGCATGTTGATTACGCTCCATGAAGATTTATGGGCTACCTGCCGATGGGTCGATAGTTTGGGGCGGAGTGGCCAACTGGAAGTGCGGGAAATCTAAGTGTAAGCGAGAAGGAAGTTGAGAGAAGTGAAAAGTGCAAAGGGAGAACTGCACGTATGTGAGGAGCTTGGTGGCTCAGAACCTGCCCAGGAAACAGACTGCCTCCCGCTCTCCCCCTCCACCTATCTTTGTGTTGATATGAAGAACAATAGAAACACTCAGGCATACAGCGGCGCCTTACGCGAGATCTAGAAGCCCTGGATTTCATGGGTTTGCCGACGTTGTTGATAAACGATAAAACGCAGTAGACACAGTTTCAAAATTCAACCAGTTCTGCTGCGGAGCAACCAGCGGTCACATTACTAGGCTTCGCCTTTCGTAGCCAGCATATGACGGCACATTATTAAGCGAGGATAAAGTTATTCATTGCAGGCTACCGGAACCCTTGTGACGCCGTAACGACCAACTCTCAGTTATTTCCACTTCCTGGCCTGCGACCTAGTCAGCTTTAGGACGGCGCCTCCCCCTTGTACCTCGTTGCGAGCATCCCGCTCAATATTCTGGAATTGTTCGTACAGGGCCGCAGGCTCGTCTCCAGAGTCCTACTCCGAGAAGCTAGATACTTCCTCCGCCAACTCCATATCCTCTGCTGACGCTACAGCTGCTACCTTGGGCGTCACCTCCTGCGGAGGGGTTAGCGGTACAGCCGGTTTCCCCTCACTCTTACTTGAATTCTAGTCGGTAGCAGAGTTTGCACCAAGTTCGTTGGATGGGAGGTCCGCGACGTCCTGTGCAATGATCGCACTCGAGACCTTCCAAATTTCGAGCAAGTTATCCTCGGCAGCGCTGGCCACAAGCCAGGGATCATTAAGATTCCAGGAGAAGTCAGCCAGGTGGTTGGTGTGGCCGCCGTGCATGAAGAGCAGCTCTGGGGGACCGTCCTCGGCATCCTCGGGTGTCTGCTCCTCCCCTACGCGGCTAAGGTCCCAGAAGATGAGGCGTCGGTCGTAACTTCCACTGCCAAGGATGCTAGGCTCGTCGGGGTGCCACGCAAGGGAGGTGACGGCATCAGCATGGCCCTCGAGGGTGTGGATCTTTTGCTTCATGTTGCGGAGATCCCATATGCCGATGGTCTTGTCGGCAGACGCAGTCGCGACGAGAACCTCCTCCTTCGGGTTCCACGAGAGCGCATTGATGGCGTCGGTATGGCCATCGCGAGCAATGACAGCAGCCTGGTCACCAGGCGTTCGGATATCGATGACTTGCAGCGTCAAGTCGTCCGAGACGGTGCCGATGAAGGACTTGACGTGAGGGTGATGCTGGACATCGTTGACAATGTGCTTGTGGTTCTTGTACGTCCGCGAGGGCTTCAACTTGCCCTCCGAGGCCGTGTTCAGGTCCCTAAAACGGCGGTCAGATGGGAAGGAAATTCATAGAGCTTACGCGCCTACTAACCAGAGTAGAACGGTGCGATCCTCGCTACCTGTCGCAAGCCGGCCGGCCTCATGAGGGTTCCAGTGCAGACCGAAGCCCTCTTGCGTGTGACCGATCAGCTCGATCTGTGGGCTCGGCGTCCCCGTGGGGATCATGCTGTGCTTGGTGCGGTCGAAAACTAGGACCCTTCCGTCGACTGCCAGGGTAGCGATCACATCGGGATTCTGAGGCTGGTAGCGGGCTTTGTTGACCTCACCAGGATGGTCGATCTTCTGGGTGACTGTGAATTTGATGACGGGGGGTTCGGAAGATGATGATGACTTATTGCCATATCCGCCAATCTCGCCGCGATCCTCGTCGTAGTCATCGGGGTTGGGCTCAATATGCTTGGGTATCTCGATCTCGGCAATCTGCAGGTAGTTGGACTTGCCTTCCGAGGTATGGGTCCCGATCAGAAGGCGATGCTGGAGGCGATTCTTGTCCGGAATATCCTTGACATCAGGGAACCACTGGGTTGTGAGGGTCGGCCAATCGAGCGCAGTACTACAGCTCGGTTAGCGATGGATAGGATCAAGGAGCAATTTGTGGAGGGGGAGGTACCTCAAGATCATGTCGTAGAGGAAGGGGCTGTTCTTCTTCCAAATTTTGTACTCTAGGCGGGGTTAGATCGATGGCTGTTGACACTGAGCGGTTGCGACAACTTGGACGTACCCTCGTTGATGACCTTCTGCTCCATCAACTCGTCGTCGTCTAGGCCACCAGCGTCCACTATCCTTGTTAGCTACTGTACTCAGACTAGGCGGTAGTGACGAGTTGGTACTGACTATCGACGTCGTCGACTATCTCCGCAGGCGCCATCTTTAAGTCTTGTTCGCGGATTGAATTGTTAGAGAGGGGAAGCTGAAGAGAGGGAGACGAGCAGTCGCAAAGTGGGCTAACAGCGACCACGGAGTGAAAAATTGCCTGGCGCGTAAAGAGGAGGGAGGAAGGAGAAAAATGAACGAGACAATTAGAGCGATGCCTTGGCCGAAGAGAGGAGGAACCCGATCTCCTGAACCCAAAGCGTGTGGCTGACGGTTCTGCGCAAAATTCGGTACAGTTAAACCAAGCATTCCGCGAGTTTAATGGAATATCGCGACCGACGCGTCGAGCAGCCCAGGATCTGCCACCTCTCTCCGCCTTTTAAAGCGCGCTAGTCCGTATATAGACTAGTGTTATAGATGCTAGGTGTGCTGGTGGCAGGAGGCGGCGAAGCTGGGCAGAAAGGTGAAAGGTGGGGAGGCCGGTGGGGAGTCAGAGAGGCTCCTAGCTGCCCCAAACAAGCTGATTGAAAGGCGACGACGCTCCCAAACCACAGTTTGCGACCGACCACATACACATCACCATTTCCTTCCGCTCTCCCTCCACCCCTCCTCCCTCCGCCTACCGCCCGCAACCGCAACCGCAACGATTGACTACCGGGGCTCTTGATCGCTTGGTTCTTCTATCACAGCTTTTTTAAAACTTTACCAGGGTTGCCCTTAGATTTCCGCTCTTCGGTCAATGTACCACGCAGATGCCAAAAAGTGCCACGCCCAATCTTCCGTCCTTTGCTTTCTCCGTTCCTCTCCAAAGAGTCTTTTGAAGACCTCAAAGCCCGGCCATTTTTTATCAGTGCCGGCATATTTGTTGACCATCGTTGTCGATTGTTAACAATTTGACGAATCCCGAGGCGCCGTCTCTGTATATCCCGTGCCCCTTGCACGACAGCACAGCGACACCTGCTCGCCTTTCCTCCCTTCCCCATCTCCGTAACTCGCCAGGACTCACTGCCACAACAAAACAAAGCCTCGAACACACTCTGGGTACCAAAAGATGGGGTATTGCATCCCGCCACCAACATGGCGCTGCCCCCCAGCTGCGCAGTCCAGCTTTCGCTAACCGCCTCCCAGTGTTCCCAAATTCTTCCGTTGGCTCTCAGAGCGTTACCCGGCGATTTCTCAGCTTATTGCCGAGAATCGCATCCCCGAATTCGACTGCCTTTACGTTCGTCTCCCTCGCTCCATGTCTCCCTGGCACCGGCGCTCGTGGCCCTGGTGCCTCGTTATGCGCTCGGCCCACCCCACCATGGGCTCGAACGAGGTTCGGCTAACATGCATACCTAGCTGGATATGAATGGCATCATCCATAACTGTACCCACAAAGACGCTGGAGATGTTCACTTTCGCCTCACTGAGGAGGAGATGTTCATCGCCATCTTCAACTACATTGAGCATCTCTTCGGCAAGATCAAGCCCAAGAAGCTCTTCTTCATGGCTATCGATGGTGTTGCACCTCGAGCCAAGATGAACCAGCAGCGTGCGCGTCGATTTCGAACAGCTCTCGACGCCGAGAAGGCCCGCGACAAGGCTATCCAAGAAGGAAAAGAACTGCCGAAGGAGGAACCTTTCGACAGCAACTGCATTACCCCCGGCACCGAGTTCATGGCCAAGCTGTCCCGGCAGCTCCGATATTTCATTAACAAGAAGGTCTCCGAGGACAGGGAGTGGCAAGGTCCAGAGATTGTGCTATCGGGCCACGAGGTCCCCGGTGAGGGTGAGCACAAGATCATGGAGTACATCCGGAATGCGAGGGCGCAGCAGGACTACGATGCGAACGTTCGCCACTGCTTGTACGGCCTCGACGCAGATCTCATTATGCTGGGTCTCCTCAGCCACGACCCTCATTTCTGCCTCCTTCGCGAGGAGGTCACTTTCGGCCGTCAGTCTAAGTCGAAATCAAAGGAGTTGGAGCATCAGAATTTCTATCTGATGCACTTATGCATTGTTCGAGAGTACCTGGAGCTAGAGTTCCAGGAACTGAAGCAAGAAGGCGCCATGAATTTTCCTTTCGACATGGAAAAGGTCATTGACGACTTTATCCTTATGGCTTTCTTCGTCGGCAACGACTTCCTCCCCAACCTTCCGCGGCTGCACATTAACGAGGGCGCACTGGCTAGCATGTTCAGCATTTACAAGCGCATTCTTCCTAAAGGCGATGGCTATATTAACGAAGGCGGGACCGTCAATCTCAAGAGACTGGGTTTGCTCTTGGATGAGCTTGCCAAAGAAGAATACCGCTTCTTCGAGCACGAAAATGAGGACGCGGGCTGGCTGCGAGGCAAGAAGCTCCTCGATAACGACGAGGCGACTAAGGCGAAAGCCAAGGCGGGTGGCAAGTTGATCGTCTCTTCTAGCCAGAAGGCTCTATGGAAGCAAAAGATCCGCAAGTTGCTCAGCAATAGTAACCGCAGCTCGAATACCCTTGATCTCGGCAACGATCTCAAGGCCGAGGACCGCAAGTTCGTCCAAGATCTTGCCGATGCAGTTCACATCTCATGGTCGACAAAGGAGGACGATGATGGAAACCGTCACCTGATCCTTTCGGTTCCCGAGCAAGAGGAAGACGAAGAAGACGAGGAAGCTCGCTCTGCCGTACTTCGCGTTATCAAGAAGTATGACAACGCTCAGGTCATCGATCTGACGGCAGACGACGCTAAACAAGCTATGGAGGCAAGGTATAAGGAGAAGTTCCAGCAGTGGAAAGATCTGTATTACGCCGAGAAGTTCGAAGATTGGACCGACGAGAACAGGGAAGATGAGCTCCGCAAACTGACCGAGAACTACATCCAGGGCCTCCAGTGGGTCCTATACTACTACTATCATGGCATCGCTTCGTGGCCATGGTTTTACCGCTACCACTACTCGCCCATGATCTCGGACATCATGAAGGGCTTGAACGCGGATCTTAACTTCAACCTGGGCCAGCCGTTCAAGCCATACGAACAACTCATGGGCGTCTTGCCGGATCGCAGCAAGAAGATCGTCCCGCAGGTGTACTGGCCTCTCATGACTGAAAAGGAGTCGCCGATCATCGACTTCTATCCTCGAGATTTCGAGCTAGATATGAACGGCAAGAAGATGGACTGGGAGGCCGTCGTCAAGATTCCATTCATTGATGAGAAGCGCCTCCTCGAGGCCATGGGCACCAAGAACGAGCTTCTTTCCGAAGACGAGAAGAACCGTAATGACTTTGGCGTTGCGCTCAAGTTCACCTACTCGGAAGACCAAGACATTGTGTATCCATCATCCCTGGAGGGAGTGTTCCCGCCCATTCCGCACTGCCACTGCGTTGAGAACATCTTCGAGCTTCCGGCCGTCGAAGGACTCGAGTTCCGCGTGGGCCTTACTGACGGTGCCCTCCTCAATGTTTCGGCCCTCGCTGGATTCCCTACTTTGGCGACGCTGCCCTATACCGCGTCGTTGGGGTTCCATGGCGTCAACGTCTTCCAGCAGGAGAGCCGCAACCAGAGTATGGTTGTTAACTTGCTTGATTCGGAGAAGCGCGCCAAGGTTGAGGCCGCGAAGGTCAAGCTGGGGCAGCGTTGCTTTGTCGGCTACCCCTTCCTACAGGAAGGCAAGATTGTTCGAGTTTCTGACGAGCTCTTTGACTACGTCTTAGACGATTCCGGACAGGTTGTACAGAAGCACCACACCTCTCGTGAAATAGAGGACTGGGGAAAGAAGGCCGAGAAGACTGAAAACTTCTACAGCAAGCGGCTCGGCATCATCATCGGGACAGTCGAGTCCATGGTTCACGTTGACATGCTCAAGGGCCTCATCAAGACGGAGACAGGCGCAACGGTCAAGGAGTACGGCGATATCCCTGGAATGGAAACCGACTATGCATCCCAGATCATCGTAGATGAAGTCGTCAATGAGGACGAGCGGTTCATTGAGCGAGATGCCTTGCCACTCGAGCAAGAGTTCCCCGTTGGCTCCCATGGATTCTTCCTCGGCGACTTCAACTACGGCCGGCCGCTTCAGGTGGATGGCTACACGAAGGGGAAGCTGGTTATCTATCTCTCCGTTCTCGACAAGCGCGAACCCGAGTTTACTCGCACCATCATCCACAACGCCGAGAAGGGCCAGCAGTATCTGCCCTCATTCGTTGTCTCGAAGCAGCTGGATCTTCACCCCCTCACCCTTAGCAAGATCACGTCTTCCTACTTTGTCCGAACCATTGGTGATTTGCGCGTGAACCTTGGGCTCAACCTTAAGTTTGAGGGTAAGAAGCAAAAGGTCCTCGGGTTCTCGCGCAAGTCGGGGACCGGATGGGAGTTCAGTCCTGCGGCAGTTCGTCTGATTGTGGACTACATGACCAAGTTCCCCGACTTCTTTGCTGGCGTCAAGCGGAATCCCTCAGGCAGCGAGCTCGTGGAAACAGATCTATGGTCTGATCCCAAAGTCGCTTCCGCTCGCGTCAAGGAGATTGTCCAGTGGCTCAAGACGCTAAAAACCAACGATATGGAGCGCGTCCCTCTGGATGCTGAGCAGCTAGACTCGGACGTTGTTATGCAACTTGCACAGGCTGCCGACAACCTCAAGCTCAGCGAGATACCGACTAAGACGACGAAGATGAACGGTGTGCCCCGGAACGCCCTGATGCGCCCCGAGGATGCCGAGCATCGGCTCGGTAACCAGAACTTCAACCTCGGCGATCGCGTGGTCTATGCCGCGCAGACCGGCAAGGTACCCATTGCGGTTCGTGGCACCGTCGTCGGTATCAGCCGCACCCCGACGGCCAAGCTTCTCGACGTCGTGTTTGACATCACCTTTATGAGTGGCAATACACTCGGCCAGCGCTGCCCGGCCTTCCGGGGCCAGACAGTCCCTTCTACGACTATTCTGAACCTTTCAAACCGGCAGGTCGTTGCGGGTTCTAAGGCAACCCTCGCACGGTACCCTGTCAGCCCCTCCGTCACCACCCTGACAGCTCATGGTGGCTACGCCGGACCCGGCGGCCATGTGTACAAGGATGCCGGCGCCCCGAATCCCCTGCAAGGAACCTGGAGAGGCGCAATCAGCGGCGCCAACCGCCGTCGGGGCGGTCCTCGCGGTGGCAACTCGGCAGGACAACACTCTCCCATGAACCATGGCAACCTCGCCCACCGCGGCAGCCCTGCGCAGGCACAGGCCCCGCACGGCGCTCTCCAGGGCGAACAAAACGGGGCATGGGTACAGCCTGCCCTGGCCCAAGCTGGAAACGTCTACAACCAGATAACGCCCAACGGAGCCGAGGCCAACGGCAATGGCTCGGGCGGCCGCGGCCGTGGGGGACCGCGTGGCAACGGATACGGAAACGGCACTTCCCAACAGTCGTCTTTCCACGCTGTTCCACCCCCCTCGAACCTAGATGCCCCTCGTGGCGGTAGAGGCCGCGGGCGTGGCCGCGGGCGTGGTGATGGCCGTGGCCGTGGTGGTCAGCGCGGCGGGCGAGGAGGTGGCGGCGCCAGCGGAAACGGAAGTGCCTAGAACAGAGCCTAGAGCCAGCCTATGTTACATGTGCGATCTAACGGGGCCAAACCCCATCACCTAGTGCGTGGAGATGGTGGTGCGGTCAAGACGGGAACGATAGACTGCTGTTGACGTATGTGAGGACGGGCAAGGTGCTACGAGAAAATGTTAGGTCATCAAATGTGTCGACTACCGCGAAGCCGTGATACCCAGCGTTGCTTTTACGCCGGATCCAATCGGCCACGGAGCACATTTGACCAAGTATTGGAACTGAGATGACGGAATCTGAGCACCGGCCAAGGTAAATATATTGCCTTTTTCTGGCATTGCCTTGTAGATAGCACTGGAAAGTAGTCCAAATGGCAGCATAAGTTCCCGTCATCTTTTTTTTCTATGCGGTGCATGCTGTTTTGCAACGCGAGGACCCACAGTCCTGGCTGCGCGATGCCATGTAGCGAGATAGATAGATAGCTATCTGTCCGCTCGCCTGCTTGACTGTCCGTGTGATCCCATCAACGTCCAAGTCAATTGGCAGCCATAGTGGCCGCTAAGGTAACTGCGGAGACTCTGCGACGTAATTATACACTGGGCTCAGGACTTGTTTCCTGCCTTCTTCTTCTCTTCCTCCTTCTTTTTGATGGCAGGTAGCGCAAACTTCTTGCTCACCCCGTCCTTCATCTTGGACCACAAACCGATGTCGCGCTCCTGATTCCACGTCAGCAAGCCCACCCACGGCTGTACGTTGTAGTGCAGCCGCAGCGCGACGTCCTCGGTCGAGGCAATCTTGCCCGTCGGGTGCGTGATCTGATACTTGGGCTTCTGGTTCTTGAGCGACAGCTTACCCCTGTTAATTGCTTGGAATTAGCGAGATGCTTCTTGCCGTCATATGCGACACAAGGGACACAGGAGGGTAGGGTAGATTGGGCAGGGAGGCGTACCGGCTAGGGTCGATGCTCTTGCCGGCCGCGCTCTTGACCAGCTTCTTCATGGCCGCGGGGCCGATGTTCTGCAGGTGGTCTGCGCTCGGGCTCGTGATGATGCTGTCCCATATGACGGCTTGGTTGGTCGCATTGGTCGAGGAGCCACCTGCCGAGGGCCACTCTGCTGTTACGTAGACAAAGACTTGCTTCGTGTTCCACGTGAACAGGGAGCTTAGGTCCGCATCGAGGCTGAATTTGAGGATGGCGTACTCCTCCTTCTTGGTGCTGTAGTAGTGCGGCCGGCCGCGGACGCTGGATGGCGGGCAGAGGAGGTTAGCTCCAGGGGGCGGCGGGGCAGGCAGGACCTGCGAGGTGAATGCGACCTACACTTGGACATTGGTCGTCTTGATGGTCCCGCTAGGGGCGCGCGGGGTGATGAGGTCGGAGGCGGCGATAAAGGCGGCAACTACGAAGCAGACCGTCGTGAAGAACCCGAAGGCGTTTTGTATCCTCACCAGCGACGTGTGCATGGTGGCGGTAGGTCGCAGGCTGTGAAGCCTGGGTTCGGAGTCGGAAGTGTTTCCTCCTCCTGGGAAGCTCAGGCTAGAGCCAGGTGAGTTGTCGTTTTACGGCTGGCAGTTTCACAAGGTTTGCGATCCCGTCAAATTGAGGGCGCCGGTGTGCGAATGTGTCCGATCTCTCGGGATATATGTATGTACTGACCACAGCTGCGAGCTCTTGACAGCTTGCGATCCACACATGCTTAGCGCATGGGTCCGGGAGGCCACGTTGATATGCGACAATCGGGGTTTATATGTAACGGGGAGCACTTAAATTGCATTTGAGACAGACAAATTGCATAGAGTTGCAGCGCGTTGTGCCTGCCTGGCCTCGCGCGGCACGAGTGGCTGGAACGAGCCAAGAAGAGTGCCTGTGCTCGGAAAGTGAAATTTGCCAACGTGCACAGACCATGCCGGTTGCCTATATTTTCAGCGAGGCCCTCCCTTATTCTTGTCCTGATTTCTTTCTCTTTTTCTTTTTCATACTTACCTTGATTGGCTCCAGGGAGATCAAGAACACCTTGGAGTATGGTGGGAGACCTGCATTGCACACCGTGGTGTCGACCGCTATGGACTGTCCTTCGGGGCCGTTCCGATCGCAATTTTTGATGTCAAACCCTCTTTTTCACTGTTAGCATCGCCTTGTGCGGTGTGATGGGGAAGAAACATGAGGCTCTAATGCAGATGTATCACGAAGTACGGACCGTCTAGTTAGCGTCCGCATTGGTTCTCGACCAGCTGACAACGGGACCTTGGCGCGACGCCACATGCTGTGAACAGAGCGCAGGTTTGAGTTTTCGCGCGTAACCTGGTACTTTCGGCTCAGGTGTAGCTAAGCTCATCCTAAGAAGAAAAAATACATGTAATTGTTTCTTTATCCTGGTATCATGTGAAGTAGAATGACAAGTAAGGGAAGCTCCCAGATGGGCAAGCCGTCATCGACATTAAACAATACCTCCACCCTTCCGACCTCGCTTCGTAGCATTACAATTCGTCATTTGGCCTGACCATCGTCAGGCTCAGCTCGACTCTAGTGGAGGGGTGGTTACCACTAATGTATCTGGGCTGGAATCAGAGAAGAGAGGATCTCGGATGGGAGGAGGCGGCGAGAGCTCCTCTTTCTCCTTGCCCTTCCCTTCGTCCTTGGGAGCCTCTTCCTTGAGCGTATCGTCGCTCTTCAAGGCTTCTTCACTTTTTAGTGTCTCCTGGCGTGCAGCTGCCTCCTCCTTCTCCTTCTCCCCCGGCTCCTCGCTCTTGGGGGCTGGCACCTGCGATCCCTCCTTTGCACCAGAACCCTCGCCTGGCTTCGGTTGTTCGGCGAGCTGGGTCGCGGGGCCGGGCGCGTCCTTCTTGTCGTCGCCCGCCACGATGACCTTCTGGAGAGGTGTGAGAGCCGGCTCAGGAGCCGAGGGCCGGAGCCTCTGGTCCACGCGCAAGAGCTCCGTCGCCAGCCCTCTGACCCCCGTCGCAATGATGTCAGGCCGTTCCCACGCGAGAAGTCCCGGCTTGCCAGCTGCCCTCTCCGTATGTAGGATAGCATATTTGGCCCTCCCCCATGCTGGGCATGCGTATCTCTCAGCCCCTTCACGGAGAAGAGGCAATCTGTGAAGCTCAATATCTCCTGCTTCTCCGGCCACGCCGGCTTCGGAGCCCGACGCTCCACCGGTAAACACGGTGATTGCGACCCTCGGTTTTGCGTCACCCGTCTTTTTCCCGTCTTCTTCCTCGGATTCATGCGTCGCGCATCGCCCCCAGAAGCGTAGGGCATACTCCGGACCGGGAACCCACGCAAGCTGTGCAAACGTGATTATCTGGGCCTCGGTGAACTTGGCGCGCGGCCCGAGAGTGCGAAGCGCCTTGAGAACCAAGACCAAGAGACCGGTAGGGGAGTCACAGATAGCGTAAGCGAATGTGTTGGGTTCGCGTAAAGAGAGGCTGTTGAGTCCAACTCCAGCACCGCCAAGGGCAGTCACAGGTACGACGCCGGGCTGCTTGCCCTTGTTTGACGCGGTAGCTGCAACGAGGGGTGCGGGCCCGGCATCTTCCCGCACCCGCTTGAGCGCGGCGAAGTCATCGCCGCTATACCCTAGAATAGCAGCGCCGAAGAACTTGGCCACGGCCCATTTCGCCCACTCCCAGGGCGCCTCGTTCGCTTTGGGCGCATCCAATGGCGGCGCAATAAAGTGAGTCCCCAGGCAAGAGTTAGGATATGCAGTCGCAAGTCGGCGGGCTAGGCGATAGTCGATGTTTGAGGGAGATGCGTGCGCGGCGCCGGCATTGGTGGCCAAGTAGTGCGTGTATCCCAGCCGTGCCATCAGCCTGTCGAGCATCTCGGCCGTGGTCGCAATGGGCGACGCATTGGTCGGCAGCGGGTCGCTGTAGGCGAGGCCGGGGAGAGAGGGGATGACGAGGTGAAACGGCTGGTTGTGAACTGCATCTTCCGGGTCCGTCAGGGGTGTTACGACCTGGGCGAAAGAGAGACTGGTGAATGGGAAGGGCGGTATAAGAAGAAGGGGCAGCGCATTCACATGAGGCGAGCGCACGTGGACGAAATGAAGGCGAAGCGGCGTCTCAGACGAAACGACGGATATTGCGGTGCGGAACTGTGGGAGGGTCTCGTTGAAATGCGCCTCCTGGTCCTTCCACGAGTACTTGTCGAGCCTACGCGATCGCGAAGAGGGATGAATGAGTTACGGGTCGACCACATGCACGCCGAGGCTCGCGCTTCCGGCTTACCAGTAGTCAATCAACGGCTCGACCTCACTCTTGGGCTCCCACCAGTCCTCCGACTTGGGAGGCGAGCCTTCGTGAGGAAGGCGAGTCAACTCAAGCTTCTGCCTCGTGAGATCGAGATAGCGCGACGAAACCTATGCGAGCGCTGCACATCAGCCACAGCTGAACTCGAAAATGGTCAAGATCCGCGCGCGGCGCCTGGCCGGACCGGCCCTAGCACGCAGCGGAACCAGATCTCGCTTACAGTTTTTGCGAAGGGTAACTCACGTGTATTTTGTATGGCTTGACCTCCTCGTTGGTCGCTGCGTCGCCTGCGTCCGCCATCGTCATTTGTATGCGCCCCGCTGCCCGATTTTCGAAAACGGAGGGGCGAGGGGAAGGGGAGAAAAGAAAAGAAAATCAAAGAGCGATTGTCGCGCAATCCGATGGGCGAGGGGGGGTAGTGCGAAGAGGAAACACGGGCAATCGCATGAGAGAAAAGTAAACAATGGGCGGAAACACAAGCGACGGAGGAAACCCCACGAAACGTCGCAAAGACCGAAGTGGTCCACACCGCGCGGGCTTATGGGCTCATTTATATGACAACAGCGTCTGCTAAGAGCCGCCCGGCAATAAACACGTCAGACCTCTTCATCTCTTGCAAATCACAGACCGCCGGCCGGGGCAAGCCTCCAAGTCCGTTAATTATAACGTCGCTGGTATTAAAGGGACCCGGACAACCAAACTCGACTGGGACGAGGTACCAGCGAGCCGTGCAGGGCTAAGGGAAAAGGTGCGGGTGGGCGTGCAGGTGTGGCAAGCTGTGGCTTACACCTTCCCTGGCTTTCCTGGCCGGCATTGCTAATTGGCCCTGGCCTGGGCGTTCCACGCTCTGCGTGGCCGCTGCCCTCCCCCCCCTTCCCCGGGAGTGGCGGTGCGTACGAATCCGCCGGCCAGGCTCCGGAAATGATCGTCCAAGGGTCCTTCCCCAAGCAGCGACACCCCTGCCAGAGACCTGCTTGCCTCGCAGCGTCGCAGTCTGGGTTTCGAGCCAACTGGTCACCGTCGCACCGAGGGGCACGAGGGGCACGGGGGTTCTCCTGGGAGAAATCAAGCCGAGGACGCGTCGAGGTGGTGATCAGGGCCAAGATGCGGCTCCTGCGATTGGGTAGCCCGGCGGGCGACCGCCTGGGAAGGGCTGGGTCAGACAGGACGGGCCTGGCCTGGCTTGCCACACGCAGGTGTCAAGACAGGTTCTGGCCGGCTTTTGGCGAGGCGATCTCGAGGGGATTGGCGATGGAAAACTTGCTTTGGCTGCATCCACCTCACCTTTTCAGCTCCTCTTGTCCCAAAAATACGAAGCCGCGCCCGCCCAGGCCGTCTAGAACATTAATTAGCCGTCATCTCGTTAGCGCGTAGTCATTGCATCATTACTCGGAGCGCGCGGGTGCTTCGCATCCATCTCATCTACTTACTGTACCTGCCTTTTGCCTTACCAAAGGACCGGTACATATGTATCCAGGCCCGTGGTCCGAATAGGTTCGTAGGCGGAGCAGTGCTGCCGGGTACAGCCGAACTGTTGTCCGGCAAGCGCCCTAATTAGTTCCTGCCTGCCGCGTTAACCCAGCTCCCCACAGCTCAGATAGCAGGGCCTACCTAGCAGTTTCCTGCAAAAGAGTTTGATAGACCCTCCCCTCGATCGCTGTGCTGTGAGCGGTAAACACCAGCCCCGAGACCCGCATCTCTTCAGGTTTCACTGCAATAGTTCACAAGTAAAGTCGAAGACCGGGCACTAGTTGGTTTGGTATTTCCCAAAGCTCCCATTGCTTGGCTCCAGAACCCCCCCCCCAGACAACTATGGCGTCTAGATCTTATTGTTCGCTACAGCTACACCGACGATCTAACTGAGAAGCAGCCGCGGCATCATGCTCACCTCGTTCCGCTTTCTATGTGCCCCTCGCTGGCCCTTGCTGGCCCGTTGTAGCCTGGCCGTGGCCGCCCGCCTGGCTGATGCTGGAGCCCACGGCGCTCGCTGCACCTCGGAGGTTGATCGCTCCAATACGGTTCACAATGTTGCTGCCCACCGCGTCCACGGCACCCCGAGGGCTCGTGAGGGTCGGGCCCTGCGGGGCCGTTTCCTGCACGCGAAACAGCTTGATGGCCGTGCCGTTCCAGATGCCCACCGTCCCCTTGGCAACCTGCATCTCGCTGGTGAAGATGAAGCCCCAAAGGAGGGACTCGTACCAGCCCAGCGCGAGCGGTGACCACTCGAACGAATGTACACGGATTGGCGTCGGCTCTACGCCAACCAACTGTACTTCACGTATCTGGCGGAGCGTCGCGGGCGACGGCGTGTCGGGGATGAGAGCCTGTCGCGGAACCAGCGCAGTAATCTGCTGGATCAAGGTGAGGATGGTGTGCAAGGGGAGCTCCGGGAGCCATGAGTCGATCCACTGTGGAGTCGGCTCGAAGATGCCAGACTGCGAGGCGCTAGCGGAGTGCCCGCTTAGACTAGTGGTGCTATTCTGTCGCGAGAAGGTGAAGTTACTTGCCCCAGCCGGCATCTTGCCTCTCGCTTTTTCCGACATGCCGCGCAGCTGGCGGGGAACATCATCGGCCTCCATCTGTGATGCCACCGAGGAAGCTCGAGAGGGGTTCTCGCTCGGGGATGAAGGCGCTGGCGTCGGGCGCTCCTCATCGTCGCTTTCGTCCTCATCATCCCCAATGGCGAAGGTCCCATCTTCAGGAACGTTGCTCAGGCTGGGTAGCCTCGACTGTGACGGCGTGGTCGGGCTCCGTAGGCTCTCCACTGAGCTCCTCGTGGAACCTGCTTCCGCTTGATCAGCCAGGCCACCTGCTTCTTTCCTCCGTCGATTGCGTCGCTCTATCTCTTCCTGTCCGCTTTCCAGCGTGAAGCTGCGCAATGCCTCGAAACGTTTTCTGTTTTTCAGAATGGCATATACAAACTCGGTGTTCTCTGAAACGAAGTCAGCAATGAGTATGTTCGATCTGACAAGGTTTGGAGTGGTTTACTCGGGTACTGATGCTCCACGATCGAATTCATCGACTCCAATAATGACCGAAGCAGATCGTGGTTGGTTTCGTTCGCCAGAAGGAAGGATGGTGATGACATCGAGTTAAATAGCTGCATTATTTTCGTACAGGTCGATGAGCTCAGGCCCTCCAGATAAGCGCCGATGTTGTTGATAACCGCCAGTAGAGCTGGGTAGATTGCGGTGAGCTTTCCCTGGCTAGTCGTGATGAGGGTATAAATGGACTGCAGACAAATCAGCAACGAGTCCCGCAACAGGATAGAGGCATGCTTACGTGTATGAGGAAGTCGGCGTAGGTTCCTCTAAAGCCAGGGATTCGGATGGCAGGCGGCAGAGTGTCTTGGCCTTCGAACATCTTGTTTAGGTTGACGCCAAAGTTCTTCTCCACGCTAAGGGTCTGCAGAAGAAATGCGCACATTCTGACGACACCCTGCTTCGATGCATCGCTCTTATACTCGAGCGCATAGAAGAGGACGAGAATGGTGAAGTCATGTGCTCGCTCGGTATCAATGATGAATGAGCGGAAGCGCTTGTTGCACTGGGTAATCTCCCAGAAGAGCATAATGATATCGGGCGCAAATCGAATTGATGACTGAGTGCCAGGTATGTATGAGGCATTGGCTTGTAGTGGCTGGTTCAAGATTCTCGTCATGCCGTCCACAATAAACTGGAAGTCCTGCGGTCGATGAAGCCGTCCGAGGAAATGACGAAAGAAGTTCTTCTGCGCCGGCACGCCTTCTTGCTCGGGTACCGGATATAGAAGGGTGACGAGGAGAAATTGAAGAGTATAGGTCACTAGAACTTGCTTGGGGTCCTTGAATACCAAGGTGTTGTACGGCACCCGCCAACTCGCCGGGTTGTACTTTAGAGTCTGCAGCGCGTTAGGGCTTCGGGTCCAAGTTTGAAATAGAGGGATAGCTTACGGTGTTGAGGAGTGAGCAAAGCACCGAGAGGACAACTTGCTTATCAGGACAGGTGCAAAGGTGAGTGAGGACTCTCGTGCCCCTCTGCGGCAAGACGTTTGGTGACATGTACATGCTCTGACTGACCAGCGTCAGGAGCAGGCGCAGGATTTCGCATCGGTTGCTCTCATGCTCGCGGGTCGTAGGTATTGTCGCATTGCAGCCCACGCCACTCTGCCATATCGCATAACTGACTTTGGGCTTGCCATGCGGTTGCTTCGGCACCGTCAAGTCGGAGAAGAACAGGAGGTCGACTAGTGTATCCACAAGCTCCTCCGCCAGGGGCTTTGCGTCTTCAAACTCCTCCTCACTCTGGGCTTTGGTCTGGTCTTCCTGTGCCTCGTCGAATAGCACCTCGGTTGCGAGCGCGGACGTTCGAGTCCGTTTTCTCCGCTGGCCCCAGAAGAAGTTTTCCTCCCACGCCTGGAGGGCATCTTTTTCATACACAAAGGGCAGGACACGTGTTAACACCCGCACGCAGTTGAGGGCATCGCGCTCCGGGGCGATCTCGGGGTCGGGGAAGGAGGGATGGTGCCGTAAAATGAAGAGGCGCGATGTCACGGCAAGTATTAGGGTCTCGAGGTTCTCTATCGCATTGTCACGCGTGCGCCGGATGTCGGCGGGGGCGAAGAGGCTAAAGATGTCCTCGGAGGATTCCGGGAGCTCCCAGAACTGAATTCACGAGAAGTTAGCAAGCAGGGAAGCGTAGCCCGCACGATGTGTCCTTCAACGAGACGTACCGAGGTCCAGTAAGGGTCGTCGGCAGGGATGTGGCGTTCCTCTGAGAGTCTAAAGATGCCTTTCTTGAAGACAAGCTTGGAGTCGCTTGCGCCCATGTTGTCGTCTGAGGAATCACACGTCCATGGGCATAGCCTGGATGGTGGTCCTGTATTTCGTGCCGGTCGAGGCTCTGGGATTGGGGAGAAGGGTGTGGCGGCGGAGGTTGCGCGCTGTTACATCACTGGCCACGATGAGGGTCTAGGCCGGCCCCCAATCTTTGGCCCGCCGGGAACCGCTGCTCTAACCCTAACCCTGTACATCTGCTACATGTAAGTGGGCTCGGTTTGGGGGGCAACAACCAAGACGGATGATCTCGTTCCTATCTTCAGCGTGCAAACACCTCGTAGCCAACGCTTTCCCCTTCCTTTTCTACTCTCTCCTTTGAATATGGCCACGAATACAGCCTTGGTGACCGGTGCTACCGGTTTTTTGGGCCGCCAAGTCGTCAAGGCCTTCGAACGCCAGAATTGGACGGTGAGGGGAACAGGCTTCTCCAGAGCTGACGGTACCTCCGTGCTCAAGGTCGACTTGTCCAATGCGGCCGAAGTCGAGAAAGCCCTGGATGACGTGCAGTAAGCCATCCCGCACCTAACAACATGACACGTAGCTAACGACGAAAAGGCCCCAAGTGGTTGTCCACTGTGAGTGCCGGCTTAGTCTCTTTCCAATAGGGAGGGTGCAGCACCTGACTTCCCACCTTTAGGCGCTGCGAATAGGTTTCCAGACAAAGTAGAAAAAGATCCTGAGGGGACTAAAGCCATCAATGTCGATGCCTCACGGTCCCTAGCCAAGCTCTGCGCCGAGCGCTCCATTCTCCTGATCTACATCTCCACAGACTATGTCTTCTCAGGGAGGCAGGGAGAGGCGCCTTATCAAAGTGATGCCGCAACCGGCCCCACGAATCTATACGGCCAAACGAAGCTAGATGGCGAGGTCGCCGTTTTCGACGAATTTAAGGGCGCTGGAAAAGAGGGGCTTGGCGTTGCCCTCCGAGTGCCGGTCCTTTACGGCCCTGCAACGACTCCGTCCGAGAGTGCCGTCAATGTCTTGATGGACGTCCTACACAAGGCTCAGCAAGATGGTGCACACATCAAGATGGAGCACTGGGCGCTGCGATATCCCACCAATACGGAGGACGTTGGACGCGTGTGTCATGGTGAGCTTCCCTGTTTGGTCTTGCCTTGAATCCAATGACCAAGAGCTCATCCTATCCGCGTGCAGACGTGGCTGTCAAGTATCTCGAAACGCAAGATCGGGCATCTCTGCCTCGTGTACTGCAGTTCTCAAGTGAGGACAAGTATACCAAGTACGAGATGTGTCGGGTCTTTGGCGAGATTATGGGCCTCTCGACCAATCGCATCGAGGCCAATACTGAAGGCAACGACCCCAATGCCAGCGTGCAGCGGCCCTATGACTGCCATCTCAGTACCAAAGCACTTAAAGACCTTCAGATCGACATATCCACCCAAGACTTCGTTGGCTGGTGGAAGCGTGAGTCAAGAGCCTTCCGGCACTAACTCCAGTCTGGGACCAAACGGCAGCGGTCTTCTGTTCCCATGGGGCGCGGGGAGGGAAAAGGAAAAGGAAAACGGACGCACAATCTGGATGCCATCACTAGCAGCTATTTCAACTGAACCTTGTGTAGGCTACCAGAACAGCAATGCAATCAGAATCCTCGCGGCCTAGTGAGAGGGGTAGGCGGGCACGACATATGTGCTCAAGATGGTGAAGCGCCACACGACACGTTCTTGTCAAGCCATTGCTTCTCTGCTGCTGAAGACGGCGGAGGTAACTAGTTCTTCGCTGCCTGCGTCTGCAGGTTCCGGAGCCGACTGTCTGAAACGAACAAAAAAGAGAATATCCGCTCCTAGCGAAAGTTCTCTGGGCGTAGCAACCTCGCAACCGGGGCAGCTCAAACCTTCGATCTCGCCTTCCACCGGTAGTGGGGATTGCGCGCTGTGCGCATGTTGATGTTAGCGCCTAAATATTGAGATGGCTGTTGAAGACCTTTCCGGCCAAGGAATGTACTCCGGCACAGGATGACAGGCCGTCAGAGTGATCGTCTTCGCATGACATTTCTGCGCGGGAGGGAGATTGCCTTGTGCTAGTCCCGCCGCCACTTGGACGCGACTAAAATGGCCAGACCTGCATGCCTCAAGTAAAGAGGCACGCAACGAATGCATCGCACCTCGACACCGGAGAATCTCCCTACGGCGCGGCTGCCCCATGGAATTCAATGTTTAACTCCAAATACCCACGAGCCAGCCCCGTTGGGTTTCCCACATCTCCCTACCTCTCCTCCCTGTTTGTTTGACCTGTTGATCCCCCAGGATTCACCCTCGACTACTTTCAACCCGATCAGATCACCCGACGACTTACGAACATCGACGGCATCGCCTGTAGAGAGAAAGCGCTAATCGGAGGGGAAAGAGCAACAACAAAGTGAGCGCAGCCCAAGGTGGATTTGCTCGCGACCACAGGCGAAGTAGCGGCGGGCCTGGGGTAGTGCTGAGCGCCACTGCGCGGCAATCGGAACCCTGCTGAAGATCCGGGGAACCTAGCGCAGCCCGGTACCAGCGGCAGGCCATGTCGGCCACATCGACGGTGGCCGTGGCAGCACCTACAATGGTCTCCCGGTATGCGAACTTGAGGAGAAACAGCCTATCCGAAATTCGCAAGGATCTGGACAAGCTGCTGCTGGAAGATGAAGAGCAACATGCGCCCGCCTCAGGACCGCTCAAGAGCGCCAAAAGCAGGAGAGAAACCCAGAGTCGGCCGAGAGCCAAGACCGTCTCGTCGGGGCAGGATGGTCCGTTGAAGCAGGGCCACTTCAATGCTCTCGACTTTTCGTTCCCGCCACCGCTCCCTCCTCTCCTCCCACTGCCTCCGCTGCCGCCCACGCGCCGAAGGGAGGACGAAGGCCGCCGGCCAGAGGGTTCATTCGTGCAACATGAAGGACCGAGCTTAGAACGGAGGCGGCTAGCCGACCCGGACCCGGACCCGCACATGTTCCCAGTTGCTACGGCAATTACTGTTGACGAAGCCATCGCGGCTCCGATCGACATTCCGCACTCCGAAAGTGAGCGGGATCTCTATTTCCCCCACCAGGCAGCAGATCGCAGGCGCCGGGAGGAGGAAGAGGCAGGACGATGGGCCGCCGAGGTTGCGCGACTGGAAGCCGAGACCGATCGGATCCTGGCCGAACAGCGCAAGAGGGATCTAGCCCGGCAGCTTCAGGCCCAGCTGGGCCCGTCAGCGTCCCTTTCCTCCGTCAAGGCCAAGAGCCCCGTACTCGAACGCTTCACCTTCCTATCTCGCGGGCGAAGATCGAATGCCGCCACGCTCTCACCCACATCGTCCATGTGCGCATCGGTCGACTCCAGCCGAGCCCATAGCCTAGAACCAACCCTGCTGCCGAGAAACTTCATGGATGCAACTGCCAAGGCTGTTTCTCCGCAGATGGATGAGCCGATCTCTGCAAGCAATAGTGGGGCCCAACGAGTGAGTTTGTCCCATTCGATATGATTTTTTTTTGTCTCAGGGCCGATCCATTTGTACTGACAAAGAGCACCAGTGGGTGATGGTTCGTTGCCGGGAGGTTACATTAAGCATTCCCGTCCGCCTCGGCACAACGACGGTCGATGTCTTGTGGGAACTCTCTGATCGGCTGATGCAACCAGTCAATGCGGAAACCAGCATCCTGATTGAGACATACGCACAACTTGGCGTGGAGCGGCGCCTGCGCCGTTATGAGCGCCTGTGGACCGTCCTAGACTCTTGGGATAAAGATACGCAGAACTCACTTCTGCTCCTGTCGGACGCATTCGTGGACAAAGACCTCGACCTCGCCAGCGTTTCGGTCACAGAACAGCCACCAGACGGTGTTACCCTCCAACTGTACCACTCCCAGCGGCCAGGCAGGTGGAACAAGAGGTATATTACCCTCCTCTCGGGCGGTCAGATCTTCTTGTCCAGGAGGCAGGATCCCAATCCAACCGACAG
Organism: Thozetella sp. PMI_491; assembly: GCA_021432635.1. Lineage (NCBI taxonomy): Eukaryota > Fungi > Ascomycota > Sordariomycetes > Chaetosphaeriales > Chaetosphaeriaceae > Thozetella > Thozetella sp. PMI_491. The sequence continues at coordinate 657,846 of MU270047.1, forward strand.
GGACGTGCAGAGCGTATGCCACCTGACCGACTTTGATATCTACACTCCAACAGACGCAACTCTGCGCAGGCAAATCAAGCCGCCCAAGAAATACTGTTACGCCATCAAGTCACAGCAAAAGACTTCACTGTTCTTTCAGGCTGAGAATTTCGTTCATTTCTTTTGCACCGACGATCGCGACGTTGCGGCTCAGTTCTATGCCGCCGTGCATGCCTGGCGCAGCTGGTATTTGGTCAATCGAACACATCTCACACCTCCTCAGAAGCCGGCGCCGGCGCCGAATCGCCCACCGCCGCCTTCTCTTGTCGAGGAGGAACCTCAGGTCGCCGAGGAGCCCGAGGAGTGCATGGCACCGGAGAGGCCCAAGGAGCCAGAGCGGCCCAAGGAGCCAGAGAGGCCGCCGCAGATTACAACTGTCAAGCACAAGCCAAAGAAGTCCATCAGCCACGTCAAGGTCAACGGACATAGGGTGCGCGTGTCGGTTGACGAGGCGCCGTATGCGATCGGAGAGTTCTCCCCGTTGATCAACCTAGAGAGATTCAATAAGCCTCTCGACGAGTTTGGAAAAGACTGGGAGCCCGACATGGTGCGCCAGTCAATGTCCAAGGGAGTCTCCCTACCTGAGAAGCTCGCGGCGCAGAAGCAGAAGCTGTCGACCGACCGACAGCGAGAGAAAGAAGCGCGGCCAGGGCCTCGCTCACCGCTCTTGCCCATGTCCGAAGAGCCTGCATTCGCCACCACCGGTTTGCTCGGCAGCAGGTATAATGAACGCCTGCAGGCCCAGAAGGATGTGAGAAATAAACTCCAGAATGCATTCCCGACTGACGGCCCTTTCACGGCGGGCCCAAACCTACTAAATGGCGGCATACCAAATGCACCGGGTGGGTCGAAACCGAGGCTCGGGTCAGCCTCATCGTCCGTCAAATCTGGCTCCTCTGCTGCGTCTAGGAGGAACGATCTCTCTTCATGGTTCCCCTCTGCGATAGAGCACACGGCGAAAATTAGGACTACGCCAAACTCGCAGCAGTCGTACGATCGAGGTGATCGCGAGAGCATCCGGCGGCAGCAATCTCGGATGCCAGCGCCCCTGGTCAATCTCACACCAACTTTCATCGAAGCGCCGCAGTGGTCTCGCGATAATGTTGGCCGTGGCGTCAGGGTTCCTGAAGGGACCATGCTCGTCGATCTCGCGACGTCCCCCTGCCCCCCTAACAGCCAGGCTCGTTTCCGGGACACCTCAGGCCCGGCGCCGCGGTTAATTCGAAGGGAGACACCGCCGCAGCCGCCGCCACAAGCGTCAACCTCCAGGCCAAACACGAGCGATGGCCGTTCAACGATGTCCGCTAGGCAGAGGGCCGGGACCGCAGTTACGAGCAGCAGCTCGGCGTCTCGGAGAGACGAGAGGGCTTATGCAACTCCGCCAATGCTTCCGCCGATTTCAGGTCTCTCGACAAGAATCACGAGCCGAGAAGGGTTTGGAGGTCACATCGCAGGAGAGCACAACTTTCCGATTCCACCGCGAGATACGACAAGGCCACGCGGCGCCGCGGCGTCAAGGCCATCACCGCCAGGCTCTGCGGGTGAACAAAATCGAGACAGAGACCGGATGGGGATCGATTCCACGTTCCGGTTCTAATCCACCGGAGGCTGCTTTTGGGGGGGGGCTGTCGTGGGGCGCTGTCTTGCCGCGTTGGCTGCTAAATATGGGGTTTTGGGTCACATACAAAGCGAATGGAAGGATCAACTGTGGGCAGGCTTGGCATGAGTTGTGCTGGGCATTGACTTGAATGAGCCGATCTAGGCGTGGATATGAATAATTGGATGAAAGCATAAAGGGGGGGGTATGCATTTGTGTCGAGATGGAGGCCGCCATTCCGTCCTCCCGGGGTGATCACGAGCGGAGAGATGATGTGTGGGCACGGCGCGTTGCCAGATCTATTATTTTGTCTCATAGCCAAAGGATAAGAGGAGACTGCCCCGTCGCGTGCCAGGGGGTTCCTCGAGTCAGCAAGTTATTCGCACTGTCTCTATCTCTCTGGCGACCTAAGCGGCCGTTCCAGATAACAGTTTCTCTTTCGAAAGTAGCTTTTTAGCGCTTCGGCTTGCTTCCCTTTTATAAAATTAACTGTCACCCACACACCACCACCAGTTCTGCAGAAACCACCGGGACTCGCGTGCTCGATCCCCATTCTCCATCTGCCGGCCTCTCTACTTGGTGCGCTTATAGATTTTGGAGAGGAAAGCGTCGAATACTCCCTTCTTCAGACCTTCGCTCTCGTCTACGTTGTCAATCAGGACGCGGATCTTGCTGACGGCGTCCTCCTCGTAGTCCTGGTATAGCTTCTCTAGCTCCAGGTCGTCGTAGAGCTTCTTGATGACGGTTTCCTTGTCCTTGTCCTTGATGCCGTAGTTTTCCTCCAAGGTCTTGCGCACCTCGGGCTTGCTCTTGGCGATCTCCAGCGCCTTGTTCACCAGCCATGAGCACTTGTTGTCCTGGATGTCGGTGCCGATCTTTCCGATGTGTTCAGCAAGTCCAAAGTTGTCGAGGTAGTCGTCTTGAACCTGGAAGTACTCCCCGAGCGGGATGAGGATATCGTGGGCCTGCTTGAGGTTCTTGGGAGTAGCCACGTTGAGCTGGTGGAGCGCGAGGGCCACGGGCAGGTAGAAGCTGTAGTACGCCGTCTTATAGATGACGATGAACCTGTACTTGCTCATGCTGAAGTTGTCCAGGTTCACCTTGTCCTCGGGTGCTGTCAGGAGGTCGCAGAGCTGGCCGAGCTCGGTTTGGTATGTGACTTCATGGAACAGCTCCACGATGTCGATATAGCTGGGGTGGGAGCGGAAGTACTTCTTGAGCAGGATGAAGATGGCCGACTCGAGGATGAAGGCGTCGTTGATGGCGATCATGCCAACACCCTCCTGGCGGTACCAGCACGGCTTGCCGCGGCGAGTGATGCTGCCGTCCATGATGTCATCTGAAACGAGGAAGAAGGCCTGGAGAAGCTCCGTCATCCAGCCAAGCGTCGCGGCGTGGAAGTACTCGTCTTCGGAGAGCGCCCGTCCCAGGAGGATGGACACCGAGTCCGGCACCGACATGCCGCGGTTGCATTTTCCGCCGAGCGTGTTGACCTCGAGGCTCTGGAGGCAGAGAAAGGACAAGGGAATTAGCGAGCTTGTTGAGAGATGCAGAGGAGAGACGGGGTGGAATGGTTCTTGGGAGGCAAGGCACACGCACCTGCTTAAGCCAGTCCAGCTCGGTCTGAGGAAGGTTATACTTCTTGGCGGACTCGAGAATCGCCTCCTCCAGCTTTGGGAAGACGCTCTCGAACTCCTTGAGGGTGGCTTTCTGGGCCATCTTGGGCAGCGCTACTCGTCGAGGTCTCGAATTTCGAATTGAGTCCAAACTGGCCGCACAACAGGCTGGTAGAGCTCAGAAGGCGGGGCGAAAGGGAAAGTGTCGGGGAGCATCAGAGAAGATACCGTTTGTTTGCACCCCGCCAAAATGATTAGCAGTGGGGCACGCTCGCCCTGCCTTGAGCCGATCTCGCCGTGCATGTCGGCTCTACATCCCAGGGGTCTTCATTGGACAAGCCGCGCGAGGAGCGCTTGGGGGTTTGCCCTTTTCTTTTGACAGCTTGTCATACGCAGGCTATGTCGGTATAGTTTCAGCGCCTCCTCTTTGGGCCGTCCGCACAGCATAGCAGCTGATATAGTCGAATGCTCTCAGTCACCGGCATCACATTTGGTAGGTAGACTTCATGGCTACTACGTTGTCATGGACGCTCCAGGTTTGGAATAGAGTGGCTGGTTCTTGAATGGATGAGCAAGCAATTGACACTGTACTTCGCAATGGCGGTTCTACCCGAGCCTTTAGGCACCTTATTTTCCTGGCTGTGGTCCGCCAGGTTAGTTGAGGAGCGGTGTGCTGGGTTGCGGCTACTGTACCTGCCTTGCCCCACTGCGCGACCCCCTTCTGGTACGCTAGACCCCTCCGAGGCGGTGAACAGCTATCGGATGAACTGGGTAGGTGGGGAAGCGCGGCAGAATGCGCGGGCTCCCTCGACGCGACGAGCACTTTGTTGGAGCTCTCAGCCTGGAGAGCATGCCCGTTCATCACGTACACTCCGTCTCTCATCGCTTGCCTGCTGTCTAGCCACCTCGGGTCCCTCGACCAGCTCGCTGCATCCGATGCCCCAATAACCCCTTCTGCTACTTTGTTTTCCTCACAACCCACAGCGCCTTCCTTCCACGCTGTCCTTCCCCACACGTCAACCCTCCATGTTTACTTGAGGCGCCGAGGTTACTCGTCATCGGAATCCGTAATTACCATGACGCAGCTCTCTGCGTCAGATTCTCAGACGCTCCGCGAAGCCCTCCAGGTTGCGGTGGTTAAATGCTCCGAACGATGTCTCTATCAATCAGCGAAATGGTATTGGCTCCAAAAATCTTAGCCAACGCGTTGGGTGCCCGCGTCTAACACCCTGGATGCAGGGCCGCCGAGCTACTCGATTCGATCCCAGAGCCGACCGACGATGCGAAATCGCGAGCAGACGCGAATTCCAAGCCCGCCATGCACCCCGCTTTCTCCATTGAGTCCCAGGGAGACGAGGCAGTACTCGAGGCTCGGGAATTGAACCGATACCTCCTCGCGAAATCACTCTTTGACTGCAAAGAGTTCGACCGATGCGCCGCCGTCTTTCTTCCCGATTCGCTACTGTCTAGTCTCCTGACGTCGAGGCCCGACGATGTCATATCTCCCAAAGGGAAAGGGAAGGCAGTTGCTGCCGCGTCTCCAGACGAGCCGCTGCCCAACGTCAGCCAACGGAGCCTGTTTCTCGCCCTCTATGCAAAGTTTCTTTCCGGGGAGAAGCGAAAGGATGAGGAGACGGAGATGATAATGGGCCCGCAGGACCTAGGCACTGTGGTGAACAAGCAGCTGACCGTCGTCAGTCGTTTCCTTGACCGATGGTTCGCGGAGCGTAGGATGGACGACGGAGGGGTTCCTGGGAGCCAGGGCTTCCTCGAATTTCTGTAAGCGACCCCGGTTCGCACACCCCCGGCCCGGCCGCGTCTAACTGTGCGAGGACAGATACGGCATGGTTTTGGTCAAGGAGAAGAATGACCAGGCTGCGTTGGAGTATCTCATGTCAAGCATCCACATCTTTCCCTGGAACTGGGGGTGCTGGCTTGAGATCACCAACTTGACAAGTAGGACTGAGCAGGTACGAGCCCTATCTCGACGCCGCCGTCGGCGCTGGCTAATGATGGAAAGCTGAACTCGATCGCCCCGCACCTGCCTCAAAACATCATGTCATTTATCTTCCATATCAACACGGCGGTAAACCTCTATCAACAAGACCCTCAGCTGTCTAACTCGCTGCACGACCTCCTCAACATCTTTCCCACTTCAGGATTCCTTCTAACGCTCAAGGCATTGCTGGCCTACCACTCGAAGGATCTCATCGGTGCCGAGCAGGACTTCAGTTACCTCCTTTCGCTACATCCGCACAGACTGGACTCGATGGATCACTATTCCAACATTCTCTATGTCCTAAACTTGCGGCCCAAGTTGGCCTTCTTGGCTCATCTGTGCTCTAGCGTGGACAAGTTCCGGCCGGAGTCCTGCGTAGTGGTAGGCAATTACTACTCGCTCCTGTCACAGCACGAGAAGGCAGTGCAGTACTTTCGGCGAGCGCTCACTCTGGACCGGTCCTGCCTCTCGGCCTGGACCCTCATGGGCCACGAGTATGTTGAGTTGAAGAATACGCACGCCGCCATTGAGTCATACCGCCGAGCCGTGGATGTCAACCGCCGGGATTATCGTGCCTGGTACGGCCTAGGACAGACCTACGAAGTGCTCGAGATGCACACGTATGCTCTTTGGTACTACAAGAAGGCTGCTGGTCTGCGTCCGTGGGACGGGAAGATGTGGCAGGCAGTCGGTTCCTGTCTGCACAAGATGAATCGGGACCGGGACGGCATCAAAGCTCTCAAGCGTGCTCTTCTGGCCGACAGCTACTACGATTCCACTGCGAGCAGCTTCGGCAGTGGTGGCCCCGGAGCGGTCGATCGAACCTCGCAGATGGACCCCGAGGTTTTGCTACAGATCGCGAGCATGTACGACCGACTCGGCGAGGAGGAAGAGGCAAAAGCCTACATGGAGTTGTGTGTGGCGCAAGAGGGTGACGGGACAGGAGGGGATAGCTTAGGCGACTCAATTGCGATCCATAACGACTCCCCCGGCGCTGCCTCTGACGATGGTGAAGGCGCCGACAAGACTGGCGGCGGGGAAGGCACCGGTGTGACGATTGCGACTTGCAAGGCGCGCATGTGGCTAGCCAAATACTCGATGAGGGCGGAGAATTTCAGCACGGCCAACCGCTTAGCCACTGAACTGTGTCAGGATGGATGGGAGGTCGAGGAGGCCAAGGCGCTCATCCGAGAAGTGCGCTCAAGGACAGAGTTCGTGGGCAAGGCAATGGAGGGCTAGAAGCCCCCATCTCTACCGTTCCTCAGCCTTGGGGCCGTGCTTTCGTCGGCCCGACTCGGTGAAGGTGAGGACGAGAGACTAGGCGATGACTTTGACGACATAGACATGGGCCTGGTGGACCGCCCAGAAAGAGATATGGAATTGGACCAAGGGGCAGAAGACTCATGAGTCATGAGTGGGAGGGAATTTTACGAGTTGACGATCAAGCTGCCAGAAATGAGGCATAATGGTTTGTACTGAACAGATGGACCAGGCATGGTTTGACCTTGTCCTCCCTCTCAAAACATGGTATATCCACTGCTGCCGCGGCCCAAGACTTCAACTCTACTCTGTCGCGCCCTGTCGGGGTCGCAACAGAGGCATATCGCTAGCCGAGGTCAGGAGACCGGTGGTACCGATAGGTTACGGCGGGGGGGCCGGAAGGTGATACGAACTTCTCGCTCAGTCTGACATGACGAGCGCTACGTCTTGGACGTCCCGAGGGGGCGGGTTTTAGGGGCATGTAACACAAACCACTTGCGAAGAGATGCTAGCAGCTCAATCCAACTGACTGCGGTGAAGTAACACGATATCATCCTCATGAGAATAGAAGGTCGGGAATCCAGTGACAAAAGAACCCGGCCGGGCGGGGCATGATCGAGGCGCCGACCGTGAGATATTCGCGGCCTGCTATCGGCCAGCATAGATGAAATAGCTCGGTTGCAAATCACAACGAGACGAGCAGCTTAGCGAATCTATCTCTAGTGTTCAGGAACTTCTTACCGGGTGAAGCGGCAAGGCCTGCCGCTCTCGCCGCCTAACGGGCTCTCGGGAACGGGGGCGAAATAAGGACTCTGCGGGCTCTCTTTCCCGATATTTGATCCGGGCGTATCCCAGGCCAACCCGTGCCTCTTGCTTACTAGACCCGAAGTCTAGAGTTGGCCATCACTGATCATCTCGACAACCAGAATGCAGTGGACTGCGCCTTCTCACTACCCGTCGTATCTGGCCGCACAGCAAGCAGTATTTCTACACCGATCGCCAGAGGCCAATCTACGGGAGAAACGCAGCCGACATCTCACCGCGCAAATTGCGCCCAGGTAGGGTCGCTTGGCGGGCTCACCCGTGGTGTCTCCTCTCTCTAAACCCTCCTTGTCCGGTAGTTGGAATACACGAGATGGTGTCTTCGTTTTCGTTGGGGTGGAGGTGCGCTCGCGGCCAACGCCAACGCCAACGTCAATGAGAGGCTGTCAGCCATGGCTCCTAGGTCGCACGGCCGAGTGATGATAGATTGCCCGGGCCTTACGATTCGCCTGCTGCGAGTAGGATTGATTCGAATGAGTGAGCCCGCCGCCGCAGCGAGGGCAGAGTCGGAGAAGCGCTCTGCAAGGTCCATCGCAGCCCACAGTCTTGCCCCAGGCCAGGAACATCGCATCCCTACCTGAGCAGGCGGATAGATGGGCACACCACCTCTGCAATATGCAACCTACCTATCGGGGCAGCGCACGTTGTTCGTCTCTCCGCTCGCGCGCGTGCTCTCCTCCTCCTCTGGGGCTCGAAGGTCGCAGCGCACAACCAAGAGACCCCGCGGCGGCCGCCCAACCACATCTCGCCAGAAAGCCCGGGAGTTCCGTTTTGAGAGAACCGTCAGTGCTGGTGGCTGGCCGTTTGCCGAATGACGCAAGGTATGAATACGAGGGCTCGCTTAACGTGGCATGCATGCATGGCAGCCTCTCGACGGCCACCGTAGTCTAATGCAGTATCTTGTCGCTGACTGTCCAGGGAGGGACAGCTTTTTGGGTGGCTGGCATTTGGTCGCTTGTTGGTCAGCATGAGCAATAGCTGTCCGGCAGCATCCGTGCCTTAACGGAGCCTGCCGGCCAGAGGGTCGAGCTCAGGGTCCAGAGCGCCGACCGTTGTCTCTCGACACACCGGGCTTATCGCAGGGATTGGACACCGCTGGAGAGGGCTGTCAATGCCTTTGGCTCTTTCAGTTCCCTACTGCGTCATGACATAACTGCCAAAACCCGCCATGCTCTACTTGACATGGTTCCACTGGTCAAAGTTTGGAGCAAAGTTGAATGCACTAATGGCGCATAGTTTCGTCGCCCCTTATAGCCTTTCGACGGCGTTGACTTTCGACGACTAGGCTATTTAGCTATCTGACCTCGGTCCCCACAGACATGTCTCACTAGTAATAATTGCGCACCTTCGGTTTATTCTTGTGCTTGCCACGCTCACAGCGCTATAATGAGGCTCAAGAGGATTATATCGCGAATATATCATTGACTACATAGTTGAATTTCATCTCGGCACACGTCGTTTCGCCCAGCTGATGAGAGACATACAAGAATGTCTGTCCTCGCTAGCATGTGTATATAAATGCAAATCAATTTGCCCACTCTCTCTGTTGGACTCCGTGAATGACTGTAAGAAGGGTATAATGTCCCATTCCGAATCCGTAGTGACCCATAAAATGATGCTTTGCCAACGAAACGTCTCTAGATCACCGATTTCTGTGCGATCCTTGCACGAAGGAGAGCTCTTCGTGGTCTCTCACGTTTCCGGGCTCCCTCCCGGGATGGAGACCAGGCATGGCCTGCGTCGCGCAAAACCTCCTCTCGGAAGCCTCGTCTCCACCCCCGTAAAGACAAAAGATTAGGAATTAAATTTAGAGCAGATAGGCTGCCATAGCGCCGAGAAGGGCGACGGCACCCACGCCGGGGGCAACCTGGGCGCCCACGTTGGCGGTGACAAAAGGACTGGTGGCAGTGGCCGGCTTGCTTGAGCTACTGGACTTGGAGGTGCTGGCCGGAGGGGTGTTGACTGGAGGGGTGTTGACTGGAGGAGTGTTGACTGGAGGAGTGGTGACTGGCAGGTAGGTCGTCGGGGGAGGAGTAACAATCGAGGTAGTAGGAGGGTAGGTGACGTTTCCGTAGGGCTTGGAAGTGGTGTTGCAAGGGATAGTAGTGGTGTACGGGGGCGGCGTGTAGACCGAGAGGGTACAAGGGCAGTCTGATAATGAGTTAGCATATTGATAGTATGCGCGCACAGAACTTTGTATGCGGAGCAAAGCCTACTGGTGATAGTAATGGTGGTGGGCTTCGTCACTGTATAAGTGTGGTTCTTGTATGCCCAAGTAGTAGGGGACTATCCAGCGTGTTAGTCGTCAAACCCTGCAACAAGGTGCGAGGTGATCCCCGAGTTCGAGCACACATACCGGACAATAGGTGGTGTAGGCCGTCACAACCTCGGTGGTAGTCGTGACCCAAGGTTTCCCCGCGTTGGCGGACGTGACAAGCCCGATAACGGGCAGAACGACGGCAGCCAGCTTCATCTTTTCCGTTGCCTGGCGGAATTAGTCTTGAGCGAATGTTGGGGTGTCGATGGGTGAGTAGCGAGAGTTGGCGACTGTAAGGTCGGTGAAGCTAGGTGTAGAGCGAGAACGACGGACGGGCCTTCGAAGTAATATTGCCGAGTAAGTTGGAGCGCCTTATGGATGGGGGGATGTGCCGGTCCTTTTATCATTTGACCGTCCTGGTGCTTGGTGGCGATCGCCTGAGCCCGGGGTGGTGGGAAAGTGCAGCTGTGGGCGCCCTATGGGGGGCACCATGACATGCCATGGGTCGTCAGACGCTACCATCCTTATTCAGAGGATACGAGTGAGAGGGGAAGCTCTATCGTAGCTGGAGCAGCATCATCGTGCCGTTACGGCGTGAACGAGCGAGGGCAGACCCCGCCAAACTGAGCCCCGGGCTGCTGAACCCCCCCCCCCCTTCCGACCCCGTCCATCCCCACGTTCATAGGCCCTAGTCCGCTCTGCGATGTACCGACACATGGGCGGCGATGGCTGGGTCCGTAAGCCCAATATGTCGATGCATGTGCAGAAAGAGTGCAGACCAGCGCAGGCACTATGGAGATGAGGTCACTGTTTATCGCCAATGCACATGGTATGGGTACGGCGGCGACAACAATCCCCCCCTCCCTGCTAGTTGCCATGCCTCATCAACCGGCCGTGACCGAGGCCCTCTTGTAGGGTCCTCAGCCTTCTTTGCGCACCTGCGTATTTGCGGTACACAACACATGCTACTCTTTATGCGGGCGTACAGAACCCTCCGAGGCACTCTGGTCCCCTTTTCATAGCTAGTGGGCGGCAGCACTAGCATTGTCGGTGGCTTGCAACAGGCGACAAACGCAGAGTTCTACTCGATGACTCCCTCGGCCGTCATCAAAAATCGGCTTGTGCTGATGACATGGCTAATAGTCCCTAGTCCGAGGCCCCTCATCTATCAGCACTCTGCTGTGAAGGTACCCAGATCCGACCCCTCCCCCCCTTGCAATAATTGGGACAAACTCTTTGCTGGCGATCAATACGAGGTTTGGGTCCTTGGGTCGAGCCAAGAAGAGAAAGGTCTGGGCGGCCGTGGTGTGATAGCGATAAGCTTGATTGTAACCTTCGTCACATCCCTGCCTGTCGATTGGTCCTCGGCCATGTATCCGTGTCGAAATGGGCAAGTGGGTGGTCGATAGGACCGGGTAGTGTACAACAGCGGCTGGCGGCGCAACGGAGGATAGGGTTGGGTACTAACAGATCAGCCAGATCAGCTAGACCGCCGTCGACGCCGCCCCCCAGCAGCTGCTGGACCGGCTGTCTGGCAAAGCTGTGCGATAACAGAGTGGTAGCCCTTGCATTGCAAGATAGGGCTTCGATGCCGCTAAAACGCCTGGGGAAGCATCCACAATACGGTGGTAGAGAAAACGGTACGATCTCGGGGCTCTCTCATCTTGTCGTCCGTCCCCTCTCCTCCATTCCACCCTGTTCCTGCGGCCTCCTGGCCGACCCGTGATGGCATCATGGCGAGCCACCACCCTCTCTAAACAGCGAGCCTCAATTGAGAGGAGGGGGAGGGGATTATCTTCAGATGCTAGGGAGGCGCCCTGCGACGGAGCGAGACAGGCATCACAGTGTAGCTCGCTCTGCAGTGCTGACAAGCCCTATTAGGGCCTCTCCACCTGAGTTCGGCCGATTGTCCCGACTCGACGACGGCGGGCCGCCGCTCCCGCGACTCGGTTTACGGGCATGACAGAGTCGTCGAAGTATCCGAGAAAATCCCTCAGGGCCAGGTACCTAAAGTTCCCGCCCGGCTCGAAAACTCTTCATTTCTAGCGTGAAGATTCATGTGGCCGAGAGGCGCAACCATCGGGAGTTTGGCCGACGGGCGGCGCCCGCTTTCTTTGTTGCGGAAGGCGGACTCGGGGAGACTTGGGAGACTCCCGGGAGGCGGTCCGGTAGCACGCGGGCAGGCACGAGGCACAAAGAATAGCAGCCGACAAGGCAGGATGTCGTACAAAGAAGGTTCCTGAATGACCCCGCCTGTTCTCCGGGACGCTCGTTGCCCCGCCATGGTCCTGTATCGGGATACGACGATCCACCCCTCCGCTAGGCTGTTCGTCGAACTCTGGCTCCCCCGCTCGATTTCATCATAGCCACCCTCCTTTCATCATCTTCGAGCACTCTCAAGCGCTGCTTCCAAAGGACTCGAAGGAGAAGCCATCTAGGAGCTAGCGGAGGCAGACACTACAGAGTAGCCACCCTCGCTGTTCTCCATACCAGGGTAGCTGACTGGCCCCCAACAGTGTCAATTCTACAGATATTTGGCTTCACGGGTAGAAGGAGACTGTCGAGGTGACGCATGCGAACGAGAGCAACCAAAGGAATCTTTGAACACTTGCCGGCATATACCTCCTCTATCCACTTATTCACTCCCTCGGCCAACGCAACCTTGGTACGACCAGGAACGCATGCTCATACACCAGCCAAAACGAGATTCTTGGACCCTGGAACGAACTCTATTGGCTTTGCTGCACAGTCCTTGTCGTTGCCCCGTAAGATGCGTCTTCGATTTGCTTAGTTGAGTCCAGCTACTGAATCATCGAGCCCACTTCTTGCACCCTCAGAACGGCAATTTGTCCGAGAGGCGAACAGGCAAACAACAGAGGCAAAGCTTTCTTTGCGGCCCGAATGGCCGGGCTGGACAGCGTGAGCTTCGCCCCCGTGTGGACCTCACGGGCTGGGTTTTTGGCGGCACATGGGACGGAAGAACTGGGAGCCGGTTGTGCTAGGCTTCGTCTCGAGGCCTGGATCGCGAGGACAGGACCAAGAGTGCCTCAGAAAGTAGGCATCATACCCACTCGGAATACCGGGTGTGTGTACCTCTGCCACCGAGACCAGGGGGAAGTGGGTCTGACTCTGCCCCAACAAACCTTAGGGAACCATTGCCCAACTTCTGCAGCCATCTAACAAGCTCAGACGCATACGTTGGGCCGACGTGATACCGACTCTCACTCGACGAGGGCCTGGCGGCAGGGAAAAATAGGCCGTGCTGTGCAACCCCACACCCTCTCCAGGCTATGGAATCGCAGTGCAAGAGTTTTCACCGAGGGCCGGCGGTGGGCGAGTCCCACGCCGAGGTTCTTCTGCGTCGGATGTTGAGGAGCCTCTGGAGGGAGCCCAGTGCCGTCGTCACCATCTCGGCTTCCGGTGGAGTGCCACTCGCTCAATTCAGCCCCTCCCCTGCAACCACTTTGCCTGTTCCCCTAGCACCTGCCTGAGGAGCTTCCCGAGATGATTGATACTGGGCGTTCGAGGGCGAGAGTGGTACGAAACCGGGAAATTTTGTGCTGGGCACCGGGCGGACTTCGGTGAACCTGACTTATTGCCTAGGCGCCAGGTAGGCAAAGGTAAGCTCCTGGCTCATGTTGACAGAGGCCTGGATCAAGTGACAACGTCCTGGGGAGAAGAGCCTGTCACCGGAGCGCAAAGTGTCCCGCTCCGCAGCTCGATGCTAGCAGCCGGTACTGCACGAGCTACCCTCGTGGCGATGGCTCCCCGAGTCATTTTTCGCCCACTCCAGCGCGCACATAATCGCCTCGAGGCAGCTCTGCGGCACGCAGTTACGAAAACCCGAGTGGTCGGCGCGTCGTCCACCTCCGTGGTTCCCACCCCAATGGGCGCCTGTTCTTTGTCCACCCATGTGCTGTATGTACATACCACGGTGCGAGGTGCAGACGCAGGGAGTCTAGATTCCGCGTCGCTGCATGTGGGCCTCCGACTAGCTCGTCGGCGGGTTCAGACGGGCGTTTGGCCAACCACGCGTCTCCTGCGCCCCTAGCCCCCGGCAGATGCCCAATCCCTCCTATTCCTGCTACTGTATGTACTCGGCACGGGGGCCAAGTTTTTTTTTAGGGGGCTGCTCAGGTGAGGTTTGGGTAGTTTTGCTTTTCTGCAGCTAACGATGTGGTGTGACGACTTTGCCAACCTCGCCGTGCGCCCTCTGGCCAACAATAAGCCCACTTGCAAATTCTGCCGGTCAGCGTCGGCAGCACTGTACCCCCCCTCCCTTTGGGTTGGTCTAGCGAGTCCGCGAGCCCCAGCCTGCCGCGCGGAACCTGTCGGAGCGCGACACATCACTGTCTACCCGCTGTCAGGTACCAGGAACCGGCGCAAACACCCGTCCAATTAGACGCCAGAAGAGCACCCAAACCCGCATGCACCTAAAAACGTGAAGTGGATGAGCTTAGAATCCAGCGAATCCGGTCGCTTCCCACTCCAACCTGCTGCCAGCTTTTTTTTTTCTTCCCCTCTCCTCTTCTAGGGACGTCCCGGGGAAAGAGGAACACGGGCTTAGCTCGCCGGCTGGTGCTTGTGCTGATCGTTTCCCCCCTGGTTCATCTGGACTGAGCTGCACCTTTTTTGCCTTGTCTTTCCAAGAACAGCGGCGTGATGCCGACTCCACGGCCCCTCCTCGGCCGCCACTGCTGGGATCCTCATATTTCCACATGTTTAAACCCGTCGCCCTTCTATCCCCGGCCACCTATTCAGGTTGTGCCTGAGTCCCTTAGTTTAGAACTTTGACGCCAGAACCATTGCCTTACGCCCTTGATGATTAGCTAACCGCTGGAGAAAGGGCGTCCTCGTGGCAGAAGTCCGCAGAAGATAGTAGTGTGCAGCGCTAGACAAACGCCGAAGGCGTCGGGAGGAGATGGGCTCATCTTTGCCCGGTTTCCGAAGCCGCCAGCCAGCCAGCCTAAGCCAGCCTGCCTGCCTGCCTACCTGTCTGCCGCCAAAGCCTTTGACGGGAGCCCTCGAAGGGGAGGGAGAGACCTGAGCCGGAAAGTGGATTCTGTGGTTTAGAACGCATGTCTTATGGAGTAGGCCGTCCTCCCACCGGGCTCTCTCGGCTGCAGGTACAAGTGGTGCCACAACTGGTAACCGACCGGTAGGTACCAAGCGGTGCCTGGCTCAGACCCGTCCATCTTTCCTCTTTCCTCCTTAGTCTCAGGGCGAGCCGGTTATAGCGTGCCCCCCTTGCGAGCGGTCGTCCGAGATCAAGCCAAGCTAGGCTCCACGCTTACGACTTGCCGCCGGCTGACGCCGACCCACACCCGGCAGTCTTCTATCCTTGCCGCGCGACGAGACACTTGGTTCTAGTTCTTGCTTCTGCCAGCAGCCAACAGTAGTAGACCACCAGCCTTCGGGTGGTGTCCACCCCTCCCCGTCCCCGCCCCCCTCCGAGAGGGAGCAGTCGGTAGTATACTCTTGTTCCCTCCCATATCTGTGCTCGTTCTATAAAGGGGCTTGGACGCCCACCCCCTTGCAGCACACTCTTTCTTGTCCTCACTCCAATACATTCTCTCGGTGTGTCACTCGTTGCCAGCACCACTTCGATACTTGTTCATCTCTCCTTGAAGGACAGTATCAGCACTCCCTTAGCTTACCAAGCCATTATCACCACCCTCTTTCACAGACCCTGGTGTGTCTTTGTTTTTTTGTGACTACTCCGAGATCTCGCATCCGGTTTTCACCAGCAGCAGCAAGGACTAGCTAGCTATTCTTTAAACATAGCCCTTTCAAGTCCTAGTGACTTGAGCTATATCCAACCAACGTGCTAAAGCAATAGCAACGACTCTCTCTTGAGCCTACATATATCCATTCACACTCACACATACACACAACTACATACACAACACCGCCAAGATGCAGTTCCTCAAGCTCGCTACCTTCCTCTCGGCCGCCGCCATGGCTGCCGCTGCCAACACGGTCACCTTTGTTTCCCAGGACAGCACTGAACGCACTATCTACTTCACTGCCAACCCTGGCTCGAGCGCCATCAGCACCATCGTCGTCCCGGGCAAGGCCACCGTCACCGTGAGCATCCCGCACGCCTGGCAGGGCAACTGGTACGCGGTCTCGAAGGGTGCCACCAACGTCCCTGGCATGCTCGGCGAGGTCGCCTTCAACAGCTGGGGCGGCATCACCTTTTACGACGTCTCGGCCATCGTCAACCCCAACGACAAGAACGGTGTCAAGAAGCTCTACCCGGCCAGCACCCCGAAGACCAGCCTGTCCAGCACCACGCTAACCTCGGGCTGCGACTTGTTCCCCTGCAACAACGCCTACTACCTGCCTGACGACGTCCAGACCAAGACGACCCAGGAGACCGACCTCATCTGCACCCTGGGCAGTGCCTCGTCCACTTCGGCCCGCTCCCCGGCTCCCGAGGCCGATGCGGCCGAGGAGGCTACGGCGCCCGTCTTCACTCGCGAGTGGGTCATGGGCAAGTGGACTCCCCATGCCAACGCCATCTAAAGACGATTTGCCGATCGCGAACGGCCTCGGGCCTCTCCCGTGCAGGCCGGCAGCCACTCCCTCCCCCTTCCTCTTTTTTGGCTTCACCCACCGCGCAATGAGGACCAGTTCTTCTGATCACGACGCACACGCGCAGCGCGCTATTGACGACCGATGAGTTCATGACATGACCACGCACAACACAAACAATCCTAGAGAGGGGGACGCATGCCACATGTTTTCGCGATACCCCAAAACAAAACAAAAAAGTTACCCTCGTGCCGATCTCCCGTATCCCCCGGCCGGGCTAGCATCTCGTGGGCCCGGGATCTTCCCGCCACACCATGTACTACACACTGATGCGGGCGACCGGAAGGCGAGACAGAGCAGGCGGACTGGAAAATTCGGGAAGGGAAAAACAGGGAATTGGAGTAGGAAATCGGATATTTTCTTGGCTCGGGGATAGAAGGGGTTTCTGGAACAACTTTTTTTCACTTCTTCACTTCTTACCCTCATTCACCTCTTTCTTCGAAACCATATTAGAGGCGTTGTCGATCCTTCTCGGGAGGATCCCGTGGCACCACCACGTCCCAAAAAGGATCTCCCGTCTTACCCTTTCCCTCGTCTGGTGTGCTTCGGACGAGGGATGCAACCCATATTCTCTACACTCGTTGGTCCAAGACCACCCATTGTTTACACCTTACAACTTGAGCTTTCAATATGTATATATATAGATTTGAGCGGACAAAAATTCAATCTTTCCGATCTTCACTCGGGTAGAAAAAAAAAAAAGTGACCTGGCCTTTCGACTTTGTGGGTAGCACACTGTAAGGCTTCTTTGAACTAACCAAGTCTCGTCTTGTGGGACCATATCGATCAATGTGCATTCCTTGACGCTTTTCACAGAATGACTCGTTCCTTTGACAGCCTTGACTCTGTAGCGCCGGCCCCCAACCTCATCCAGCCCTCGATCGTTGCCGCCATCTCCATCTTGCCGTGCCATTGTCTAGCTCTGCGACTATGGAATGGATCTGGCCCACTGTCTTGGCATGATGGTGGACCCCATCAAGGAATCTAGACGCAACGTCGCACGCAGACAGCGAGTGCGCACAATGGAAAACATCGGGCTCCTGGCCCAGCGGCTCGAGGCTGAACGACATCTCGAGGGACGTTCAATCGGCCAACCAGCACGCAAGCGGGCCCTCAACAAGAAACCCAGCCCATGACCAAACAGCTTCCCCGTGTCCGCGATTCGCCCCCCCTTGGAGCGGGTGTTAATAGCGGCGGCAATATAATAGCGACGATAAGATATGAGTTACCATCCATCAGACACCACCACTTCCCACGTGGTTGTGTCGCACTTGACAGGCTAAATGAGATCGATCCCCTGGGGGGAGAACCCAGGGCCAGGGGTTCTTGTCGATAGCCGCCGGCGCCTGGCTGCGGCCTGTGAGAAATCTGGGGGGGGGGGGGGGCAATGCTACCTAAGGAGGCACATATAACACAGCTGCCTACCCGGCTGTGGCACCCCCTGTGCCTGGGATTGAGCAATGCCGTCGGCACATCGTTCGGGCGAGATTTGTCATGTCTATCTAGAACTCTAGCACGGGCCGGCTTGGCCTCTTTTCGATCCCGAATGGCGTCGGTGATGGGATGTATCGGAGGGCTAACCGGTGGGAAGCAACGAGATTGAGGCTGGCTACTGTACTTCGTACGCGGTCTGCCTTGGGGAACCGTCCGGCTCCGTGCCCAGCGCCTGCCACGTTGCGCTCAGAGGGGCAGGAGGAGCAACTTCCAAACGGGGCAGCTCCCGCTCTCATCTGCCCGCCGCTTGACCAAGTGCCGGGCGCCTTACGAGCGTCGTAGAACCTTCATCCCAGGCTCTGAAAGTGACAGCCGGACTGCTGCCACCCGTGCGCTCTCCTTCCCGTACGTCATACAGGCCGGGACACAAAAAGCACAACACCTCTCCGCCTTGTCCCAAGCTCTAGATCGTGCCTCTAAACCACGTTCCGCCAGTCGGTATATCGGTATATCGGCTTATGTTTCAGACAGCGAAGAAGCCTTTGATGCATTGTAGCGCAGACTCACCCCTTCCCTGGTGCATGTCGCGACACAAGGACCCGGCAAGGTGGCAGAGGGTAGCTGCACGCATCCGAGACGAGGAGACTGTAGAGGAGCTTGTAGAGTTGCGTCGTGACTTTGAGGCCAAAGACTTCTACGATGTGCTCTTCAGGCCGCTCCTACTTTTTAGGTATCCCATGGTGACAGCCTTAGTGTATACGCCCGTCTCCTCCTCGTCGCTGTGGTGGCCCGGCTGTCCCTGCCTAGTGTCTGTAGTTATGTTGTCTAGTATAGCCTCCGGCCGTTGCTAGCCTGGCCGGCCACCCTTCAGCCTGATATAGCTAGGGGATCGAATTGCGAAACATTCACGAGCCCGGGAGAACGGGTCAACCCAGTTCAAGAGCTTGCGGTGATAGTGGGGGTTGGTATGGGCCATGCTGACATCACCATCTGTTCCACGGCGATGGCGCTCTATAAAGTTCAATGCCGTGTCATCGGGTTCGTGATCCTGGAGGGGGGGCCGGCATTTTACTCGGACGCGCCATATCCCAGTATCCTCCCGTTGATCCGGATACCACTGTCGGTACGATGGAGACCAGAAATCTTCTAGAAGCTGGTTGCCGCGTTACCCAGCCTGCTCTCGTCATGTTACACCGCAATCCTCGGTTGCCGGGGCCTACTTTCCGTCTTTTGCTTGTCACCTCACTAGTTGTAGCCACGGGGTTGCGAAGAGCAAACCGGATGCCACGCAATGCCGGAACTACCGGCTGCGACTGAGGGATTCAGCAAGCAAATGGGAATTGTGCCGAAGTTGGACATCAAGCGCTCCAAGTTCCTGTCCCGCCAACCCCTCCTGCACCATGGCTGGCCTATGCTAGATATCATTATGGTACATGGGATATTGACAACAAATGTCGGAGATCCAAGAAATGACTCTCCCTATGAGTCAAGCAGTCATGATCCCATCGGTTGCGAGTCTCAGATGCTCATGACCTGCTCTCCTTCTCCTTGGTAACGTCTCCATTCTTCTCCACCGCCGGGCCGGTAGTTGAGTCTTCGACCTCTGTCTTCTCATCCTTCGCCTTTGCCTTGGTTCCCGAACCAACTTGCGCTTCGGCAATTGGCGATGTAGTAGCAGGTGGAGGCGACGTCTTCGCGTCTTTGCTTTGGATGCTCTTTGTTGCCGAGCCAACTTGCGATTCGGGAGCTGGCGAAGCAGCAGCAGGTGGAGGCGACGTCTTCGCGTCTTTGCTTTGGATGCTCTTTGTTGCCGAGCCAACTTGCGATTCGGGGGCTGGCGAAGTAGCAGCAGGTGGAGGAGACGTCTTGATCTCTTTGCCTTGGATGATCTTTTCTAGATAGTCTCCGGCATCATCGAACCCATCGATCTTACTAAGCTTTGCCTTGAAGAATTCGACATCACGCAGCATACTGCCCGAGGTTAGTATCGGCCCGTAACACAATGGATCCTAGGGATCAAACATACCTCTCACGACCCGCTTCTGACTTGAGCTCCGTCCCCTTCAGCGCGGTTCCGAACGTATCCTTGTAGCTTCGGAACACGGGCATCATGATGACTCGCACAGTGCCTTCGGGGAGGTGCTTGGTAAGGTTGCGGTGCAGTGTCGTCGTCTCCTTCGCGAGCGTCTCCATGTACTCGTGGGCCGAGCTGCTTGGCGCGTCCCAGTCGAGAGCCTTCATCTTGCGAGCGCCCGCCAGTGCACGGCCGCTCATAATCTCGACCAGCTTGTCGTAGATGCTATTCTGGTGCTCCTGGTACAGCCTCCGTACCTTGTCGAACTCGGCAATGACTGGGGCAACCGTGCTGCTACTGCAGTGTCGCCGGACAAACTCGCGAACGTGTGGAATAATGCCTGCAACGAAGGCAAGTGCTTGCGAAGCTAGAGCGAGGTGCTTGGTCGTGATGTTCTTGAGACCGGCAGACCGGGTTGCGCCGGCACCGAGGATAAGCTGCGTGCAGCGAGAGTTAAAGAGTTGGAGATAGGATACCAGAGAACCCGATATGTCAGCGGTCATGGAGGGGATGCCGACGATCAGGTGGAGGAACTGCGCCATCCCGTTCATGCAGAGTACCGCCGAGTTTGGAAGAAGATACACCTCGCCCTCGATCTCAGCACTTCGGGTCTTGGCTTTCGTGGCAGCGCCGGCGGCGCCGGAACCACCAACCTGAGCGGCAGCGGCTTCATCAGCGCCATTTGGCTTCGGGGCGCCATTAATCTTAGACGAGGAGAGCTCATCGTCATCAACATCGGAGTACGGGATCCAAATCTTAGAACCTTCAGTCCACTCTGGAGGATCCCTGGTGCTGCTGTTTAGGATTTGGTTGAGCAGTTGGGTATCGTTATCAGTGAAGTCCTTTACGTTCCATTGGTCAGACTCCATGCCCTGGGCAACCTTCTGCTTCTCGACATCGCCGTGGTGTTGCACGAAGTCCTTAATGTGTCCGTTGACTACATTCTTGAGAGTTGTACCACTGCGTCCAGAGATCGACTCACACTCATTGGCGAAGTGAAGGTTGAGAGTGAAGTAACGAAGGAACCATACCAGCTCCAAGTGCGTGCTCTGCTCTGACCGCACCCGGAGGAGCTTGACTATCTTGTCTTGGGCGACATCGACAGCTTGGCCCAGCAAGTTGGCAAGGTCTAGAGCCTTATGTATCTCCTCCTGGGCCTCAAGGGCCTCGATAGATGGTTGCCGGAAACCCGGGCTGTAAGGCGGCGACTTGAGAGGAGGTGACTTCAGCCCTCCCACCCCGGCTGGGTCGCCTATCGCGCTGGCAACGTCCAGAAGAACTTTGACCTGCGTACTCACCCTCCTCAGGGTCTCTGTTACGCTGATATAGATGTAGACAAGCAGATCCTCGGCGTCCTTCGCATCCAACGCACGCAAATTGCGGGCTAAGACGGTCGATTTTTGCTGCTGCGTGAGCTTGCTGCTTCCCGTGAAGGTGGAAGATGACATCATGGACTCGTTGTCATCGTCGTTCGAGCTAGGTAGCGGCTTCCGAATCAGGTTCCGGATCTCTCGCATGGCCGCCTCCCGGTACGCTGTAGTTGCGGCGGTTAGGTACTTCGCTCTTTGAAGGCCGGTGAGGCTAGGCAAAAGAGCTGTCCTCAGCGCATCGACGGACGCCATGTAAGACGGGAATGCCGACGGCTCCCGTGTATGACCCCCCCGAGCCCGCATCGAAGCGCTGCTCCAGCGCACCAGAACCTCCTGGGAGGAAACTTCTTCCACATGGCGACGAAGATCTCCCACCAACACGTTGAGGAACATAGCCTCATAAGCGTTCCCAATTCTGTAATGCAAGGTGTAGAGATCATTGCTCACGCCTTTTAGAGCAGTAGCACCTCTCAGGTCGATCAACTGGCGACCCGGCGGGCCCTCATGTCCTGCGATGAGCTTTTCAAGATTATCAATATGGTCGAGCGCCTGCTCAACCTCTCCGGAGTCCACCAAAGACTCGCAGATGGCGACCCCTTCGACAATTTCCCTGAGCTGGAGCACGGCATCGTGTAGCTGCTGCAGGTTCTCCCGCCTACGTCGCTGCTGGACAAGGTCTAACCCGCTGGTGGCAATCTCTTCGTCAAGCGCGTCCAATTCTTTTCGCAGGGCCGATATTCTCTCCACCGAATCGGCAGCCTCCGAGTGAAGCTCTCTCAGAGAGCCAAGCGCTGTGAAGAAGGTCGTCGATGCCGTAGATATCGACTGAATCAGGTGCATCTCGATCGTGTCCATGTACCAAGAGAGTTTCTCTTGTAGAATCGCGTTTGTTGCTAGAGCCTTTCGAGGAGCATCTGCACGGCCATTGGATGCCTTCTCAGTCCCTGGAACCGGCTGAACGACCTCGGACCTCTCGCTCACGACGTCAAAGGTCCGGGGGTTCTCGAGATGGAAGTCGTCATCGAAATAGACAGTCGGGATCGTGGACAGCGGCGGTGGGCCCTGCGCTGTGGCCCTCCTGAAGCCAGAGCTACTGCGTCGCGATGGACTGGGAGCTTCGATCGGCGACATCGAGGTGATAGATGCCGACGAGGTCCTCCTGGAGTGTGACGGACGTCCTCCTTTTCCGGGCCGCAGCAACCCTTCATCAGCCGCCTCTCCATTTTCGGGCTTGCTATTTCGCCGGTTGAATATGTTCCCGCCGTCCTCCTCGCTCTCCTTGACGCGCCTGAGCTGTTCATACAATGCGCCGACCTGCGACAGATATGGTTTAAATTCGGAGGTGTCGACATGCGGGATGTTAGTTAGCGAGACAGGAGGGATGTCTCGTGCGGTCGGGGGCTTATGAGTGCTGGATGACGGCGCTGAAGTATGCGGGAGCAGTCCGGTTCGCACGATAGGCGGCTGAAGCAGCGTGGAGATGGCATTCTGGCCGGATTCGATGACCGCATCGCCCCAGCTTCCTGGTGATGTGTCTAGTGATCCCCCAATGGAGTGTATTGAGCTCGCCGTTGATCCTCGCCGTCGGTGTTCACTCACGGATCCTCGACTGGGGAGAGTTAGCTAACGAGCCGTACCAACTTTGAGATACGCGGCGTCGTCTTACCTATGGAATGGGAAGTCACCTCGGGGTCCAACAGGCGTCGTGGGCGAGAGGCTGTCGACCGACTTTCGTGCGCCCGGGTTAGCGTACATGTTGGCTCACCGGGCTTCCCCTGCCTCAAGGCGGAATCTAAATGGAGCGAATAATCATCGAGGTTGGAAGGGGGTGGTGCGAAGAAGAGCAAATAGCAAAGGTGTCGTCAGCTGCAGGAGACGGAACGAGTCGAAGCGATGCTTGCGAATCACCGGGGTATCATAGTACAGTAGCCGCAAATGTATCTGAACAGAAAATAGGGGATGGGTTACGCCAGGTACGGAGCAGCATATAAAGCCAACTGCTGATTCCAACGATGTTAGGATGCTGCTTCGTCAATGGCAGGAGAACGGGGCCAAAAGGTGAAAGGTCAGCAAGCCCTGAGCTAGGCAACTAGGTAGGCAAGTACAATTGCTGCTGTTTCCCGAGTCGCTCGAGCCACGAAGCCACGAATTCTCCAGCGCCGATGTCCGACCAAGGATCAGCTCTTGTTGGCTTGGACACTGTGGCTTGACTGCTTACGTTATTACTGGTGGGGACCGTCAATTAATATCCCTGTCAATTCTTTTAGTGGAGGTCGCGTGCGAGACGCGCTAAGCAAACTACTTTACGCGTCGCGCTTGCCAGTCTCCCGCTTCCCCCTTTTGACAAACCCCTCCAAACCATCGAGTTCTGTCGCCAGCGAATTCTGACTCAACAACCTCAATTATCCTTCTCGCGAGCTCGGTGACACATCGTCGTGGCCCAAGATGGATCGTCAGTCAACCGTGCACTCGACCCATATCTTTGAGTCTCAGTTTAAGGAGGCCGACGACAGTGCTGTCGAGGTGCGAAAGCAGCTACAGAACTTCATCCTGGACTTCCGCCACGAGAACAACTTCATCTACAGGTAATTTCCAGTCCTCCTCCTCGGTTTTAACCTGCTGCTAACGCCAGAAAAAGAGACCAACTTCGCCAGAATGCCCTGCTGAAGAAGTTTTACTGCGACGTCAATATTGAGGATCTGATTAAGTACAATGATCACCTCGCCCACCGGCTCGCGACAGAGCCCGCCGAGATTATCCCACTAGTATGTACACAATACTAGCCCAGTCTAGGAACCCTCATATGCTTATATCGCTATAGTTCGAGTCGGCGCTGAAGCACTGCACGCACCGCATCATCTTCCCACACGAACCCCAAGTCGACCTCCCTGACCACCAGCTGCTTCTTCACTCTACCGCGGAGGAGACGTCCATTCGTGATCTAGAGTCCGAGAAAGTCTCTAGGCTTATCAGGACCCCTGGTATCGTGATCGGTGCCTCGGTCATGTCGTCCAAGGCGACAGAGCTCCACATCGAGTGCCGAAACTGTGGCCACAACCAGGACGTGCCCGTGCTGACTGGATTCTCCGGCGTGGCTCTTCCCAACAAGTGCGGTCGCGCCAGGAACCGGGACGACCCAGTTGGCAACTGCCCACCGTATCCATACTTTGTTCTGCATGAGAAGTCCAAATTCAACGACCAGCAGATCCTCAAAGTTCAGGAGGCTCCCGACCAAGTGCCCGTGGGAGAGTTGCCCCGACACGTTTTAGTCACAGCCGACCGCTATCTCACCAACCGTGTCGTGCCTGGTTCGAGATGTACAATCATGGGAGTTTACTCGATCTACCAGAGCAAAGGTTCCAAGAACTCTACCAGTGGTGCCGTTGCTATCCGGACTCCGTACATCCGTGCAGTTGGCATTCAGACCGACATCGATCACACAGCCAGGGGTGCTGCCGTCTTCACCGAGGAGGAAGAGCAAGAGTTCCAAAATCTCAGCAGGCGACCAGATCTGTATAAGGTTATGGCCGAGTGCATCGCTCCTTCCATTTATGGCAATACCGACATAAAGAAGGCTATCCTGTGCCTTCTAATGGGCGGCTCCAAGAAGATCCTCCCTGATGGCATGAAACTTCGTGGAGACATCAATGTGCTCATGCTGGGTGACCCCGGTACCGCCAAGTCTCAGCTGCTGAAGTTTGTCGAGAAGGTGGCCCCGATCGCCATCTACACCTCAGGCAAAGGCTCATCCGCGGCCGGTTTGACGGCTTCAGTTCAGCGTGAGCAGTCAACACGGGAATTCTACCTCGAAGGTGGTGCCATGGTGCTAGCGGATGGAGGTGTAGTGTGCATCGACGAGTTTGATAAGATGCGCGACGAGGATCGCGTTGCGATCCACGAGGCCATGGAACAGCAGACCATCTCCATCGCCAAGGCAGGCATCACGACCATCCTGAATGCTAGGACCTCAGTCCTAGCCGCTGCGAATCCCATCTTCGGCCGTTATGATGACATGAAGACTCCGGGCGAGAATATCGACTTCCAGACGACGATTCTGTCTCGTTTCGACATGATCTTCATCATCAAAGACGATCACGACCGCAGTAAGGATGAGCGTGTTGCGAGGCACGTACTGGGTATACACATGGGCGGCCGTGGTGTCGAAGAACAGACCGAGAGTGAGATCCCTGTCGACAAGATGAAGCGGTATATCAGCTATTGCAAGTCGTAAGTTCTCCTTGTCATCCCGAGCCGAATATCACGGACGCTAAACATGCTCCTAGCCGCTGCGCGCCTCGCCTTTCCCCCGAGGCAGCTGAGAAGCTCTCGTCGCACTTCGTCTCGATTCGGAAGCAAGTTCACGCCTCGGAGCTGGAGGCTAACACGCGCTCTTCCATCCCCATCACGGTCCGTCAGCTGGAGGCCATCGTGCGCATTACTGAGTCGCTCGCCAAGCTCACTCTCTCACCGATCGCAACAACGGAGCACGTGGACGAGGCAATCCGGCTCTTCCTGTGCTCGACCATGGATGCTGTCAGCCAGGGCAGCAACCAGGGCAGCCGGGAGCTCAACGATGAGACATCCAAGGTCGAGTCCGCACTCAAGCAGCGCCTGCACATTGGATGGGCCAAGAGCGTCGCGGCTCTGAGGCAGGAAATGGTTCAAGACCGCGGCTTCAGCGACGCGGCATTCCAGAGGGCACTGCTGGTCCTGCAGAGGCGAGATACGATCATGTTCAGGGAAGGCGGCCGGGTGGCAGTGCGGACGAATGCTTGAGCACCTGTTGGTGGGAATTGATGTGGCATGTTTTGGACGCACGTCTATGTGGATGACAAGGAACTTGGATGAGCTGGATGATGGGCACGTTGAGAACTGGCTTCGGCGTCGAGGATAATACCTATGGTTATACAATGTCGTAAAAGAGACAGCACATAATCTTTTCTACTATCACGTTTACATGTCTAGGTCTCGGGCGCATGCAACCCTCTTGGTAGTAAAAGAGCTCGAATATCTTTCGGTATTCAAAAAAGTTTTAATGGCGGGAATTCTATCTTCGAGCTCTCAATTTCTTACCACGTGGTCACAGCAACTGAACGCTAACGACACCCATCCCCAGCCCGCCGAACGCTATGTCAAAGAGGTAGAGTGTGTGAGCGAAACCTCCCTTGTAGGTGCTGAGCACCTCGACTTGATCCGGCATATCTAGATGTATGCTAGGGTGTTGTCGTCTCGGATGACGCCCGTGACACCGAGTCCTGCCTCACCACCAGCGACGCAAGGACCGCGAACAAATATCTATTAATTAGTTAGCATGTGACGGGCAGCCACTTGGGGATCCAGCATACCTCTCCCTTGCTTTGTTCATTCGTCGTCTTGTGCTCGGCCGTGTCCTTCAGGAATATTTCGGTGCTCGTCAACGGGGCACCGAAGTGCGAGTACTTGTCATCAAATGTCCGGTAGTCGTAGAAGCCGGTCTGCGTGGCCGCTCCGGCGACCTTGGGTGCCGTCAGAGCATAGATCAAACGTGCACCAAGGAAGATGCGCAGGTCAGAGAGAACGGCAGATGAGAGCGCCGGGGTATTTCCGCCAACTCGCTCCGCCGTGAAGACCATACGCAGCTTTCCGGGAGTAGCACCGATGGCAGGGCGCAGACTATCGTTGTAGGTTGAGATGAGCGAGGCAAGGGGCATCACCCCCTTCTGGGTCAAAGTCTGCGTCTGCAGCCAGTGAACATTGCGGGTGAAGAACGAGGCCAGGCGGCTGGAGGTTTCCTCATGAGTCTTGAGAAGAGTCGCCGGGTTAGCAACGATGATGGTGGGAGCAATGCCACGGGTAGCCACGGCCAAATCATTCGCCTGGGAGGTGACTGAGTTGAATGCAACCGAGGCGTTCGAGTATAGGGCGGCGAGGGTTAGGACTAGGGTGTGGGTGTTGGCGAGCGAGTCAGCGGGGAGGAAGAGGTCCGAGGGGCCAATGCGCTGGGCAGTGGGGATGGCGAAGATCTGAGCTGCGACGGCAGAAACGAGGTTTGCAGTGGTGAAACGGACCATCTCCTCAAGGGTCCCGGGCTTGCCCTGCCAGAAGACGGTGATATCGCGCGGCTCTCCTTGGCCCTCGAGGAGCGGCAGGTCCTTGCCAGCGTCCACGGGGCCGTCGTTGACGACGTCTTGCCAGGTAGACACGTTGACGCTCCCACCGGTGCCCTGAGGAACCTCGTTCCAATCCATGTGCTTGCTGCCCTCGTCCACGACCCAGATCAACTGGCGCAGAGAAGGATAGCTCTTGACCACGCTGTCGAAGGGAAACGACCCAGGAGCGGTGATGACGGTATCCGCGGCGGACCGGCGCAGCATGGAAATGACAACATCGTCGGTCTGGTCAAACGGCAGAATGATGGCGGTCAGGTTGTAAAAGGCACATGCAAACAGCGAGGCTATGAGCTCGACCGAGTTTGGCAGGTAGATGGCAACCCGGTTGCCGCCCTGGTCGAGGATGTTGTGGCCGATGAGGTTGATCTGACGGGTGATGTCGTCTAGCAGCTAATTAGCACACGGGTCCAGATGGGCGCCCGCGAAGTCTCACCTAAGCGGTGTTCCTGCACATTTTGCGAGCCA
Source organism: Thozetella sp. PMI_491 (assembly GCA_021432635.1). Lineage (NCBI taxonomy): Eukaryota > Fungi > Ascomycota > Sordariomycetes > Chaetosphaeriales > Chaetosphaeriaceae > Thozetella > Thozetella sp. PMI_491. Next base: position 685,525 of record MU270047.1, read on the forward strand.
TGCACGGTGAAGATGCGGCCGGTCGCGCCCTTGGTCGCGCCGTCCTCCTGCACACCGTTCACGGCCTGGCGCCAAATGTCGCGAAGGTCGCCGTCCCGACCCCGCGACCATCGCGACGCGCCGGGGTCCTTGACGTTCAATCCACTGTTGAGAGGCATGCCATGGGGGGCCGACTGTGATCGGTAGACGGCTGATTCTCCCTGCTGACGGACGGGCGACGCCTGCGCCTGCCGGGCAAGGAGCATAGGGTGGGTATCCGCCTCGCGGCGGTTGTAGATGGTGTAGGTCAGGATGCCGGCAAGGACGGTGAAGAGGCCAGACGTGTACAGGTTCCACTGGCCGAAGAGGCCGGTGACACCTTCGTCAAAGGCCACCATGATGTTGTCAAAGGCGCCCATGGTGTCCAGATACGCAACGGACCGAGCCGCGTGGAAGTCCGACAGATCGAAACTAAGCGATGTCTTGGGCGAGCAGCAGGATAGGGGGAGGTTACCCTACAAAGAGGACGCAAAAGGGATATCTCTCCACTAGGCCAGCATGGCAGTGGGAGAAATAAAGAGCCCGCGCGGGGAGTGTTGGCAGTGTTGGCGCCCAAGCGGACTGAGCAGGTGCCGAAGCCTCGGAGAAGGGGACGGCAGCAATGTTGTCGAAAAGAGGATGGCGGGGGGATCTCACAACGTCAGCCGGCGCTACTCCGTAGAAGGAACCTTACAAATGGATGCTACTGGCGGGGTGGGTGGCCTGACAAGCCTGAGCAACCCGGCACAGCACAGCGCACAGCGCACAGGGCACAACGAAGAAGGCAGGAAGCTTGGGCCAACCAACAGCGGGCGCCCGTCCATCGGCAAAACCCTGGCACAACGGCCCTCCCCCCCCATGTCACGTCGCTAGGGAAGCTGCTCTGTTGACTTCGCGTCCCACGGTCGCCAGACCTTTTTTCCTGACCCATTCCTGCCATCGACGACAACGACAGCGGCGCCAACCGACGAGACGGTGTCTCCCAACCGCCAACGGCTTCGGCCACCCGACCTTACTAACCCACAGCAGGACCGCAGCAATTAATTATTCCAGCGCCATTCTGTATTGCCCGCCCAGCCCCTGGCGCCAGCCTACATCAGCCTACGCCTTCCATCAGGCCCCCGAAGCCCGAGACCGTTGCGCCCGACAGCCAACTCTTGGACAAGATATTCCCGACGACAGCCCATCTGATAGTCTTTGGGTTGCTGATTCTACCCCGCCGGAATGTCATCTGCCACACTGGCCCACTCGCCGAGGCGAGCAACCCCCATCAAGCAGGCTGCTCTTCCGGTCAAGGAGAGTCCAGGCAACTGGAAGCACCCGCGCCTGGCTGAGATTCAGAGGCGCCAGTCCCGGACTGTCTTCTCAGACAAAAACGCAAAAACTGTAGCATACAATGCTGCAACGCTAGCCGTCGTGCTCTTTTCGCGATCCATCGTTAGCTCAGTGCTACCGGCTGATTTGTGAGTAGCTGTCGCGGGCCAGGACAAAGCAGCGCACAGCATAAGCTAACATATCCCGCGCGCTAGGCTTAAAGCCCTTTCCGTGCCCTATGCGGGCTTGATATACACGGCATTGCTCCTGCTTCCGGTTGTCAACATCGTCACTGCGTTGATGCCCCTGGTCCGCCCGGCGGACCCTATGGAAGACATCCCCCTCACCCCAGGCCAGCGTAAGCTCCTCGGCCTGCCGCTCAGCAAGAAGAAGGACACACCCGACACGGTGTACAGCACGCCTCCAAAGTACTCAAGGACACCCTCCCTCGGGGGGACGCCGGCGAGCAATAGGAGCTACGCAAGCTCGCCCCTTTCGGGCAAGGGCAGCCCAGCATCGGCGATCCGCCTGGGCAACTCCTCCTTCTCACCACTACCGACCAGCCCACTCCTCAAAACTATCAATGGAGGATCCAACGGCCCGAGGCGTTCCTCTTTTGGCTCTCCGAGCCCGCTGGTTGCCAACAACTCGGGGCTGTTCGCGGGTGAAGTGCCTGGCACGCCAAGCCCGTCGGGAGGAAAGCGGTCGAGTGTTGCCCTAAACAACAAGTGGCTGTACGAACGAGGACGGAGAACATCGAGCAACAGCTGGTTGCACCAAAACTTGTCATGAGACCTGGATTGCTCAGGGTTATGTAGATGTTGCATAGATGTTATGGCGTAGAGGCTATGATACCACGACCATGTCTGGCGACCTGTAATGAACCGATTTCACTATACTGCGTTTTCTTGCTACTTGATGAGGCTCCGTGAAGGTGACTAGAGGATATCCTAAGGCTTTGGCACAAGCAGAGGCCGACGCAATGTGCACTTGGCTTTCAGAAGATGAGAAAGGGCATGCCGGCACGTCTTGTCGCCTTGGTCACCGCTAGCATTGTGGAAGAAGCAGGAAAGCTGGCGACCAAACAACGGTTCGCAAGTTACCGCATTAGGCAGATAGCCTATATAGAGACTGAAACCGTTTGATGACGTGGAATTTGTGTCCATCCCGTCCATGCTCTAACACCAGTAGCGATTGCTGGGCCCGCCAACTTTGCGCCAGGACGCTTAGTCCATACTCCCGAATACCCTAATATATCCTATGTCCATCCCGCGCCAACACCCGGCGAAGCAAGCCCGTACATACATTACCATTTTCCCTCTTCGGAGTGTGCTCAGTATATTCCCCAGCGAAATACTCGCCCAATCCGTGATCAGAACTCCTTGAAAAGTAGAGAGAGAAAGAGAGAGAAAAGCTAGCGTTCAAACGACAGGATAGAATGTGGCTCAAACGAACCCGCCTTTTCATAAAACTCCCCTCCCCTAGTACAGCAAGTCACCGTTCTCCACCATTTCCCTAAACTTGTCGTGCGGCTCTTCAAACTTGTACGTCGGACCCCTGGTCACCCGGTCAACCTCCTCGCGAATGAAAGGATACACGTCCTTCCACGCGTTCCGGCCCATCCAGCCGTCCAGATGGCCGTAACCGGGCACGATCTTGCGCTTGTAGTCGATGCCCTCGGTCATACCGCCGTTGGAGGCGCCACCGAAAGCATTGCAAAGCGCCTCATAGGATCTCTCGGTCGACTCGGGCGACAGAACCGCGTTGTCCCGGCCCACCCAGAGCTGGAAGGGGATGCCCTTGAGCCGCTGGATATTCTCGGGCGTTGTCAGAACCTCGTAGGTCGGCTCGTTGCGCATGGTCTCTCCATGGCTGCCTTGGCGCATCAGCAGGTGCAGCAGACGCATATTGACGCCGCCGAAGAAGCGGTCGATCTGCCGGTGTGTCGCCTCGTTGAGGTTGCGGTGGTTCCAGCAGCGGCCGAACACCAAGGTGCAGCGGTGGCACGACGCGTTGTTGCAGATCTCACGCCGCTCATCTGGGTAGAAGCGCAGCACCTGGTTGATAGCCTTCTGCACGAAGCTGTCGTCGTGGCTCGTGCTGCAGCTGAACCACGAGCCAGCCATTGACGTGTAGATGGTGTCGGCGGGGATCGGCCCAGCCATGGCCTTGATCATGTTCAGGGTGTTCCAAAGCGGATTCATGAAGACCTGACTGCAGCTCGCGCCCAGGATCCAGTCGCCCGGGATCGTGCCGTCGAGCAGGCCGCTCGCGAACGCCACACCCCCCATGCAGTGGGTAATGGTATAGATTTTGGCCGGGCCGTGTTTCTCGCGGATCCACTCGAGACAGGCCTTTAAATCGAGCCTAGCATCGTACGTAGTCCAGTTATTCTCAGCCACCATGAGCTGGCCGATGCGGTGCACGCTGATGTGCACGCGGTAGCCAGCGCGGGTGAAATAGTTGACGGCGTTGAAGGGAATGGTCGGGAGCGCAAAGATCTGGTGGTCGACCGCCGCGCCGGGGATCATGAAGAGATTACGGATGTTTCTCACGTCATCTCCGGGGATGCTGGTAGGCTCCCAGACGTGGAGTCGCGTGAAGACGCCGTCGTGGGCGCGAATAGCCACTGACGAATCGGGCGGCGTGTTGTTGACGTATCCGTGGTAGCTAATGCTCGGATACTCCAGCTGGGTGAGGGGGGCGAGGAACAGGGACACCGACTTGCGCGTGAAGTAGGTCATGAAGCTGGTGGCGCTCATGACCTTGCGCAGGATACTGCTGCCTGTCGGGGTGAGGGTCAGGGCCTCGGAGAGGAAATCGGCAGGCTGTATATGCATCATGCCCTTGGCCAGCACCTTCCCACGCCGCCATGCGTCGGTGTCGCCGGGCTGGTCGCAGATGCCCTTAGCATGCTCGCTGACGGTCACGTACAGGGTGCTGGTGGCCCGCCAGAACTGCATCGGCGCGAGCGCTACAGACGAGTCGACAACCTTGTACCCGTGGAAGTGCAGCTTCTCGTGGCCGATGCCGCGCATGTCGAAGTCGTACGTGAGGTTCTTGGTCCCTGGGGCCTTGTGGTCATCCACGAAGAGGTTGAATTCGCCTCGCTGCACCATAAACGGTGAGCCTTTGATCGTCGGACACACAAAAGTGCCAGTCAGCATGGCGCGGTGGTGTTCATGCTTGACGACCTCCTTGGTATCGAAGGCCTGCACGCTAAGAAAGAAACGGGCGCTCTCGCAGTTGTTCTTGGCCACCCGATGCGCCAGCTCGTACGTATCCCGCGTATCTTTGACCATGTTCTCGTCGTGGTGGATGAACCCGGACATGACCTCGGTGAAGCCGAACCCACTGGCTTTGATCGCGTCGGCCTTCTGTATCACATCCATGGCGTCGTTGACGCTATCAAAGTCCTCCTTGGACCCATGCCGGCCCCCGCGGCGATGCGATGAAACCGCAGGCTGGCCAAACAAATTCAGGATGCCATTCTTCTTGTCGTTGTACTCGAGTTTGTGGTTGCGAATGTAAAGCTCGAGGGACCGCTCGGCTAAAGCCGCGATGGTGGCGAAAGGGTTCGCGCCGAGAGCAGCGGGAATGACAGATGCATCAGTAACGACAAGGCCCTTGTATGTCTCGCTGCCCTTTCCGGTGAACACCTCTCCCATGTGGTTGGTTACTCCGGTGGCCGGCGAGTTGTCTCGCGACATGCACGCGCCGCTATAGGTGTGGTGGAAGTAGTTAGCAAATGCGGGACATCGCACGGCGGTAATAGGGAATAGAAACATGGAGTTGGAAATCTTACCCGATGGGATGGACTGTGACTTCTTGGTTGCCCATGAGGGCGAAGAAGGGGTGGTGGATGAGGGTGCCTCCCACAGCCTCGGTGGCCGTCGCAAGGATTTTGTTCAGACGCTGGACGTGGGCGCTTCTCCCAACGCCAAGGAACTCGAGGACCGGCTTGTCGTCCTTGAGCGTAAGCACTGCTTGGTTACCTATACATAGCAATTAGCTTTTGCCTGGGACTGGATCGAGCTAGGGAGACTGACTGTCGTGCGACATGATCAAGTAGACCTGGGTCTTCTCCATAGCGCCCTTCTTGAAGTACGGGCCCAGGAACCTGCTGCCATAACGGGAGAAAGCAGACTGGGTTCGCTGATAGAGGGTCTGGTCCTGAAGCTTGATCTTCCCGGGCATCAAGTCGAGCATCGTCTGCAGAAGGTGGGAGAGCGCATGGGGGACGGCCCCCTCCTCGATGACAAACCCGTCGAGCGGGTTGTCCTGGTCTCTGCAGTCAATGACGCCGTTGATAGTGGGACCGACGGGGTTGTACGGCGACGGGTACGCCCTGCCAATCCCATTCACATTCTCCGCCGTGTTATACCTAGACCAGTCAGGTTAGAGTCCGCCTACGTAGCAGCGCGCCTCTTGTAAGACGAGCGGGATGAAACGTACCCAAAGGCTAATATGTCTCCGTTTCCGCTCATGTTCTGACCGACGAGATCACTCATGCCGAGACCCATAGCCTTGCTACGGAGCAGGATCTCTGTCGAGCCGATGGCGCCGGCGCCGAGGAACACGGCCTCCTTTGCGTGGACCCACATAAGATCGCCGTGCAGGTTGGCCTTGAACACCCCTCGGTTCCTGCCGTGCCAGGCGTAGTAGATGATGTAGCCCGGCCGTTTCTTCGCCTTCTCGATGTAGCGGACCTCACACTCGCAGAACATCTCGGCCCCCCAGTTCCACGCGTCGGCGAGGTATGTGACGAGGGTCGTCGTCTTGGAGCCATCGTTGACACCGGTCGTGTCCTGACCCGTCAGTGCCGAGGGCGACATCTCGACACCGCAGCTGTTGGGGCCATTCTTGAAGCGTGTCGTCTGCTTCACCTTGTGAAACTTGTCGCCGTAGCCGAGGATCTCAGCCTGCCGCTGGAGCAGATCGAGCTTAGGGAGCTTAGGCCAGTCGTCGGGATACTCGGTAGGCTCCAGGACCTCTTCGACTTTCTTGTAATCTGGTCTACATCAGCAACGGTACCCATTGGCTTCCGCAAGAGGAAAGAGGCTGGAGACATACAAGTCTTGAATTCATCGAGGTTCTCCCGGATCTCAGCAGGCCAGACCCTTGTCGAGAGAACCCTGTCGTCCGCCTCCATAAACACATTGGCGTTCATGAGGCTCGTGCCACCGAGGCCTGCGTATCTGTCAGATGACGATTGCCGCTCAGGGAGGCCGTGCCACCCAATATGTCGGAGCAACTCACCATTGCAAACCACGGCATTCTGGCCCTTGCCCAAGATTAGGTGGAACATGCCGGTAGGATCACCACCTTCTACCCCCACGCCCGGGGCGCAGTAGGGCGCAAACTGGCCCGAGACGTGCAGCTCCTTCATCGCATCGACAGTGCCGGAGGGATACTCGCCCGGCCACTTCTCGCGGCCTCGCTCGAGCACGCAGACGGACTGACCAGTGCGCGCCATCCGGCTAGCGGCGATGGCGCCGCCGTAGCCGGAGCCGATGACGACGACATCATACGAGTTGCGCATCAGCTCCACGGGCCTGGACAGCCGCGGGAAGCTGCGCACCTTGCTGTCTTCAGTGAAGCTGCGGATGTGGGCGTGAGCCCGGCTCTGCGGACCGCCCGCTTCGTGCTCGTGCGGTCGGGGAGGCGGAATCGGGTGGCTGTGGTGCCGGTTGAACTCCTCACGTTCTTGTACACCTCCGAGGACCGAAGCGGGCACCTGGTAGTCTTTGGGAGAGGTGACATGAGCACCATTCTCCCGGCTGCTATCCTCGCGGCCGACTAGTGTCGTCCCAGCGCTCATGCCGTTGGGCAGGGGCGGATGGCTATCCACGGACCCCATGCTGCTATCCGTGGATGCGGCGCCGCTACTGCTCGGCCGGAGTCCACCCTGACGGTGGCTGACGGCCGTGGCGGCGGGGGTTAGCGGTGGTGAGAAGGGGAGTCCATTGGCGAGGAGCTCGGGCTCTTGTGAGAGCTTGTTCTCCATCATGCCGGTGCCGTGACCGCTGCGCGGATCCAGGCGCTGAGGCGCAGGACCTTGCTCAGTCTTCTGGGCTCGAGGTGGGAGACCGGCCGTGACTCAAGCCTGGAGGCGCGTCCGTCTGTGGGTGCGAACCGGGGACTTGTGGGGCCGGAGCGTTCGTGGGGTGGTGGTGTGCGCGGTGGGAAGCGTCTAGAGAGCACGCCTGGGTATCCTTACGAGGTGGAAGAAGCAAGGAAAGACCGCGATACAAGGCCTTGAATCTAGGGTTCAGAACGGGGGAGGGGGGGTATATATTGGTGATCAAAACCTAGGTCCCAGCATGGACCCCTTGACAGGGGAGGGGAGAGCCTCTTTTCTTTTATAATGTGGCGGCCGGGTGTGCGAGGGAGGTGCTGAGCTGCAGCCGTTCCATGTAGGTACATGCTGTAGAGTACCTCGCACTCGTGTGGGGGAGCGCCGAGCAGTAGTAGAACGGGCGAACTGCAGTGGACGATCCCTGGTCGGCTAGTCCACGGCGCAGCGTCGGGGGTAGGCTTGGATTCGCTTGGTCTGGTGAGGCTGGCTGTGTATTTTTACGCAGCTGAGGGGAAGTTTGCTGCCATTGGCTCAGTTACACTCGGAGATCTTCTATCAATTGGAAAGACCCCGGCACGCAGCAAATGGTGCGTGGTGCTAACGGACGGAACGGTAGCGCTCGTGTCACACATGCTTAGGCAAAGCACCCCCCCCGGTCTATAGTGGTATGTTCTCCTACCCATAGTACTGTGGCGGGCGGACCCCAAGGCGAAGGCGGTGCCTCTGCATCCCGTACCTGCCTGCGCCGCGGATAGGAGAAAGCCCGAAGCACATACATACTGCCTTTTGGCTGCCCAATTCTCTTGGTCGAATCTCGATGCGGCAGTATTCCGTACGATGTGCAAGGGAGAGCCTCAAACGAGACGAGCTGCTGCCTTGATGGGCCCTTCTCAGCGTAGCACCCCGTCCTGGCAAAAGCTCCGGCCCTCCAGAGCCCCAAAGCGGGATCCTAGTAGCTCCGGCAAGTGGACCACGGCCGAATCCTCCTTTGTGGATGGTGCTGACGATGAAGACATATCCCTAACCTTAACGTCATTCGCCACAGTGCAGAAGAGGCAGGATGACTTGTGCTCTCTCCGAGGGCCGACGAAAGGGAGGGGATGGCGCTATAGCGCGGCCCCCTCTTCGGAGAGCAGAACGGAGGGGACTGAATGGGGGGGTAGGGAGAGACCCCGGAGTCTCAGTCGCATCGAGACCTTGTGGTTCGCAAATGGGGGGAATGGACAGAGAGACCCCAGGAACTCGAGTTCCCGAGGGAAAGGTCCCCCTCCACATGGCGGCCAGGGTTGTGTGGGTGCCGGTGGCTTCGCGGCGGGCGCATTATTGGCCCGAGAACGAAAGCGCCAGTCAGAGGTCACGGCCCTGTGCCGTGTGTGCGAGAAAAAACCACTGACGAGTTCGCGATTGCCGCTGCTACCCCCGATGCCACGCGGAAGTCTTTCGCTTTCACTTACTCTCGTTTCGTCGTGGGCTCGTGGGAAGCCGGCCGGTCCTGCAACAGATCGGCGCGACACCGAATCCATCATGGCGCTGCCCTCCATCGCCAAAGTGAGAGCCTTTTGTCTATCCCCTTACCATGCCAAGGTACCCATACTGTATTGTACTGCCTAGCCACCACCCTGGAGCACGGTGATACGGATAGACCTGGAAAGGCAATTGGGTCCGGTGATTGGGTGGTTGGTGCGCCGAGTCCCCCGAACTTGCAGGACAAGGGACGGAAAAAAAAAAAAATAGTAAGGCCGGCAGAGTGTGAGACAGGGTCTAACGACGCGGCCTTTCAGCCCGGTGGAGGGACGCCCCCTGGGCGCGCGAGGCAGCGAGGCAGCGAGGCAGCGAGGCTGGGCATCGGAGAAGTCGAAGAAGGCAGATCGACGGGCTCTGTGTCTCATCCCTCGGCTCGACTGTGTGCCTGGCTGCCCTCTCGGTGTCTGTAATATCACTCTGTCCTAGCCTAGGCTCTCGCCTGGCTTGAGTGGCTGCAGGCTTTCTTCGCTCGCGGGCCGCAGCAGAGTGAGATGACGTACAGAATGGTCTCCCTAGTAAGCCAGAATTGAAGCCTGCTTCGACGGCTGTCCGTCATGGCACCATTGCGGGACAGCCCTCTGGCCAAACGGACGGGCTGATCCTCGCTGGGTCCCTGTCCAGGATGCAAGAAAGACCCCCCACCTGTACCTCCGTAAGGCTGAGTAGGAGAGGCACCGCACGTACCAACTGCCCTACTCGCTCGTACGGAGTGAGGGCAATGGCGCTTACGCAGGGGGATGGGGGGATCTGGAATGAAGAAATGGGTCGATGAGAAAATCAGTGGCGACCAGGGCAGGTTCTGTTGGTTTGTTGGTTCCAGCGACCCGGCCGAATTTTTTTTTTCACCTGTACTTCGCGTGCAGTTGCTCATCGGATCGCCGGAGGCCGGGCCATTGGTTCGGGACGATGCAGCATCACCTCATAGATACAGCCTACCTTCCCCATATAACGGTTGGTTGCACCGGCCAGGGAAGGGTCTCTCTTCTTTAGGAAACCTGCATACTCAATTGCGCACTGCGCACTGCGGTCGGAGAAAGGAGAGAGACATAGGGGAAGGAGGGGGGGGAGGAGGGATGAAAGGTCAGACGACAGGCAAACTCGAGCGTCACCTCCGGCAACGACTCCCAGGCCTCCGCGAGGACGCCGTTGCTGATGGTGGGGGGGGGCCATGGCTGGTGGGGAACAGCCCTGACTGGCGGGTTCATCTGGGTGTGGTGTGGTGACACTGCTGCTCCTCAGCTCCTTTCTGTCAGCCTCGTGTCGGCCAAGCGGCTATCGGCAACCTCTTTCGTCAACCACTCGTTTGCTCGAGACGATCGCATGCACGCTGGGGACTCCTTCGCCCAAACGGCCAACAACGGAAGATCAAGAGGCACAGGCCAGCAATGAGGTCACGGGAGCCTAGTGTTAATGGTCCTTGGGGGCTCGCTGCTGCTCGAGTCCTGTCGTGTGCGATGCAGCCGATCACCCGAAGCACAAGAATTGCCCCGACGTAGGTGCCACGGCACAGGCAAAGCGGCACGAACACGGGCGAGGCTCCCCGATGCCACTGTGCCATGCCACCACCGTTCGGGTCGTACCTTGATCTGTCCGAGGCGAGTCTCGAATCTCAGGTACCAAAAGGCAGATTTGACAGATCCGTGAGACGTGACAGTGGGAGCCTTTTTCCCGTAGCACGCACACCGGGGAGGGAGGGGCCATAGGTTTGCTCAGGGCAGCTCAGTCGGCTTCGTGGCTCACACAAACAGTATTCAATCAAGGCCCAGGCCCCGACTGCTAGGTTTCGATTTACCTGGGTTCGAGCCCCAAGACGGCTTGCATGTGATCACCCTGCCTTGCCTGCCTCTTGCCGCCGGATTCCTTCCGCTGCAGTCTAGTCTACGGCACAGGACGGGGGGGATAAGGTGCTTACAGCCGCTCAGGGGGGCTGAGGTACGTGCGTACCTAGGTAAGCAGGATATTGTAAGAACTCATCATCTCACTCACCGAGCCGAATCAGCGCCTCGGAGCCGGCACGCAACCGCTGGCCTGGACGACGTCCTGGCTGCCGTCGGCTTTAAGCTAAGGTTGGATGCTATGGCCACTGGCTTGTTCCGTGACGGCCCCCACGCAGCCATCATGACGAGTCCTGTCGTGCGTACTTCTAGGGCGCTAGCAGGTGGCACTGAGAGACAACAACTCCCCGGGAACTATCGGTTGGTTGCACGGTGCAGGGGTTTATGTCCTATACATCGATTCTCTACTGCTAGGCGCTGTACACAGCCCCTGTCTAGGGTAAATCTCTATGCTTAGCAGCTTACATCGGATGTACGGAGAGAGAAGGACGAAGAAATTAGAGAAAGAAACAATATCACGCTTTGAGCCGCCGTCCCAAGCCGAGCCAAACCGTGCCACCGACGCCGTCAACTCCGCACCAAACCAACATGTCGTTACCATCATCACGAGGGCGTTCCGCCCCCGGGGCTAGGCAGACGTTCACAGCTTCGCCCACCAGTCGCCCTGGTCGTGCATGGCCTTGGCGACCTTGACGAAGCCGGCGATGTTGCTTCCGGCCACGAGCGATGGGAATTCGCCCTCGCCCGCGGTGACGTAGTCCTTGGCTGTATTGAGGCCGTTGGAGAAGGCATTCTTCATGATGACCTTGAGCTTCTCATCCACCTCCTCCTTGGTCCAAGCCAGCCGCTGGCTGTTCTGGGCCATCTCGAGGCCAGACACGGCGACACCACCGCAGTTGGCAGCCTTGCCTGTAATGATGTGTTAGCCTCCCGCTTATTTCCGCTCACCCCATCCCCCCTTGAGAGGGAGAGGGGGGCGCGATGTAAAGAACCCGGAAAAAGGGGGTGGACTTACCAGGAGCGTACCAAATCGCGCCACCCTTTTGCTCCTTCCTGTTGGCCTCGAACACGTCGATAGCCTCCTGGGTGCAGCCCATGTTGGAGCCCTCGGCAATGAACTTAGCCCCGGCAGCAATCAGCGCCTCGGCCTCCTCCTTGCTAACCTCGTTCTGCGTCGCGCACGGCAGCGCCACGTCGACGGTGCCCACGTGCACCCACGGACGTGCGCCCTCAATGTACTTGTAGTTGCCCTTGGTGTCGAATGCCGTCAGCGCCTGGCGCTTGACCTTGAGGTCAGCGATGGCCAGCACGTCCTCAGGCGTTACAGCCTTGCCGTCTACAGCGACAAGAGCACCTTTGGAGTCCGAGAGCGAGACGACGGTGGCGCCAAGCTCAATGCACTTGAGCGCGGCGTACTGGGCGACGTTGCCGGAGCCCGAGATAGCGACGCGTTTGCCGGCCCAGCCGCCAGCGCCGGCATACTCCAGCATGTGGCCAACATAGTAAACAAGGCCGTAGCCAGTAGCCTCTGCTCAGCCTAGTCAGTGGTCTCGTCGTCGTGCTATTTCTTCTGAACCATTCTCGCCATAACTTACCAGGTCGGATCAAGCTGCCGCCCCAGTCGAGACCCTTGCCAGTCAGGACACCCTCGAACTGGTTGCGCACCTTGCGGTAGGTACCGAACATCCAGCCAATCTCGCGTCCAGACACACCAATGTCACCGGCAGGCACGTCAGTGTCGGCGCCAATGTGCCGGCTCAGCTCGCGCATGAAGGCCTCGCAGAAGCGCCGAATCTCGGCGTCACTCTTTCCCTTAGGATCGAAGTCGGCACCACCCTTACCGCCTCCCATCATAACTGCACCCTCAAGTCAGCCATTCCGCCAGATTTCTTTTGTGAAGTACGGCGCTCAGTCTAGTGCTAGACTAGGCGCAGGCGTCGTGAGGTGGGCCACTTACGACCAGTGAGGGCATTCTTGAAGATCTGCTCGAAGCCGAGGAACTTGAGACTGTAGCGCTGGAGTTAGTACTGAATCCAGGTCTTCATCCCCCCCCTCTCCCTCTTTGGGGGAAAATTGGTTTCGGTAGGGCAAGCTTGCTTACATGGACAGGTTGACTGAGGGGTGGAGGCGCAGACCGCCCTTGTAGGGGCCGAGGGCAGAGTTGAACTGGACGCGGTATCCGCGATTCACCTGAAGGTTGCCGGCATCGTCCTCCCACACGACACGGAACTGGATGACGCGCTCCGGGATGGAGACGACCTTGAGGGCGACCTTGTACTCGGGGTTCTTCTCAAACAGCGTGCTGTTCTCGAGGGTGCTGACCAGCTCTGGTGCCCGGTTAGTCGTCGCCGATACGACTGCGCTCCTGACCTGGCGCAAGGGACCTCTTACCCTTGTAGGCCTGCTCGAATTCGGGCTCAGAAGGCAGGTTAGACATGGCGACAGGTGAGACGTGTTGCACAGGATATCGTGGGGGATGTGAAAGGAGCTACAAGGCGGCAGTAGGCTCGGAGGTATCAAGGCCGGTACTCGAGGATAGTGGGGGTGTAGATCGAGCTCGGATGAGGAGTGAAGAAGAAGGGAAGCATGAGGAACGGCTGGGTGATGGCGTCTAGTTATATATCTCGCCCGTCGTGATAGCCAGTGGGGAAGGACGCAGGCTAGAGAGGGACCCAGCCTCGATGGGACAGTTCACGGCTCGGCACGATTGGGATTGGGAACCATTAGCGCATACGGCAGCTTCGACTCGACCTCGTCATGGCCGTTTACGGAAACAAAAAAGAAGGGGGGGAAGGGAGCTGACGGGCCGCTAAGCGCGCCCATCCCGCCGGCCGGCATAGGGATGGTGTTGTAGTGCTCGGGAGGCTCTGTGGGGGTTCCTGTAAGCTAGCTCAGCTGGCGCCGTCATCGGGGTCCTGCCATGGCAGACATTCCGAAATCTCGACCGCGCTACCCGGGATCATGTTTGTTCGTGTGATTCACGGTTCGGTGCTAAAAGCACCACTGGTTGGTCCCCTATTCTACATGACAGAATTCCATCGCTCATGCCTCGACCCATGGCTCCGTTTTGGGTGGGGGAGGGGGAGATCTCGAAGCCGACATGGGCTCATGGCTTCCTCAGCAGGAGGACGACGCGAGAGCGAGAGAGGAAATTGTGGCTGCTTCCCTGTCACACTCTTTTTTTTCTTTTTTTCGTCTTCGCCGTCAGCTGGCTTGGCTGGTTATCACTTGAGATATTTTTTGGCTCCCTGTCCGGGCGAGACCGTCGACGTCAACTATGCAGGCTCATCTTATCAATTACACCTGATTCGCTTGCGGGCAGGCTTGTGCGCGATATCCGACACACCATCGGCGCACGATGAGCTGCTGGTGGCGGGCACCGTCGAAAGTGGCCCGCGCGAGGGGTCGAAGGTGCAGCGCGCATAAAGGCCCGGCAGTAGTAGAGCTGCAGCAGGCGGAGAGACGAGCAGACGACTCGGAGCTACGAGCTACCCCTGGAGAGCTAGGCCGGGAGGCCTTATCCGCCGCTGTCGATTGGGCGCCTCCAAGCTCTTACATGGCCGCATCACGAAGCTGTGAGCAACAGCTTTTCGAAAGAGGGAAAGTGCGCTCGTGGAGAAGTGGGCGCCACTAATGCGCTTCTGCACGGCAGCTCGAGCCTCGGGGCCGCCTGGCGGACACGGCGTCGCCGCTGCTGGGGCCACGCGAAGTGCAGCCCGCCGATTTCGCAAGGTCCCCTGACTGAAAAAAAAAAAACCCTCCCCAAAAAAACCAAACCAACCACCAGAAACTACCCGCCGAGCAATGGGAGCTGCCGCCGGGCAAGGCAATGTGGCAGCCTTGCAACCTCGGCGGTGTAAAGCTCCGATGTTGGATTCTACGAAGCGAGCTCGAATTTAATCCGGGACAGCATTCACGGCCTCCCTGGCCGAGATCGGGTGCTGTCTAGATCCGCGAGCCCGCGACCATGCTCGACGACTCCAGAGCGCTGCGTGTTTGATCTTCCCCCAGAGAAGCACACTCATTTGCGTTGAGGTGCTGGCGCAGTCCAAAATCCAATTCCGCCCTCCGAACCCTTTCGCGTTTCCAACCGGGGGCCAGCTGCTGCTCCGCCGCCTCCAGCCAGACCTTTTGACTACCAGTTTGTCGAGTCCCAGTGTGTCGCGGCCGCGGAGCCAGTTTGCAAAGTCCTGGAAATTCATACCCTGTCTGTTGGATCGAGGGCATTTCTAGACGTGATCCAAGTTACATCCCCTTGCCTTTTGCCTCCCATGCACCTGTGGGTGACGCGGACGCCATACCGCACCGTCCCGCATCGCTCCCTTCCGTGAGGGACCCCTGCTTCTCTGTTCATATTTTTGGCAACTTTGATCCGCGGGTGGCAAGCAGAGATAAGCTTAACAGAACCTGCGATGGGGTCACCTGGAAGATGCGGCATGTTTCTCCCCTACGACATGCCGTGACAGTGCCGCTTCCTCCAGGGGGCTCGGAGGGATTGCAAAAAACAAGGCTGAAGCCAGCACATGGGGTCTGATACGGATACACAGAAAGAGAAGACAACATTCGGAAGGAGTCGTCACAGAGGGTGGAGGGGTTTTTAAATTTATTCGATTTTTTTTTCTTGACTCAAGACGACCACCACCAGGTCTGTCAGACACCCAGCGCGTGAGCCGCGGGTATCATGAATGCCACTATACTAATGCCTGTTCTCGCAGGGCTAGAGAAGAAATGAAGAGTTAATGGTAGAAAAGAAAAGAAAAAAAAGGTAAAGAAATGGTGGGAATCCAATCCAGTGAAAGAGGAAAAGAGGTTCCCGATGATGATTCCCCCGACAGCCCCAAATAAAGTATAATGGTTATATACAGCCGCTCTGTACTTGTTCATGTACATGGCCTAGAGAGAAGAAGCGAAGAATAAGATAAAGGACTGGGGGTCAATTGGGACATTTTTGTCTTGGCTCTTTCTTTCTCTCCCTTCATGGATTCTGTCTTTTGTCTATGGTTGACGTTGACGGCCGTTGTTTCGTTCCTGGATGTCACGCCAAAAAAGAAGAAAACCCTCCGAAATACCCAAGCCAGACCACAACTCCACCTCCGGTTTCACCCAACCGAGATCTCCAAAGGAGCGCGTGTTCGCACAAGGCTAGTGCGCTTACGACACCTGCATGACCATGGGGCCGGCCAGGATGATGTCGTCGGTGATCTTGCCGGAGTTGGGGCCGGCGCTGGAGAGGGTGACGTAGACGATGCCGGCAAGGTTCTGGGGAACCTGGCAGCCACCGGTCTGGGTGAAGGGAGTAAAGGCGGTGCCGCCGGGGAGACCACCCGCGGTGAAGGCACAGAACGTGGCAGTGGCAGCGGCTTCGCTCTGAAGCTGGAGAGTCGCGCCAGCGGTCACGGCCTGGGCATTGGCGCCGGCAGCCATGGTGAGGGTGGGGAACGCAGTTATGGCCAGGTTGCTGCCCTGGGGGCACGAGGCGATGAAGGGAGCGGCGAGCGAGAAGACCGCCTTGGGCGACAGAGCGGTGTCGAAGGCCTGGGGTGCAGCAGCAACCTTGCTGGCAACGCGGATGAAGGTCTGGTGGCGGCCCTCGACCGTCAGGATCGAGGCGGCGGTGCTGAGGATGCCCGAGTCCGAGATCAGCGGGCCACCTCCGAGGTAGGCCGAGACACCGACGTTCTCGAGTACAGCGGCGGTGCCGACCATGCCCTTGGCATCAGTGAAGCCGAAGTTGTACGTGCAGGGCTGCACGGGCTGGACGCCGGCTTGGGCAATGGCGCCCTGGAGCAGGACAACGTGCTCCTGCTCGCTCTGGCCGACGTTGATCAGGTCCGTCACCTCCTGCTGCGAGAGACCCAGGGCAAGGAAGTCCGACTGGGGGAACTTGGCGAAACCCTGCTGGTAGAAGGATGTCTCCAGCCACTCTAATGTGAGAGCACTGGGCAAGACCGTGTTAGCAAGACTGGCCAGGGCTCGGCTATCTAGCCGCGTCGCCGCGGGGGAGGCACTTACAACTGCAGGATGTCGATGTCGGTGAGACCAGCGGCAGCGGCAGCGGCGTTCTGGCGCTTCATGTACTGGTGGATCTTCATTTGGTTGGGCGTGAACTTGGGGATAGCCGGGAGCGCCGAAACGACGGCGGCGAATCCTGCCACAGCGGCACCGAGAGTCTTGATCGAAGGCATCTTGATTGTTCCAATTACGCTTTTTCCAAGCTTCTCTTTTGTCCTTTGTCCTTTTTGTCCTATTTCTCTTATTTCTTCCTTAGCGGTGTTGTATGAGCCAAAGTCCAGCCTTGAGGTGGGTCGAGTTGTATTAAAGTGGGAGTGGTTGAGAATGGAAGTAAGTCAAAACGAGAGTGACAGGCTACACAGACTGAGCTGGTTAAAGGAGGGTGAAAGCAGACCAGCGCTTCGGTAGTGAGGTAGGAGAGAATAGAACACGGCGTGGTGCGAGGGATAAGGGAAGGAGAGGAGGGGAGGGAAACAAGAGCTACGTGGGGTGGGAAACGGGCTTGAATAAAGACCACGGCGGATGCCAAGCGCCAGGGATGGAGCCAGGACAGAAGGAAATCTCCCATAGGGATCTCCCACCCGTGCCCGACTGCCTCAACGGCTGCTGGTCTTTCCGTGGCCCGCCTCGTGAGCGTCCCTGGCCGTCCCTCGACAGGGACCCTGGCTCTGGGGGGGGTCTGGGAGGTCTGGGTTTGGGAGCTCCGGCAATGCGGCTTACCTTCTTCCCACGCTCAGACTCTTCCGACTTTACCTCCCAGGCCTCCCGTTTTGGTTCCCGTGGGTGCCCTAGGAGGAAGAAAGCGGAGGGGGGGGGGTAGGGGGGTTGGGGGGTTAGGGGGTAGCGCTAGGGGGAGGCCCATACGTCGGGTACGGAAAGACAGGGTTGAGAATAAGCTTCTATCGCAGCTTCTCACTCGGATTAGGCTGGGAGCACGGAGAGGGGGAAGGGGGGGGGCGTGCTCCTGCAGGGCCTGCGACTTTCAGATGGCAGGAGACACGGCCTTGGATGGGCCTTGAATGTTTCGTTTGGAGCCTCCTCGTGGCTCCTGGTCCTGTGAGTGGTCCCGGGCTCGATTCCAGGGTCGAAAAAGGTCGAAAGAAAGCTAGAGGGGCAGGGGCCGGCCAATCAGCACCCCGGCGCGGCGTTTAAAGTTGGGATGAAGCTTCCCTGCTCGGGTCCCCGGGACGCCCAGTGCTGGGGGCTTGGCGGGGTCGCACGGGCCGGGGGGTGAAATCGTGGCGGACAGGGGCAGCGTGCGCTGTGAGTGGCTGTGGCGCTTTTTCCCAGGGGTGGCACGGCCCTGGATGGCTCGCTGCTGCCCGGGGGTCCTGGGACCTGTGACATTGGCGCTACCAGTGCTTGTCTCAAGCTCGTTTCAATCGGACGGACGCCCGCGCACCCGGCCTTACATCACTGCCTTTCTCATCGCCTTCGGCAATGCGCTTGACCTTCATCTTTTCGACCCGGTGATGACGCCTTGCTGCTCTCTACCTCTCTGTCTAGGCCCATTACGGTAGCCTGCCCGGGGTGAGAGGGGGTTCTTTACGAGGGGGGGGCGAAGCGATCTGGGCAATGACACTTGTATTTACGAGATGGACCATGTCGTCGTCGCTACAACCTCACCCGCGCTAGCAACGCACCTGGTAGAAGCGAGATGTTCACTCTAGACCAAAGAGAGGGATTCTAAATTTTAATCTAGGTTTCCAGGCCTACTCCGTGCTCCTGATAACCGCTTCCTCCTCCTCTATCGAGACTTCGATACATATCATCTCCTTGCCCGTAAGCCTCACTCGGTAAGCCGCTAGCTCAAGGTCGCCGATGGCCAAGTGAGCCAAGGTCCCTCGTGCCGCTTGCTGCCAGTGCCAATGTCCAGTCGCATCTTAGCTCCGGCCAAACGTCAGCTGGTCGGCCCCCGGAGGGACAAATGCTCGCCTTGGCAAAACCCTCCAGTCTGGCCCACTGCGCTGCCCCTCGGAGGGCAACGGCTTCCTTCATCCGGCCGGAAGCCTCTCTCTCCTGACCCTCTCTGCTCCTCTTTGCGCCTCGGTCTCCATTGGCCCGTGGTCGGGATCTGACAAGCTTAAACACCCAATAACCCCCCCCCCCCCCCTTGCACTGTCATATCTGGTTTTGTTCCTCATAAGCTTTCCTGTGCCAACTCTCCCCATGTCGATTCTCCCGGGATCGCCCCTTCTGATTTGCTCTTCCGAGCCCAACTCACGTTTCCGTGCATCGTAGAGGGGCAGCGGGGCCGACGACCCAGTTCCCGTACCCCTGAGCTACCTTGAGGACCGGGGGCTAAGAGAGGAACGAGATCGGGATCTTGAGTTCTGAGGCAGTTGAAAAGCTTGGCCTGCCATGCTCGTTGTTTGCTGTTCCTTGCCCCACGGGCGGAAGAGCTGTCGTCCGTTCTTTGCAACTCGCATTTGGCCTTGGCTGGCGATCCTGAACTAACTTCTGCATGGCCATAACGTGCGCGGCGTATTTGCGGAAAAAAGAGAGAAAGCAGGCAATTAGGTGGTTAACCCATAATTTTGTTTCTATACGATCATCTTCCACGCTTGTTACCTTGATAGGGCTGCTGGCGTGCTTCCTTCTCCTCTCCCTCCTTCCACCCATGGTGAAGGTGAGGGTGGCTTTGCGTCTCAGGGCTGGGTTGTGTTTGGCCATGTAAGACGACCCACGGTAACCTGTGATTATGTATACACAGCTGAAGGTCCGTCCACCAGTAGGGCAGGCTTGCTTACCTGAGTGAGTATTGGTACCTTCTTTTTGGTGATCCAATGAAGCTGGGACTCTGATAAACCCCTGACAACCGTTTGACCAAGCCATAAACCTCCCCGCCGCAGATCTCTACTTCCTTCTTCATTTTCCCGTAGTCCGCGTCCCACTGTCTGTCACTCTGGAAAGCTTCCGGCCGTGTTTCCGCGCAGGAACGATCTACGCCGGCCGGCCGAGGGGGAGTTATGGCCCTTGCGGAGACAGCACGCCAGTCTGCTGCCGGGCCGGTTAGCATGCTGCTACCTACCCCGTTGCAGAGCCCGTTTCGCTCTGGCGGTGGCGCTGCTCCTCGTGCCTGACTGGTCCCTCCACTCTGAGCTGGAAGTGTGGAACCAAAATGGTTCTTCGGTATGGCGACTAAGATCCTTCGGAGAAAAGGTAAACTAGGGCCAGGTGGGTAGATAAACGTCGCCGTCCCCGCGCTCTTGACACTTTCCGTGGGCCAGTCTATAGCCTGTGCCGCCCGCGCTGCCCTCAAGAGCGGTGGTGCAAGCGTGCACATTGATACGCGGCTCTCTCACGTCTCACCTTGTCCGCGCCGGTGCTCTGCCACTAATTAGCCTATTATTGTTGTCCTTCTCCGCGTTGGAGAGAGCGCATTCTACCGGCGCGGCATCGCTTCCACCGCAGCGCCTACACAATGCGCAACCTGGAGGCGGATCTAGATCGGATCCCAGCATATGTAGGTCCGCCGCATGCAAGCATGCAGCTGCCTCTTGCCGCTGCCGGTGCGGGAACGAGGTTGAAGACGGTAGCGAGTAGCACTCTGGTTGATTCGCGACAGATCAGTCGCACAGCTTGAGCTAGAGCGCGGCATCGACCCCGTAGAGCCGAGAACACGGCTGGCAGCGAACGTACTAGAACAGCTAGGATGGCGCCGGGGTCATCAGCGAAGGTCGATATCGGTTCGCGGGCGGACTTCGACAAGCGAGCCTGTGGTGTGCATTGCATTCGTGGTAGGAAGTCCGGTATTAGAATGAGGCTTCTTGTACGGCAAGCGAGCCTTTCAGTCTTGGCATTTCTTCTGTCTCGATTCTTCTCCACCTTCCCTCTCGCCTGCGTCCCCCTCCTTACGATGTCTTTCCCACTTCTCTCAACTGGTGTTATCTGTTCTGTTCTCTCCTTTTCAACCCTACACGCAACAGCATTATCAATCTCGAACGACCATTATGTCAGTAGCAACTGCTGAAACTATGCTGCCCGCTGTTCTCAACCTCCTGGACGCCATTTGGGGCTCTCGATACGCCATCCCACCTAGGTGAACAAGGCAATCCCCCGTCTTCTAGTCACTCTCTCCTGCTCCTCTGGAGCATTCCTTGTTCCTTAGCCTTGTACCATGGGCACTGTTGCTAGGCGCCCGCGTCCTGTGAACCTGGGCGCCATCGCCAATCGCACACCTGTAGTACTGGGTGCCATAGCTGACGCCACGCGGCCAGGAGCTTAAAGAGCGTAAGGGTTTAGAGAGCGGATGGTCAAGCATCTATGCAAGTTAGTCAATGGCGTTGCCCCTAAGGGAGTCTATCAGATAGGTGTACTTACGGGGGGCTCTTGGTCAAATCGGTCTTCAGGATGACCGGTACGCGAGTCATCTCAGTCACATCCTGAATGTACTCGCCACCCTCCTCGCGAAGCTTGAACAGCTTGAGATACTTCTCCTTGTTGGTGAGCTTGGACTCCGGAGCCTCGGCTTGAGGCACGCGGGAGTCGGAGCGAGCGCGGTGGAGAGGTCCGGGGGCATCGGACCGGACCGGTGAGCCGGGAACGCTCTGAGTGGGGCGTTCAGCCAGGGAAGCACCGGCCATGGCCTCGGTGATATCCGAGGCATTGTCATCATCGTCGTCAAACAAAGCATCGACATCATCCGTAGAGATGGTGCCGGTCTCAGTCTGCTTGCGAGCAGCCTCCTCGCGCTCCTTCTTAGCGCGCTCCGCCTCCTCCGCGTGCCGAGCGGCAGCCATGGCGTTGGACATTCTCTGGGACTGGGCGGCCTTGGGCCGCTCATCCTCGGGGACGTAGGCGGAGCTAGGCACGCCCTTCTCCCAGTACAGCTCGAGGACACGCTTCTCCTTGCGGAATTCCGCCTTCTTGAGGGGAAGCTGATCGCAGTGGACACGCTTCTCGAAGCCCCACTCAGGAATGAGCACATCAAAGGCCGACTCGTACACACAAACGACGATACCTTCGCTGATCAGGTCACCATTCGTCTGCTGGCGCTTCTTGTCCATCAGGCGGCACGACTCGATGTGGATGCTCTGTTCCTGAGCATTCTGAGCCGAGTCCTTCTTGGTGTTGCAAGACTCAACGGTCTTGGCCAGGTTCTCGAGATCTTCATTGTACTCGACTTTGCCGTCTACAGCAGACAAGATAGCGTCTAGCTGGCGGTGGACGATGACGTCCGCATACCGGCGAGTCGGGCTGGTGAAGTGGGTGTACAACGGCAGGTTCAGTGCATAGTGGGGCCACAGATGCTTGGGCGTCTTGGACGCGATGTAGTACTTCGCACGCTGCATCGTCTTGAGGAACAAAGTCTCCATGCCCCTGCGGATTTCGGCGTCCTCGACCTTGAACAGGCTAGTCTGCAGGCTACCGCTGCTGACCGAGTCCATCTCGTAGCCAAGCGCTGTCATACGCTCGACAAAAGTCTGCAGGCGGCGAGGGTTCGGGGGAGATTGGCGGCGAAGAAGTGCCTTCTCCGGGAGAGCTTCAGCGAGGCGGTGGGCTACGTACGTGTTGGCCTTGTGAATGATCTCCTCGACGATCTCGGTCGAAACGTCCGAGTCGAAGATGTTGTGCTTGATGGGGATGTTCTCATCGTCGAGTTGCTGGAGGAGGCGCAGGGGGGCCACAGGCTCGCCTCCAGCGCCCAGGCGCTGCTCGCGGAACTTCTGGCCAAGGACCTATAAACGAAAACGTTAGAAAGAGAGGCAAGGGTTAGGGGGGAGGAGAGGGGGGGGTTCCAAGCTTTGACAAACTCACGTTGAGAATCTGGATGTCCTTTACTTGCACGTGATCATGAGAGAAGCCCCCCTCGCTAGCAAGGGCCGCGTCGATTTGCGAGAGCGAAAGCTTGCCCTTGCTCTTGATAATACTCTTACCGATCCAAGTGTCGCTCTCCGCGACGGCGCCGCTGTGCGGGTTGACGTGGAAGACGACACTGATGGCCAGCCGATCGGCGCCGGGAGTGAGAGAGCAGATCTCACTCGACAGCTTGGGGGGGAGCATGGCGCAGAACCGGTTCACCAGGTGCACGGCAGTGCCGCGCTTCTTCGCTTCGCGGTCCACGAGCGAGTTGGGCTTGATGAAGTGGGTGACATCGGGCACGTGAATGCCGATCTCGATCTTGCCGTCGGCGAGGGTCTTGAGGTGAATAGCATTGCCGAGCTCAGTAGAGCCGTCCATGTCGAGCGTGAAGACATTTTCCTCACGGAAGTCGCGGCGAGCAGCAAGAGCGGCCTCGTCTTCCTTCTCGAGCGACCAATCCTGGTAGCCGACGTTCCGGAGGACAGCCTCGGAGAATTCGTCCGAAGAGAAGTTGTTGTCCCGCAGGAGAGCATCGGTCTCCACCTTCAGATCACCCATGCGACCGAGCTGCTCAACCAGAGTGCCGAAGGGATGAAGCGAGGTGATGGGCCAGCGCTTGATGCAAGCGACGAAGATGCGATCCGCATACTCCTGGTGCTTCTCGACAAAGTCACGGGGAGCTTGCTCGGTAGGGATGGCAATCAGCGGCACGCGTTTGTCGGTCGGCTTGAACCATACAATCTTAGGCTTCTCGTTACCCCGGCTGTCGTTGTGTCGCGGGTTGTTGCCGTCCCTGGCGGCGCGCTCGGCCTCCTGCTTCTCCTTGGTGGCCTGGCTGCTGGGCCGCAGCAGGCCAAGCGTGCCCGAGAACATCTGGCCAGCCACACGCTCAATGACGGCCACAATATGGCCGGCATACAGGGGCTTCGACTCGTCGTTGATCTCCTCTTCCTCCACGAGGAGTAGGCTCTGGCCCTCAACTTCCACATCGTCGTTCTTCTTCTGAGTGGGGCGCTGTCTCAAGCTACCCCGACGACGAATGCCACCTTCACCGTTGGCACCGTCGTCTCCATTCGCATTGCTTTGGTTTCCTCCATTGGTGGAGCCGGAACGAGTGTCGGTGATATCCTTGCGCTTCTTCTTCTCTTCCTTTTCGCGCTTCTGCGACCAGACCTCGTCAACATCGAGGAGCTCGACGGCGACCAGATCGCCCTCGAGGGCCCGGTTACGGTCCTTGCTGCCACAAATGAATATGTCGGCATCGAGCAGGCCGTCCGGCGTCGCGACGTAAGCGTCGCTGCGGTTCTTCTTGTTCACGCGCAGGATGCCCGACACGAGCTGACCGTCGGTGAGAAGGGCGGGCAGCGTGGCCTGGGGAAGGTAGGGAGTGAACAGGGTCTTGCGCTGCTGTTGCTGAGGCTGCTGGGTATTGATCTGCGGAGCGTGCTGGCTGGCTTGAAGACCCACCAGGTGCTGACCACCCATCTGGGCAGCCTGGAGAGCCTGCAGCTGGCTGATCTGCATCTGGTTAAGCTGCTGGCCGGGGTAAAGCCCCGGAATCATCATCTGGCCGGGCATCTGAATGAGCTGCGGCTGTCCAGGATACTGGAAGGCGCCGATGTTCGATATCGACTGGTTTATCGAGCCGCGGCTGCGATGGCCGGGCTGGAAGCCCTGGTTCTGGACGCCGGGCTGGTCTTGGCCGTGATTCGGTGCCTGGTTGCGCCAGTTGCCATCGAAGTTGCGGGAAGACGAGCGGCCGTGTCCTGCAGAAAAGAGGCATCAGAAGCTTGCAACCAAAAAAAGGCGGAAAGGGGGTGTTAGCGGCAAAAAAAAAAACGTACCTCCTCGACCACCACGCCCGCTGGCGCCGACGGCAAGGCTCTGGCTTCTGCCATGTCCGCCTCGGCCACCTCGGCCAGCGGGCGCAACGGGCGCAGGCGCCTCCGCAGGAGGCTGCTCGGATGCCGCTGGAGTCTCGTCCGACTTCTCAGATTTATCGCCAGCGGCACCCGGACCAGGGAACTGGAAGCCCTGGGTGGTGCGCTTCTGCTGGGCAGCTTCCGCGGCCTTCTTGGCCTCCCCTACAACTAAAGAATGTCTTCGCTGGTGGCCATGGCCGCCACCGCCCCGTCCTCCACGGGGAGCAAGGTTCTCTCTTCCTTGGCCTTGCGAGTTATCGTTGCCGAAGTTGGAGCCCGAGGCTCCTGAAGACGGGGCCGGCGGGGGTCCCATGCCCATATTGGGGAGAGCCGACTGATTACGGCGATGTGAGAGGGGTTGCGACGGCGGGCCCATGTTCACGCTCTGCTGGGGCAGCTGGGCGGGGAATTGGAAGCCGGCCTGGGGCGAGATGTTTGCCATGTTGGGCTGGAGGGGGTTGAAGCCGCCTGGGCCCATGGCTTGGTTGGGCGCGAGCATGCCCATGTTGAGGTACTGTTGTTGGGTAGCTTGAATCTGCTGCTGCTGCTGTTGCAGCAGCTCGATCTGCTGCTGGATCGCGAGCTGTTCCACTGCGAAAGGGGGTCCCGAGTCAGCATTCCGTGTGGAGCTACGATGTTTTACCTTGGGAGGTTCAAGGAAAGAGGGGCTAGCCTGATACCGCGGTCGCTAAAACGGGGCAGGAGGAATGTGAAGCTTGGAGGGGCGAACCTACTTCCTGGGTTGGCGAACATGCTCATCAATGGGGTCAGCTCGGAGGGGCTCCTGCGGTGGGCGATGTGAAGCCGACGGCCGGCAGGGCCAGGGACGCCGCCCGTCTGGGGTGGCGGCTGCTGCTGCTGCTGGTCCATGGCGGGCTGGCTTGTGTGCTGGCTGCGAGATCGCAGTCGCAGAAGCTAGCTTGGGAACAATGCACGTCAAGTGCGCCTGTGAGGCAAACCAGGGTTTGGAGTTGGTGCGGAGTTTGTGGACGGCTTTTTCGGGGAAGGCCTAGGCTTTTGACGGGCCGACCGATCAAGAAGAGCTGGAGCTGGGGGGCCCGGAGCTGGAGCTTCTGGGATGGAGGCCGATGGGCTGGCTTGGGTTCTTGGTTCTTATAGGAGCCGAGATGAGCTGGGCGGGTTTTTTGGAGACGGTGGGATTCTGACACTGGAAAGGCGATGATGGGGGGATAGATGGAGTCGCAGTCGAAAGACAGTGTGCGGTGGGATCAATTCGCGAGTGTGTATCAAAGGAGGGCTGAATGAGAGGATGAAATCGAGAGACTCCGATGCGGGAGCTCGCAAAACCAGTCCTGGCAGTGGGAGAGGGAACGTGTGGGAGATGGGCAAGGAAAGGATGGTGGAGGAGGGAAGGTTGCAAGGACAGAGTTGGGTGGTTGATGGGTGGGAAGTTGTGATGCTGAAGAAGGAGGTCAGCGCTCGCCCCCCCCAGCTTGGCCTTGGATTCTGGCACTGGCTGGCTCCTGGCTGGCTCCTGGCTCCACCGCGCTCTGCTCCGTGACGGGGTCCACAAGGAGGGAAAAAGTGGGTAAGATCCGCCCGCACCTCTGGCTGGACGACGACTCAGGGCTAGGCCGGAGGGGTCGCTGGACAAGAAATTGGGGTCGGCGGCATGAGCCGGCCGTGCAAACCTTCGAAGCCAGCTTGCACACTTGGACCAGCTCGGCGAAACCAATTGTCTCTACACATGCGCCTGTGCCACCGAGGCAGAAAGGAACCTCTTTTGTCTGCCTGGCCATGGCTCGAATGGCCCCGCAGCAGATCCGGATGCAAGGCGCGGCGGGCAGGATCGTGCATGCTTGGTTGCTCATGCTGCTGAGGAGGCTCGCAAGCCAAACAAACCATGCCGCTTCGATGACGCCGCCGCCCCGTTCGCTGGTGGCCACCCTGGCCGTCCGACCCATACTAGAAATAGAGTCGTCATCTGTCCTCAGGCGCTGGTATAGCAGCGCCTTCCCTAGCTTCGCCGTAACAGAGCGCATTCCTGCCCGCGGCTCTGGGAGACAAAGCCGGGTCGCTGATACGTGGACATGGGGGGGCCTCAAAAGTCTGGCGGCAGCTCCCTAGCGAACTAGCTTCCTTCCGTCCCCCATCTTTCGGATATTTCTGTAGGATGGGGGGGAGCTCTGGGGGGCGTGAGCCGGGGTACATGCACCGGGAGCCATTCGCGGTGTCTTACGCAGAGGCGGCTCGCTGCACAGACGCCCCTAGGGGTTGTATGGAGGGGACGGGCCACCAAGAAACCCACAACACATGAACCAGCACAAAAGGGAGCCCCTCTTCCTCCCGACTCAGAGACGGCAGTTCGCCGCGTTAGCATGCCCGCGCTGCCGTCTATGATAACCTGGGAGGGCCCAGTAGGCCGCCAAAAGCATCGTACATAAGAGCTCTATTGCAGCACAAAGCAAGCGAAGTTTTGGGTGCTCCCTGATTTGGGGAGGGGGGTGACCCGGCAAAAACTTCTCTGCGTGCGCGTTGGGGGGACAAAGCATGGGATACGAGAAAGAGAGACCAGTGGGTGGCCTTCGCCAGTGTCCATGCTCCACACCCCCCCTGGTCGAGCCCAGGTCGGACTCCCGGACAACGCAAGGTAGCTTTCCCCATGGAAAGTCGGGGAGCAGCCGCGGGTACAGTAGTAGCACGAAGCAGAAGCGGAATACCACAATGCGGCCGCATCGCGTGCGTGGTTGGGTGGTGCGAGTCGGGCGGCGCCAGCATGCAGGTAGACCCTCCATAGATAAGGTAGTAGATTGTATCTACCCGCCCAGCTCTCTTCCCTCAGAAACCTGGAAGAGATGAGTAGGGGGAAAAAGAACATCCTAGGCTCCGAAAGGGGGGCTGGTGCCTTCTCGATGCCTCGACTGACGTTGTTGGCGCTTCAGAGATCTGCTCTTGCCTTGGCCTCCGGGGTTTGGAGCAATGAAGGCTGCTGTCAACGAAACCTGTAAGTAGCCTTGCACACCTCCTCCCCCTTAGCCTTCTCCTTCCTGGTTCCAAACCCCTAGTGCTATAGCGCCTACGGAGCAGTGGGGGCACTGGGGGCCAATCCTTTGGCAAACTGCTGTGCCATGAATAGCGAGCGGGTTGGGCGGGTTAGAATGCCCCCCAAACTCCTTCCCCACTTAATTGTCTTCTTCCACTCACCGCCCGCGGAATTCTGCCGCCAAACGCCAGATGTAGGTGAGGAATCGAACGCCGCGATTTGGGTGTGGTAGCAAACCGAACTACCAGCCAGAATCGCTCGCCGACGGTGTTCCTCAGCATTCCGCCCATCCCCTCGATCTCTACTAGCAGAGAGCTGCCGCGTCCGGACCGGAAAACTGGCGACCCTCTGCCTTGTCTATTCGCGGCGGCCCATCTGTGAACAGCCGATTGGCACGTCCTGCTTTGGGGACCTGGGCTACCTCGCCCTCATTTCACGACGCGCTACATAGATATGTCCATATAGCCACTTGTTTACCCGAGACAGCAAACGCCGAGATGGCAGACTCTTCGCCTGCACACCGGCGCAGCATGCCATTCTCTAGTCCCCAGCGATCGGTCCTCTCCGACATTATCAGCGAGGACCGCAATTCTGAGGCGCGCCACAAGCTGCTGCTGGAGGCGGCCAAGCGGGAGCACGACCGGGTTCGCGAGGAGGCCGAGCGGGTCTACCGTTCGCACCTGGAGGAAGAGAAAAGAAGGCTTGCGGAGGAAGAGCGCAGGCATATTCTCGAGGAGAAGCGTAAGGAGGAGGAACGCATCAAGCGCGAAGAGCAACTTGCAGCCGAGCGTGCTCGGCTTCATGCGCTACGGTCCAAGAAGGTTGAGATACCTCCTCCGCCCCCCCAAGAAGCACCACGGCCCCCCGCAGCGCCGGCAAGTACAGCGACACCAACGGCATCGACAGATGTCGCCCCAGCCAGTGCCGCCTCCACCGCACCAAAGTTGCCAAATCTTCTCAATGGCGCTCAGAAACCATCGCTCTTCGGCCCTAGTCCGTCTGCCACCGCTGCTGCCGCCGCCGCCGCGAAACCTGCAACTCCCACCTCGATCGCTCCCGCGCAACCTCCTGCCGGACTAGCCGCAAAACCTCCGCAGGCTGTCCGACCTCCCCCCTCTCTGCTGGGCGGTTCGGCGGGCGGGGCGCAAGGACAGCTGGCTAACGGAGCGCCCCAGCCTGCCCCGAAGACCTCAAGTCAGCAGCCAGACAGATATACCATCATATTCCGGAACCTAAAGGCGTTGAGGAAAGGAATGCAAGATCAAGCAAAGAGAAATTCGGCACTCAAGGGCCGCATGGGCGACATGCGGCGTGAGGTCAAAAAGTCCATCGGCCAACTGGTCGGTGGCGCCCCCGGTGTCAATCGTCAGCAGGTAAGCGAAAATGTCCTATCCTCGACTCTACTGGTCTCTGTGCTGACTCTATCTGCCTTAGTCGCAGAAGATCACCTCCATCTTGAAGGAGGCATTGGCGAACCAGGTTGGCAGTCAGCCAATCGACGCCAGTAACTTCGTCCTAGCACCACGGCAGCCAGTCGAAGGCTCTCTTCACAACGAGCCCATGATGCCGTCGCTGTTCATCTACCTACTCAACATTGTTGCCAAAGCAGCCATCGCCCAGTATATCAACGAAGCTGGGCCAAAGCCCGAGGCAGCGGACCCCGTCGGCATCCTCGTTGCAGCAACCTTCTCGGAGACCGAGTTTCTTTGGCGTGGCGAGTCACTCATCGACATTCTACTTGCCAAGTTCAGGGTTATGTGTCCAGTCCTCTTCGGATACCGTGGCAACGAAAAGATGGAAGGAGGGCGCGAGGCCTTGGGATGGAGGAAGGAGAACGGCCGCTGGGTTTCCGAGCAGACACACATCGACCGGATGCAGGGCCTGGGCGCTGGCTTCGCGTCCATTGCGCTACGCAACTTCGGCAAGTCCAAGAAAAAAAATCCTTTCCCGCCGCGGAACTACTGGACAGCCCTGGCGAAAATCGTCAATACGCCACCCGCGGAGGTCTCCAACACACAGTGCGTGGTCTTGAAGGCCATGATCGCCAACTTCGAGCAGAAATTCCTCGAGGCTTACGGCAACGCGGCTGTGGCAGCCCTGCGGGTCGCCCTTGTGGATTTTCCCAACCGGATTCCCTACAAATCGTCAGCGGTGACATCTCTGACAGTGCAGGCCCAGCTCATGAGCAGAGACTACGGTCTAACTCTCGCATAGCGGCCGGAAGGTCCTGGCTATGTGCCAGAGGCGGCAATGTGATTTCCATCTGTCGGTGTTTTGGGGAGCGGCACTCCAGGGGTTCAGGCCACAGCATTCATATGCGGCAGCGGGGAGTCGGTTGGTAACAATCTGGCATGTTAAATAGAGAGTTTCGTTCCACGGGTGCCGGAACCTGGCTGTATCATATGTACATAGAGAGAAGCGAGCCAAAACCAAAGCAGGTACCACCTGAGCGCTGCGTTTTGAAGCGGCCAAGCCGCTTCCAACCCCCCCGGGATATATATCTAAAAAGTGACGGTAGCCCCATGCCAATAAACTCCAAGCCGCGTACGCCAAGCCCCGTTCGTCGTGTCCTTTTCTTCACTGTTCCTATCACCGCCTCCCTTGATCAAATCGCCAAGAGGAGGATGAGCAAGATGATGAGCACAACAATGAGAACCCCTATGCAGCAGCTGCTCAGTCGGTCCTCATTGTGCCGCATCACGTACTTGAGCTTGTCCATGCCCGTCTGCAACCGGCCGCCGACGCGATCTGCCAAGTTGTCAACGACCTCGAGCATCTCCCTCTGCTCTTCCAGCTCCCGGCCCATGTCGTCGGCCTGGCGCCGGAGGTTCCCGACCGTTTGGAAGACGCCGTCGAGGTGGTCGTCCTGCTCGCGCATCATCTGCACCTGCTGCTGCTGCTCAAACTCGGCCGCGTAGTCGTCGCCGCCGGTGTCGCCGTCTGCAATTGCGAACGAGTTCGGGTCCGGGAGGTCGCCGCCGGCGCCGTCCCGTGCGCCCCCTCGCGGCTGCACCTTCTTGGCCAGCTCCTCGCGCATGTCCCCAATCTCTCCGCCGACCTCCTGCACCAGGCGCTTGCGCCTTGCTACCTCGGCCGTGCTCAGCCCGAACTGCGCCGGATTGCTCTCGACAGCCCGGACGGACTCGACCAGATCCGACAGGTCCTCGGCGAGTGAGGCCAAGGCAGATTCGAGATCGGATCGCGCGGATGCCAGCTCTGGGGAGGCGGCCGTTGTGGTGAGCGATCGTATGCGGACATAGGACGAAAAGAGCGAGCGGGTGGATTGTATCTGGGCCAGGACATCTCTGGTTGAGGACGGTTAGCACTAGTTTGCACGAAGCATGCGCGCCTGGGGAGCTCACTGTTGGACCTGGAGGAACGGGTCCATCTCGTTTGTCGACGACATCGTGTCGCAGTGATATGCGCAGCGAGGGAAGGCTCCAACCGTGTCGTTCGGAAGGTTCGCGGCAGCGAGTTGCTATCACAGGCAAGAGGTCTTCCGGAAGACAGCGCGTGCGACTAGGCTGAGCCGTCCTAAGATGACGTTGCCGGCTTCCGTGTGGTCAAGCAAGAGCGGAACTACACATCTACACTCCAGGGGTGGCTGCAGTATCCTCAACGCCAGCTCCCCCCACTTCTTGCTGTAAGCAGCACGGCCTATTCGCTCAGGCTGGGGAGCTTTACCCCTGCAAAGACCCCGACTTTGAAACGTAGCTTCCACTCTGGCCTTTCAATCCCGCCGCCATCCCGCCACCATATCCTCAATTGGCCCGGAGACCCCCCCTCCCTTCTCACCGCTGAAGTCACAGACTCTTTTGAGCCTTCCCTGTCTCTCCCATCCATCCCAATTATCCTTCTCGACATTGTGCATTGCAAGAGAGCCAAGATGTTGAACATCCGCCGTCTGTTCCTGACGGCGACGCTGCTGGCCGGCCTTGCTGTCCTGTGCTTCGCCCAGACCGCTGACGCCGCCAAGGGCCCCAAGATCACCCACAAGGTCTACTTCGACCTCACCCAAGGCGATGAGCCCCTCGGTCGTGTCGTCCTTGGCCTTTACGGCAAGACGGTTCCCAAGACGGTTGAGAACTTCCGCGCCCTGGCCACTGGCGAAAAGGGCTTTGGTTACGAGGGCTCGACCTTCCACCGTGTCATCAAGAACTTCATGATCCAGGGCGGTGACTTCACCAAGGGCGACGGCACCGGTGGCAAATCAAGTACGTGAAGTCAATTGATGGCCAATCGCGGGGCTACCGTTGTATATGCAGAGCCCAGATGCTGACACAGTGTCTCAGTCTATGGCGAGAAGTTCGCCGACGAGAACTTCAAGCTAAAGCACACCAAGAAGGGCATTCTGTCGATGGCCAACGCCGGCAAGGATACCAACGGCTCGCAGTTCTTCATCACCACTGTCATTACCAGGTAAGCATTACCCCTATCTCCTCTAACCCCCGGTCCCTCGCCTGGCGTACCCCGCGGTTGTAAGCTCGTCGCTGACCAGGTCCTTTTCCACAGCTGGCTTGACGGCCGCCACGTCGTCTTCGGCGAAGTTCTCGAGGGCTACGAATTTATTGAGAAGATCGAGTCCAGCGAGACCAGCCCCGGCGACAAGCCCGTGAAGACGGTCAAGGTCGCCAAGAGCGGCGAGCTGGAGGTTCCCCCAGAAGGTATCCACGTGGAGCTTTAAAACTTTCCCTCTATGACACAGAACCTCGCGTGTGTCATATATCCTCCCCCCAGTCTCCCCATCGAGCAGCACACAAGACTAGGCAACGGAATTGCATGGGTCGTATACAATGTACAAGAGACAAGGGGAGATAAGCTTAGAAGCCTCCTGTGAAGAAAAAAGACAGCCGTCATCTGTGTTCTCTCCATACTGCCAAGTCTGATTTTGTCGGTGTTGTACTGATTCGCTATCTTTCCGGCACTCTAGAATCCCTCTATGGCAATGCAGGATGGGCATCCGGTGTCTCCGACGAGATCGACGACCCCGTTCCGGTGAAGCCCGATGCCAGCTGGACCGTCTTCCAGAAGGCCTTCTTTTTTGTCCTTATCCTCTCCGCCGTGGCCCTCTACCTCAGGATTTCCAAGAAGCGCCAGCTGAACAACCCGGCTTACGAGAAGGCATCCAACCTGGCGTAAGAAAAGAAAGGTGGATACCCATGCACTCCGTATAGCGATCCTCGTGACTTATAGATAGACTGGCTACAATGCGTAGGGCAGACGTTTGCAGTCGTTCGAGCCCTTGCTTGACATCTGCTGGTCGGGATTCTCGGGAAGGGTGCTAGCATTGGCTTGACTAGTGCTGCTGCACATCTGGATACCATTGCTTTGACATGTATGAATATCAAATCACGTCCGAAGCGGGCAGTTTGACGGTATGTTAAACCGAAATCTGTACTATTTTGTCCAACCATGCCCTCCCCCGCCCCTCTTGCAGCCCTGTATCCCTTGGCCGTCATCTACCGGTGGCATGGTGTCGTAAAGCAACTCGAGGCAAGCAAGTTGACTCGGGTCGAGTGTTGGGCGGACCTACAAGCTTCTCTCAATAAAAAGATAAAAACGCACAACGCGCTGTTGACAAAGACTGTGGGATAAAACAAGGGTGTGCATGTCTATAAGGTGCTGTGGCCAGCTCGATTTCCAAGCCTACGAATCAGACGCTCAGTCCTCGTCCGCAACTTTGTCGGCAATAGCTTCGGCTGCCTTGTTTACCACCTTCTCCGGCGGCCTCGTAACCACTACATCCACCGGCTCGGCAGGGCTGCTTAGACCCGGAATTGGGCTCAGATTCCCAGTTGGCGTCTGCAGCACAGGGATGCGAATATCCTCAGGGCTCCCCGGAACTATCTTGGGGTCCAGCCCAGGGATGTGGATGCGCTTGGCCTCGTTTTG
This sequence comes from Thozetella sp. PMI_491, assembly GCA_021432635.1. Classification (NCBI taxonomy): domain Eukaryota; kingdom Fungi; phylum Ascomycota; class Sordariomycetes; order Chaetosphaeriales; family Chaetosphaeriaceae; genus Thozetella; species Thozetella sp. PMI_491. The sequence goes on from MU270047.1 coordinate 718,930, forward strand.
ATACGCGGCAGGGATAATCTCGATGATTTCGTCGCGAGGAAACTTAAGTTTAGGGATGTCCCTAGTGCTGCAATGCATTTGGTAGGCATAGAGCACGCGGAGTACGCTCTCGTGCGCAATGATCAGGAGATCGCTCTGTTCACGCTCAAGTTCGAGAATGACAGGCTCAAGTCGCACCGCCA